>JAQFVV010000429.1:2500-613611 GCA_028023455.1 Epiperipatus broadwayi | reverse complement strand
AAAATGCAAGCATAAACTGAACTAAATAGAAGACCAAATTTAAAAACAAGAAGAAAAAAAGTATGCAGAAAAGATAAAGACTTATATACTGAAAGTTGTAATTTGTTATTCATTTGTAAAAAATCAATATATGACTCTGTAACTTTTTAGACTCAATAAAGTTTTGCTTTGAAACATAATAATAATAATAATAATAATAATAATAATAATAATAATAATAATAATAATAATAATAATAATAATAATAATAATAATAATAATAATAATAATAATAATAATAATAATAATAATAATAATAATAATAATAATAATAATAATAATAATAATAATAATAATAATAATAATAATAATAATAATAATAATAATAATAATAATAATAATATATTTATATATACAAATGATTCTCATGAAAACACACATTAATAAAAAAATGTGCAAAGCATTATGTACTCTCCATACATTATATAAATATGTATGTATATTGAACTGGGTCCAAAAAGAGAAAAAAGGGTTAATCTTGCCATGCTTAAATACTTGGTCAAATATAACTTTAATATTTTTATCTTTTGACTTTCACACTACAGAAATGGACCAACCTATCAAGCAGAGAAGTAGAATACCATTGATAAATGAATCATCAATGGTATCTATAACCAGATCAAGACTATACAAAGCATAACCTATGATCACATTTCCAGGCTATAGCACTTCTTGACTGCTAGATTTAAACCCCTGCCATCCAAAACATTTTATTTGTTCTGAGGATCAACTGCAGGTGCCAGCCAACCATAGGTTATATAGTCAGCATGCTTTGGATAACAGGCACACAATCCAGTGTTTGTCATATACCATGACTATCTCATACTCTGTCTCAGGGTCCAGCACATTTACTTAACACATAAAAATAAATCTCTAGTAAATTAATGGTGATGCAGTGATAAGAGAGAGAGAGACTAATATTTAAACAAATATTAATATTTATTCATGCACATACATTCTAATATAACATAAAATAACACAAAATATTTTACATAATAATATAAATGATTACTTTCAGGCTAAAATTATGATAGTCCTTCATTAATTAAAGTTTAATTAAAATAAAAATAAAGTATCCATAGACAAGTATCAAATGTGTTTACCTAGGTTTTCATTTTTTTGTGTGTTTTCCATTGGTTTTATTTTCCATTAGTTTTTTTGATTCCAACCAATTTGCTTTTTGGTTCTCCATCAATGGTATCTGGGGGTTGTCTTCTGTTCTGTAAATCAACAATGGAGGAGAGAGAGATTAGAGGCAGCATTGATTCACTATCTAGGCATTTGTTTCAGGCATTGGTTCAGATGAGCACAATTGATTTAACAGAGGACTGAAGTTTTAGCAACTATGATGCTATTTAAGCAGTATCTGGACTAAAGTGGTCTGAAACAGTAATAACTGGTCTGCTACTGCACTTAAAGTTCTCTGAGCTCTGATTCTGCATTTTGAATTCTGTCTTTATTGATAGAAATCTGACTCTATAACAATAACATGAACCCAACTTGAATTACAGATTGGAAGGATCTAGCAGATTGGAGCCCCAATTAATAACAAATTCATGACTGTAATAACTTGATCACAAAATGCAAACCAGACTGTATAGCAATAACACTAATAGCAATCCTAACTTGAACTGAATTTGAACCCAACTGAATTACAGATTGTAGAATGGAATGATCTAGCAGATTGCAGCTGTGACTAATAACAAATTGATGACTGGAATAACTTCATCACAAAATGCAGACTAGACTGTATAGCAATAAATAACACTCATAGCAATCCTGACTAAAGAACAATAGCCAAGATGCAACTCTTATATCTCTGATAGATTATTGGTTTGTCATGTCAACCAAAAAAAAAGGAACAAAAAAACAAACATATAAACTCTATCCTTTTTTAAAACTTAATTATCTTGATTAAACCTTTTTATTATTTTTTTCCAAAATCAAGACATATTGTACAAGTTTAGGTTTAATATTGCTTGAATGTGATTAACCTAGCTGATAATTCTTGTTGACAAATGTTGAATTTTATAAATTACCAAAGTTAACAATTCTTAAAGTATCCTTTTTGCTTCTCAAGCTAAGATAAATTAACCAAACTAGTAAAGTTATTTCAGGTGATTTTACCATTAGAATTCTCATCTTAATTTTTATGACAAGTATAACAATTCATTTTTAAAATAATTTCTTTCTCCTTCCAGGTGTATGGTTATTGACAATTTTTTCCCTCTTTCAGATGGTAATAGGTTGGAAAGATGTAGAGCAAGAGGAATCAAATCCTTCAATTAAAACAAATCTTCCTTTGTCAAACATTTTTCAGTATTATTTAATCCAGATAATGTTCCATTTAATTAAAATTTAGGCAGTAAAAAAGAAAAAAAGAGCATTAACAAAGTTTCTTATCACCCACCAAAATAATTGTCAATACTAATAAAAAAAAATATGAGCATGATTTCTGTTTCCTTTTTTGCTCCACAAGTTACTATGACATTTCAGCTTAACACTTTCATGAGACAATAGCTATCTAAAACCTATTATTAATTTAACTATTGATTTTTTAAAACTTTCTTTTTTTAATGTTTTATATAATTGTTTCAAAAAACATATAAATAAATGAAGAAATACAGATATCTAAATCATAAATCTTTTTTTCTTAACAAACAAATTATATTTGTATACTTTTTTATATATTATAATTATTATTTCCCAAAGTAATTTTCATATAGTTTCTTTATTTACTTTGTATATGTCAACATCGTTGCCAAATCTATAATCATAAATAAATATATTCCACAAAAGTGGAAGTAAACAAGAAAAATAGTAACAGCAACAAAAAAGTACAACAAAATCAAATGAAGATAATAAATGAAGAGACAAAAAATTGCAACATTTTCTATCACAATATTGAAAAACATCATGTTATATATATATTAAATAATCTATTTTATAAAGGAAAATGTATACATCAAACTAATAAAAATAACCATCATCTTTTAGTAATAAATAATTCAAATTTTAAAAATATTTCTGCTTTCTTTCATTCCCTTCTTTTAGTAAATGTATATACACTTTTTAACATACATATACTGATATCATAATCACCTGCAAAGATGGATCCTCCCAATCTTTACAATATGCATGTTTATAACAGAAAAGAATAGATTATGAAAAAATTATGAGAATAAAAACATTGAAACTTACAAAGTTAAATTAATCGGGTATATGACATTTATTAAATAATATTGTATTTATATCACTGGCAAGTCTATATAAAATCTTATTTTAATGGATTATATTAATTAACAAAAATTAAAATGCATAAATCAATACCTAATAAAAGAAAATAGACATCAGATCTTTCTTAAAAAAATATTTCCGGGAGAAAACTATAAACTTAACGCCAGGTAAGTCATATATTCTTATGGCTCTAATTTATAGCCCCTATCATAAAATGACAAGTTCCCTTAATAAGTTCAAAATTATTATTTGATAATTTTATTTTTATTACAAAAGTAATATTTACATAAATTAATATTATGTATAAAATTTAGTAGAATTAGAAATCCAGATTAAAAATTGAATATGATATTTGAGCCTCACGTAGTCATATTTTATTCTTTTTCTATTTATGTACATTCTATGTCAAATATTTATTCATCTTACTATTTAATGTACATCATATTTTTATTATTATATATTTTTGTCCTTTTTACTTCATGTTTACTTTTATTTTTTCAATATACATTATTAAGTATTTTAAAATAATTTTGCTTGAAATCAATTTTCATTAGTACTACTTATTTTTATAGAGTCGAAATAATATAATGACAAAATAACAATGAACTATTTAATAAATACAACTTATGATAAAGAGAGAGAAAATTTCATAAGTCTCTGAATAACAAAGAATGAATAAATATAATTTAATTAAAACATCTGATTTAATAAAGACTTAATTGGCTTAATTTTTAAAAAGCTCTCTTTAATAATCTTTCAGTATATGATTTGAAATAAAATATAGTTTTAAAAAAACCAGATTGTATATATGTTTGTTTGTTTGTTGTTTTTCAATGAGGTTTTCGAATGTATAAGGAATTAACAATATATAGGTCAAAACAGTCAATAAATATATATAAACCAAACTTTTTCAAATAATATTCATCTTCTGTAGATATTCTTTTTTAAATAAAATAAATAAATGTATAGCTATTTTACATAATTCTTATTGTGTTCTCATGCACCTTCAATATTAAAATTTCTGCTAAATTTTATTTTATCTTTATAATAGTGTATTTGATTTTTATTATAAAATGTGTACATTATTAAAATAAAATTTTCAACAGTATAGATTGCGAAGATAAATTTTTACTTTAAATATGTTTATTTAACAGAATTGAACAATTTATGTATGGTGGAGATTTAAATTATTTTATCTTTTTTTATATATATCATACAGTATTTTTATTCTTCTGATTGAAGAAGTATATAATAAAACTAGCAAAAAAAAAAAATTCCCTAGTGCATCCACACATTGAAATTGAGTAAATTAAGCAAAAGCCCTGTTACCCCCCCCCCTATTTTTAAAACCTTTCTGCCAGTACATAAAATAAAATTGTTGTAGCAATTAATTTAGTTCAAATAGCAGTAATAGTTTAAACAAGGGTTGGTGGCCTAGCGGTTAGCAAGCAGCCAAGGAGCCGGACCGGATTTGCTTCCCGGTCAACGCTTTGACATATATATATATATAAGACAATGAAGCAATATCAGTAATTTTTAAGACAATTATTCCAACACCAAAACATACATTCCAAAGGCGTTTTTTTTTTAAAAAAAAAATGCTGAAATAAGTTGAATAAAATTATTCTACATTACTATTTTTAGTAATAGTAATAGCAGAATTAATAGTGGTAATAGTAGTGGTATATGAAATATAAAATAATATCACTATACAATACCAATAAAATAAAATCTCACCTTTCATTAAGTGTGTATATACTTATTATGTAAAATATATCTCTTATTTATACTAAAAAATCCTTATAATGCATATATACTAAATGTAACTAAACCACACATATTCACTGATGTGTGAATATATAAATTAGCATATTATTGCTAAATTGGTAATCCTATAAAAGTAAATTACTTTTTAATCAAAGTTTAAATTATGGCAATTAACTTCCACATAACATACTTTTAATAGCTTAGCTATCATACTAAATTAAGTATACAATTACTTCCTCCAGAAAAATCATTTCATGGCTTACAAATATCATTCATCACTTTGCTGTAAAGCCATCTAGTAGCATTTATTTCATATTATAAGCTTTTACAATGCAAAATAATTATACTGCATTTTTATTAAGAATTACACATTTAAACATACTGAATTTAGCCTCAGGTAGAGTTTCTAATACAAGTTATCCTTTTAAAGATTAATTCATATTAGCAATAATCATCCATATAAGAAACTATATGTGGAAAAGCTAAACTAATATTATATAAGAAATATCATAACCATATTTTAAATCATTACCATTCAATAATTTCATATGAAGCAAGCCCTGTAAACTTTAATTCCTTCAGAAAGATTACTTGCAAATTATTTATCAACTGACTGCATGATCATCCGTATCAACCTACTATAATATACACTGGTCTGCTTTTGCATATACCGAACTTCAGAACAATCACCTTTTACAGCTTTAAATAATTGTCATGTAATCTCCTAAACTAATAAACATTTAAAAATTACAGAAAATTAACTTATGACAGATTAAAAAATTAGTTTCAAATTATAACCTTAACCAGCAATCAATAAAATATTTAACATACCAGAAGCAAACTCTTCATAGAGTAGAATCATCTTGTGCAAGCCTTAATAGTCAATGGATACAAGATTTGTGCATAAAATTTTTCTCTAGTGCCTAGTCATCCAGTATCCTTAGACTAGTTTCTAGCTCGTGTCTTTCATCAGTAAGGAGCCTTGGATATGAGAGCACTGTACTTAGATCTTAGGATTTAATGTAAACCTCCAGCAACACTGTAATTTTTAAAAAACCAAAGACACCAAAATATTTGGTTACTGAACTAGATTCAAGTGAATGTGCTTGAATTGAAAATTTTATTGTGTTTTTATCTTGAGATCATAGTTTTATAGTTAACTAAATAGGTAAGTAGTTGCTGCTGGAGTGTTGCATTAAAACCTAGGATCTAGGTGCAGTGCTCTTAAAATGAAGGCTGTAATATACTATATTTCATCCCATTTGTTTAAACTGTTTTGTCATTTTAATATTTTAATAGACTTTCTCATAGTTTTTAAATCATATTTATAAGTAAGACTTTAATACTTATATACTTACAATGTTAAATCTTTTGTGCAAATTATAAAGACATAAAAACGATAAGTTTTTTAACATATCTGTAATTGAAAAATAGAAGTAACTACTTTCCACTGGGTTATGAAACATTGTTTTTGATGTTACATAATTCAGTGGGGGTAATTACTTATTTTTCACTTGTATAAAATATGAATATTTTAACATTTCTTGTATGGCTGTTGGAGAGATATTTACATTTGCATAATATTCTATGCTATATATTTTAACATTATATTTTTAATATAACATATTTATGAACATTTTAACATATGCCTAATTATTAATTATAAATACTTAGTGATTGAGTTTTGGGAACAGTAAGATAAACTTTTTTAATAAGATTTTTTTACATGTTGAATCTGTATAGTTTAATTATCATAGCTAGCAATATTAAACTTGTTTCCCATTTATATATATTTTTTGGGATTTCAAAATTTGTTTGATTTACAATTATATGCACACATTTCTTCAAAATTTTAAAGTCCCTTGCATGACAGTTCTTCACTTTCAATAAATTTACATCACATTTCCCAGCATATATTTCTAAAATTAAATATTTATAAAAAATTTGAGTCTTTTCTTAATACAAAGGAATAATTTTAATACATTAAAGACCAGCCTTTCAAGCTATTGTGCATGCGCTTTTTTACGAGTGTTAATAATAAATGAATACTTTCATTTCCAACACAAGATATAGTATTTATGAAAGAATAAAATGAATCCACTTATTCTTTCAAACCCAAATGCTTATATATGGGAAAATCTTAAGTACTGGAAATGAAAGCATAAGGATAGACCACTCACTTTAAAATACTGTTTACGATGCCTGAATGAATAAAAAAGCACATGCACAATAGCTTGAAAGGCTGATCTTTAATGTATTACAATTTATAAACACAGCATCATATTGTGATTTTTTTTCTTAGGAATATTAAACTAAATTACTTTCAATAGGTGTTTGTTTGCATCTACAATGAATAAAATTACATTTCTCTAGTTAACATTGGTCAAATGTTTCTCCATATAACTTCTTAAGGCCTAAACTAAATTAATACATTTCATTCCATTGAGCTCTCTGAGATTTTAACATTTTTTGTGTAGCAATTGTACAGTTTTTCACCCTCGACAAATTATTAAAATATTTTAAGTTTTCATAAGCATAAAATATGAAAGCCTTATCTATAAAATGTATATAATCAACAATAAAAATTAAAATAAACCATGTTCGTTTAAATATGAGTCAGACAAATACTATTATTAGATGTCACAATTTAAATTGCAATGCCAATTTTTAATTAGTAGTTGGTCAATTGTATCATATCTGAAATTAACCAAAATAAAATATGAAAAAAAATCCATAACATTTATCATTATTCACAGCTAAACCCTTGTGAAAATCTTCAATATATTATATATAATTCTTTATGGAAGAATCTTGTATAATTATAAAAATATCAATTTTTACATATTTAATGTCTTCATTTTATTCGCTAATTCTTCCTATTCTTATTTGAAAGCCCTAGTAGCATTATATTTGTGATGTTTTATTTTGAGAGCTTTCCTTTATATCATATTTCGACAATCTTTACAATATTTACTACAAATGTTAGTTTAAAAATAAAAACCATTCTAAAAAATAATATTTGAACTATAAATTTTATTAAATGCACATTATTATATTAAGTAATATTTACTAAGGCTGTAACCTTAGGAATAAGCGTCTGAAAAATTCAAAGATAGGGACCTCTATCAAAAAAGTCTATTGAAGTAAAATACATAATGTGAACAATGATTTTTTTCTTAATTAATGATTGCCTTGGCTGGTTGAAAAAAATATTGAACAAATTATTTTTTATTTGAATTCCATTTTTAAAATTTGAAATAAATTTTTGTTAAGACATCATAGAGAAATGAAATTCTGTTTTAAAATGTAAAATTTCACCTATTGTCATTAAAACTCTATGAAAACATTTTGCACTAGCATTTATGAATTGTAGTTGTGAATTTATTTGATTTACCTTTTTAAAACATATTTTCAAATAAAATTGAATTAAAATCATGCATTTTTTTTTGGTTAACATAAATATACATATGTTGTATAAATATTATTAAAAATGACATTTTTTTCCCAAAATAGCAAAAAAAAAAGGTCATTACTGAAACCAAAAATCCTGAGAATCAGTGCCATTGTCAGTTCTTTGTATAATTATACTACTAATTAGCAGTATTTCCAGCTCTTTATAAAATCTGGTATCTGTATATCTATATGATATTGCCATCTTCAGTTTTTTTTTATAAACTAATAATTTTAATTCCAATTTTTGTTATTAACTGTTTCTTGTTACTAACAAAATAATTACAATATGTTTCTATTTACTTGTTAAATATTTAAGAATGTAAAATCAATTAATTTATTGCTATATAAAATTCTATATCTGTTAAGATAATAAACACTAAATTCAATACAAAGAAAATGATTTATAATTATACTCACTTACCCATCCTGTGGTTTGACTTTTGATCTATTTTGTAACTACTTTTAATGAATTATGCAGAGTAATCAACTAGTGAATATCATCTCATCCAAATACAATTAACCAATAAATTTGCATTGTAAAATTGAATGACAACCTTGTTTTGAATTCAAGATTTATTAACAAATGGATATGAATTAAAACCAGTATATATATATTCTAACCTTGCTCTTGTGCATCTTCACTTCCAGATAATATATGATGTGAAATAAAATGAGTTCTATCTCAGTTAATAATTAATAACTAAAATATTCAGCATTAAAATTAAAATATTTCACTAGCTCAAATTTAAAATACGAATAAGGCTCAGTTTATAAAAATAAATTAAATAAATATTTAATATTTTCATGAGACTTGAAGTGAAAATACAGGTGACAAGATAGATTACATTAAGCCAATATCCCACAGGATACTACCTCAATGGCATAAGAACACTATCCCCCCTTATTACTATTTCAAATAACAAACTCATAGTATTCTTATGACTTTAATAACTTCTACTCATGAAGATTAAACTAATAATTAAGTCTTAATCTTCTATTTGTAATAATCTAGCTCAGTAAAATAATCTCAGGTTCATAAATTTTATTCTAAGTTAATTTTAAAATACGGTAGTAAAATATGAGAAGGGATTTTATGTCGTAATCTACTACACTGAAACTAATAATAATAAATAACAGTAATAATATTCTTCATTGTTTAACTAATTCTGTATATCTTTTCCTTTTACTATAATTTTATTACCATAATAAAATAATTTTATATAATCTTTTATCTTCATGAATATAATAAATAAATACGTGGTAGCATTTGATAATCTGATAAACAAAATGTATGTGGCAACTGATAGCATATAATTTAATATAATATTGTGATAACTGATTTATGACCAATAAAATAATGTAAGATTATGATTATTTAATTATAATGAATACCAATAAAATATTTAAAATTCTTAAAATAATTCTCTATTTATCTTTTGTGCAAAATTATATATTTGTTTCAATTATTATGCATATATCGTGTTTTCATGCAGCGATGTGGAGAAATAAATAACTTGGACACAAAATTTTTGAAATAACAAAATTTAACAAAGTTTATTACTAACAACAAATAAATAAACAATTTATTTACACTATTTACAGTGGATATCCTTAACCTTTTTACTTTACAGTTTGATCTACTGGGTTATAAAAAAAATTTATATTTCAATTATATTTTTATTTAGATTTGGGACAAAATTTTAAAAAAAAAAATGTTACTATTTGTTTTCTCATTATGGTTAACTTATTACAAATATATTTATCTACTTTATTAGCAACAGCATTTTATCCTTAATATTATTAAACTATCTTATTTTAAAAAAAATTCATAGGAAAACATTCTATAGAAACAAAATAATGAGTATGGATTTCTCAAAATATTAAAAATTTTCATCTTGCAAAGTCAAAGATGTTACACAAAATATTATCCAAAATTCAGTACTAGATTTTAGTGTTTATCACACAATGTTTACTAATCATAATATATTCTTCTTTAAGCCTTATTTTAGTATGATATAAGTGTAATCATCAATACATGTCTGTTAATCAATAAACAAAAAATATACTATGCATATTGTTTACATAATTTACTTTGTACTATTGTATTTTAAAATATGCAATACTTATTTTCCCTTAAAAAAATAATAATACTAAAGCATTTAAAATTATTATCACTTTAAAGAAAATATCTTTGTTTAAATACTTTAATTTAAAAAAGTTTATATTTCATTTCCGAAATAAAATTCAAAATATATTCTATGATTCTTTTCTTTCCTTAGGATACTTAGGATCTTCAATTTTAAGTTATAACGTCCTATTCCTTCTAAGCAAATAAACCAATCTTATACAAAATGATAGCATAACCTAAGTTCTAAATTATTTATCATTTCTCTTAAACATATCTTACTAAATGATGCAGTTACATGAAATAAAAATAGCAAAAACAGATGCATAGGTTAAGGAAGAAAGCTAGAGTATTACTCTTAACATATCTCAAAATCATGGCACAGTGCAAAGAGGTATGACATTTACCTGCCTAATATCCTCTAGTATGGGGACGATGTTAAAGCTATTTCTTCAGCTTTATTAGAACATCAAATATTTAAAGAAATATAAACACTGTCCAAATAAACTGTGTATCAGTCATAGGGCTATGTTAACTATGCTGATATTCACCTAAAGACTAAATATTATTTTCATTCCTTGTAACATCCTATTTCTTAAAACATCATCTTGTTTTCCTGTTCACTAAGTACTTCCAAGCCACTATCTCAACATTATTTTTCAAGATTTTTCTACATCTTACATCGATAAATAACTATCTGCATTTAGAGCTGTTCCATAAGAAAAGTCTGTCCACTTCATCATTCTGTATGCTTAATCATATATAATCTAATCAGACAATATTTGAATATCCTAACATGAAAATTTTAAAAGAATCACATAATTATCTGTTATGTTGGATTACATCACTAATAATAAAAAAAATTGTCGTATGCATATTTTCAAATCAATCCTATCTCATAATGTTTTTTAAAATGTTGTATGAAATGCGATACATATAAGTATAAACTTTTACACTTCATTCTTCCAATTTATGGATGATCTAAAGAAAACAAAAAATATACATTATAAATTATCAATAGTTATTATTATTACCAATAACCTTTATCTAGTCATCGTGTTCAGTAGGCTTTTCTTTATCCACTTGAGCATTGCAGATATAAAAAATTCATGCCCATACACTTTATATTAAAATATTTTTAGCTAAATTATTAGATTGTTATATTATAAAATTTTATATTTATAAATTAATGTTTTTATGTTTTCCTAATCTTATAAAAAATTTAGATTTAAACTAGGTTAACAAAATAAAAGGAATCAAAACTATAATTACATATTTTCTTGACGATAGTCCTGATAAGTCCAAAATGTTTATTATTTTCTCTAGAGTTTTTAAAAATGTTCTCCAAGCATGTTAAAGTTTAAAATAAAAATAATTATTAATCCATTTAGTAAAATTTATAGAAAATAATCCTTGGTTTTAGTATTTAGGATGATAATTATTAAATCATAATATTAATTAATCCCTTGAAGCTTCTTAATCTTCTCTACCAATATTCTCTGTGTATCCGATGCATCAATCCATCTAATTTAACTTTAAAAATATTCGATAAACTTTTAAGTACTATTTGTATTTCCATGGATCCATCTTTTATTCAACTATGTGTTCACTTTTTTATATATGTTTTTTTCTTGATACATTTAAACTTTCGTTTGGTAGTATATGATATAAAATATTTTTTTAAAAATGTTACCTTCAGAAAGTATATAACATTTTACTCCTTTGAATATAATATTCTATAAAATGATTCATGAGATATACTTGTCTCATTATTATTTAAAAAATAAATCTTGGATAGGCTTATAAATAATAATGCGTTTCAATACATTTTTTAGACTCCGTATAATGTCCGAGCTGTGGTTTTTATGTACCAAAACAGTTCTTCGGTGAAATATTAATAAAGCTGTATCAATAAATATTTCAAATATTTTTTCAGCATTACAACTTATATCCACTTTATTCCACAGTATATCCATTTTTATTGTGAAGTTTAGGTTAAATTTTTAGATAAAATACGACTGGTAAGTACTTTAAAAATTAGAAAATCATTTCCACGAAGTTTCTAAATTATTATATTTTAAAACTCTCTTTTGCAAAAATACTTTAAAATTATCAGTTAATTTTTTGCAGGTAAAGTTATAAGAAAGTATTAAAAAAAAAATTGACTAAAGTAAAAATTTAAAAATAAATACTATCTCTTTGATAGTTATAATTTACCTTTCTCCAGTTTCAATACATTATTAATCTCCCCTTATACCCCCATGCAATTCATATTTATAGTCTGTAAGAATACCTATTCCTATTGGTTAATTCTTACTTTAGCTTGAGAACAAATTTACATATTTTTAGTTTATAGTAGAATTAAATTTCAAAATTAAAAATTATGACGTAATGAACTTAAAATATTATTTAAAATATTACTTTTGAATCAATTATTATTTTATTAAAATTATTTAAACATTTAAAATAACTTTTAAAATAACTTTAATAACCTATTCCATTTTTTTTAAATATTCAATTTATCTTGTTTTTATTTAAATAAAATATTTAATTTTTATTATAACTGTATTCGTCTTTATGATACTATTTAAAACATTACATCATTTAAATATGCAATAACGACAGTTAACTTAATATTTATTATTATTTGCTTTTATGATAGGCAATAATTCTATCCAATTCTATAATATAACTTTTAAAATATTTTAAACTTTGTTATTAATTCAAACACGCGTGTGTGTGAACGTATGTAATATACAAGTCACATGATCAATAACTTTGACAGACGATTTTCAATCTATTTCTCTGCCCAGATTTATAAAATTGATACACTTATTATATTATATAAAATAATTATAAAAAATTTGGAAGAATAATTTAGAAAATATAGAACTAGATATAATTTTCACCATCATAAAGTTTATTTTAAAATATACTATATTAATTTTGACTATTTAAATATGATTACAAATTTAAACATAGCATTTATTAAATTACACGTTTTTAAACTATTAAAATCGAATTTATTAAATATACTTTTAATATTTATTGCTGAGTTATTTATTATGGCTAGCTTTTACAACCATATGAAACAATATTTTAAGCTTTACATAACTATTTTTTAAATGATTTTATATACTACGTATTCTCTTCAGCCTCAAATTGTACTTTATAACATAATTGACAAACTATAATTAATAAATCAAAAGAACGTATTCTAAAATTTAAAATTTTTAGTAATTGACTGTTATGAACTATTACTGACTTATAGAAAAGGGCACAATATAAAAATATTAATGGAAGAAAGAAATCATAAAAAAAAAGAAAATTAAAGATGGAATATTAATTGATAAATATAAGAATGATGTTATTTGAAATTCAGTTAAAGCTGAAGAGGATTACCATGTAATCAAAGCACTACAAAAGAATTTAAACTATAATATTGTATTTACCATTAAAATTTTATATATATATAAAATATATACATATGATCTGATTATACTTTATGCAATAAGTTTTCAATTGACATTAAATTTTTTTAAATTAAATAGGTAAATGTATATTAAACTTTACCTATAAAATGCTAAAATTAAAAATGTATATTTGTGTAACATAGATGTGTTGTAACACATATGCACTTTTTAAAATATGAGAGTCAAGGACATTATTAATCTTCATATATATATATATATATATATATATGAATATATAATAATGTCCTTGACTCTTATATATATATATATATATATATATGTAATTAAAATTAAAATATACTAAAGATGAATCTACTTATTTACTCACATAATTCTAAGGAAACAAAATAAAAATAAATACTTGAGATTAACTTATAATTGAAGTATAAGAAGATGAATTTTTTTTTTAATTAAAATAATAATTACAAAGTTATGAAATATAAATTTGAATCTTGAAAAACATAACTCTCCTAAATTAAATCTCTACTTAATTTAAATTATACTACCATTTACATCCTATATAATTATATATACAAAAAATAATAATATATAATTAGCAAATGACCTGATCAATTGTTCTCAGATATGACATTTTTAAGATAATACCATAGTTCTAATGTTTATTTCTTAAGCCACAATCTGATGATGTTTTATTATTCCAAAAAAAGTAGAAATATCATGAAAAGCTATTAGATTCAAAGCATATTTTCTTAATTCGAATATTTCTAAATATCCAAATTATTCTTTTATTCAGCAGGTATTTGATCTATATAATGTCATATATGTACAAATATTAGTTTATATCCATAATTATGCAAAGTAATTACCCTTTGCTTCAACTAGTATTTGATTCATAAAACACACTACAAGTGAACAGATGCTAATTTCATCCATGATGATGCAATAGAAATTGAGCCAATTTATATCTTGCATATAAATGATTCATCATTCTCATAACGTTATATTAGCAGGTGAACATAATCTTTGTGTACATTTTTATGTTGTTAGAATTTATATCTCATCTTTAAAAAGTAAATAATATCCATTTTTAAAGAAAAGAAATATTTCAGTGGTTTTTTAACAATGAGAATTAATTTTCATTCTTTCAATTAATTTTTGTCTCCTACAAATTTCTGATAAATTTGCCCAGTTAATGGACAAACACTATTGCTTTCACCTCATCATTCTAGCCATTTAATAATCATATACTTTTAAAAACAAATAAAAAATCATATGAAGAATGAGATTAAACTGTTTAGTCCTATTTATAATTTTTTTTTAATTGACATAAGAGAAACTATAGAAATGCCCATATTAACTCTTTCATGAATTCTATCCATGATCCCATAAATAAAAATCTTATCACATAAAATAATAACAAATAAAAATAAATATTTTATAATTTATAACACATAACATACAATATTTTTGTTTTAAAATACAAATAATATATTTTTACTCCTACATAAACTAAGCAATTAGAATTACATTTCTTCATACTGCAATGGAAATGTATTTTTTACACATATTTTTCAATACAATATTATACAAATAAAATAACAAATATATGTGAGACATTAAATATTTAAGTATATATTTGTAACTTACTATTGTGAATGCAGTAATGAAAATATATAATAAAGGAAAATAATATTTTATCAAGACTATAAACTTTATAATTAAAACATTCATTTTAAAAATAAATAAAGTCAATTCATAATTTTACAAATTATAATTAATAATAAATATTTCCTTCTCCAATATTATATGTTGTCATAGCAACATAGTCCAATGCAATCCATGTTAATATATTCACCATTAAAATCAAATCAAAAATAGTTTAATTTTATAATTGATATTACAAGCACATTTAAACTATTTAAATTTAAATTTTCCATTAAAAATTAAAGTTATAATGCATCATATAGGCAATGTATGTGTAAATTATTTAATTATTTTATATTTCAAATATTAAACATTTTATCTTTAAAAACTAACCTATGCTTAATCAATTCTAATATTTTGTTCTATGCTTTATTTTGCTTTTCTTTAATTATAATTTAGGATTTTAAAGTTACAAAGACAAAATTAAATAATTGGGTTATAATTACTAAGCTAGCAATCATATTACTTAAGGTTAGTTTATGAATGATTTAAGAATGAAGGATGTTATTTTGTTATACAAAATTTTACATTTCCTAAATATTGAAAGAAAAGAGAGTATTAAATCTGTTAAATTATTTTTTGTTTAATTGATTGTTAAAAGAAGAAATCTGTTTAATCGAATATCAAATCTTTGTAACAATTTTTTTTGTAAATAATTGTTTTTCACTTTGGAAGCGATATAATGGGTCAGGAACTATAATTTTTGAAATTGTCTTATCAAGATCTAAAGAAGGAAGCTCAAAGATTGATTGTTACCTGGATGTTAAAGAAGAAAAAAAAAAGAAAAGAAAGAGGAAATAAAGATTGAGTCTATTTTTTTTGAAAACAAAAGTGTCTGGAAAAAGGATTAAACTTTTCGGTTGAAAAAATACTTTGATTTGAAAATAAATTAGAGATCTAATTAAAACAAATTTGTCCAAAAATAACAAGTGATGTTATCTCTGATTGGTTAAGTTAGCTAAAAATTGGATATAAAAAGCTGTCTTGAATTAATATTAAATTTGTTGTGATTGATTCAGATTGTTAAACTATCAAATTTGAATGTTGAAAATATAAGAAATAGCGAGCTAGAAAAATTATGCTGCTCCTTGTTCCATTTGCTGGACCATCTGGAGGAAGCTGCATATCACATAGGAAAGAAAAAGATATTGTCTGAAATTATATCTTTACACCTTTTCAACTGACCAGATAAATAAGATGTTTTTAATAGAAGTATGAAAGCATTCCACCTGCATTCAAAGAAGATAAATTAATCTACTGATAAATATTAATCTTGAAGTCTAATTAGGTGTTACAACAATTGATTTTTTAAACTCAAGAAAATTTATAAATGTGAAAACAACTGTATGTATACGTCCACATAGCAGCAGGAAGAGAAGAAAAATTAATATAGTGATTTCCAAATTGTCCATAAAGTAAATAACCTCTAATGGAGTCATCTTTATCAAATAGATATACACCTCAAAGAAAATTGTTCCCAGTAAAGCGGAAGAATAGCTGCAGAAATATAAAACATTACTTTAAGACAAAGTTTGAACCCTTCAAAGTCAATACAAACAAAAAGATCAGTAATATGACTTTTTATATCTATTTTCTTTATGATATCAGTTTGAAAACATTTTCTTAATAAAGTGGTATATTTTTTATTTAAAAGAATATTTTAAAGACTATTCAGATCAATTAAAAACAAGAATGTCTTGCTAATAATAACTTTGAGCTTCATAAATTATCTTCAGATATTTATCAAAATTATATGTTTATTAATTTTGCAATTGTGAAATATGAATATGTTAAACAATTTTTTTTTTATGGTATTATGATTTTAGTTTTAACTAATATATTATTATTTGGTTTTAAATAGTATATTTTGTGTTATCATGGGATAAAACACGCACATACATAATGATATTTTATATGTGTATAATTACGATTGAATGTGGAGTAACAAGTGGTTAGAATATTGAATTAGTTTGTTTCATTAAGTATAGCATTTCAGAGGTAGATTTTAAGGGGTAGAAAATAATTTAAAACTTGTTTCTAAAACTTGCATCTTTCAGTTCTACTAACATTTTTCTTTACATTCTATTTACATGTTAGATTTTTAAAGTATATTGTGCTATTGAGCAGATAATATGTTTTTTCCTAAAATACTTTTCTCCTTGGAGTGAAAACCATGAGTTAATGTTAGTCAACTTAATACAAAATACATTTGAAGGAAAGGGGAAAGACTTAAAATTAATCCAGGGGATTGTAATATAATCAATTATTATTATTATTATTCATGTCAATTTTCATATTTATCTGGAAATTTTTATGTATATGTTAGAAATGTAGTAATAAATATTAGTTTGTTTTATTAAGCAGAGGTAGTATATATTTCATTAAGTGTAGTCTTCACAGGTTAAGTGTGATTATTCATCATCATCAATGGTTGAATATTAGTTATTTAGGGAATATACGTAAATATGCTAAAATTAAGCAATAATTACCTGCAATTTCTTTATAAAAATTAGTTTTATGTTTGTAGCTTAGTCTGAGAGCTGTAGTTGGAAACCCTTGTCATTATTGTTATTCTTTATCATCATCATCATCGTCATCAGCGTTTTAATTATTAGGCTGTTTAACTGTTTAAAGGCTATAAATAAATATTGATTTTATAATATTCAGTGATCTCTTGAAGGTATTATTTATAACCATCCCATCATCTATTTCATGCAAGGATGAGTGAATTGCCATCCTCAATTAGTTTTATATAATCTGAGCTAAGTAAACTTACAAAACTATTGAAACACATTTGTTATGTTTAAGATCTGAGAAATGATTTATGTCTAGTATACTCCACTTTGGTTTATAGAGGTTTTACTTTTACCTAAATATTAGTGCATATAGTGATATGGCTCAAAAAGCAAAATCTCTCATTTTATTGAAAATAAAGTACCCAGAAAGGATTCAAACCGGTACATGTAAAAGGTTATCAGATATAACTTGTTTATACAAATTCAGATAATCTGATGACGCCCTGCTAAGACCATATTCACTTAGTATTTGTTTAAACATGCACTTACCATCAAACCAAGAAATGAAAGGGGATAAGATCTACTGCCTGTATACCTGAGTTATATTTTATTGAATTACTAGTGTACTCACCTCACGTGATTTCATATACCTGAGTCAAAATACTTGTTATTAATAATTTGCTCATAATTTGCTTATAATTTTTGATATTTGAATTTTGAGAAATCTATAATATTTGAACCTTTTTTTTATGTTACAATATATATATATATATATATATACAATAAAGAGAAAATAATAACTTTATCAAGACTATAAACATTATTACTTACACATTCATTTGTAAAATGAATGCAATAAATTCATAATTTTTATACACTACAATTAATAATAAACATATATATGTCTAATTGATGATTTGTTGCATATTAATAGTTTTAAATAAATTAATGTTTCTCAATGAATTAGAGCGGTTATAATTATTATATTATACATATACTTTATATACTTATAATATTAGTTTAGTATTGATATATAATGAAAGAATTGTGACATATTTATATTAAGTAATTATTAATTGGGGTTAAATATAAAGTAAAAAGTAAATATTCAAAGTAAAATATACTATAATTTGTCTTTCATACCACCAATATGTGTATATATGCATGACATATTTTTTAATTATTATAATTGAACAACATGTGTGTCAAGAAAAAAATGTAATATAAGAGAGATAAAACTTATTGAAAATTCTTTTTTTGGCATGGAGCCTTATGAGAATTACTCATCATCAATGAAAGTACATAATGGATGTTCAGTTCACAAGATATTTTACCATTAGAATGTATAAAATAAAACTGTAGCCCATCTGTTGATCACCATTTTTTACAAATTGGAAATGAAGACAACAATAACATGCCAGAGAAATTATTATTAACAATTTATTATAAAGTATGATTATGTCTTTACATTCTTTCAGCTTTTGTATAACTTTCCAATCATAGTTGCTAACATTTTGCCAATAAATTTAAGATTAATTTCCTTTGTTTTATCTTTACATCTTTCAATAACCTTTTCCATCAATAATATAATCTTAAAATTTATCATAACCAAACAATATAACATCTTATCTTTAAGATCTCTTACATCAAAATCAAATAATTCATCACTTTTACTATGATACTACAAAACATCAATGATATTGTTTCACATGACATATTTTCAATTTCTTTTCCAACAGAATTTCTTTTGAAACGCCATCTTCTATTTAACTCTGAGGATGAACTTATGTTTCAGAAATTTTAATTATAAACCAAAATTATTCTATATTCCTACTAAAAATTTAAGACTAAATATTACCTAGTAATACTCAATAGCCATAGGTATCCTATATTTATGATATTAGCACTACTATATAATTCTCCATCATTAGGTGATTTTAGAATATTCATATCTTTAGGATTATATGACACTTTATAAATAACATAAGGAGCTATGAATATAAATATTGAAAAATTACTTCCTCTTTTTACTACATCCTGTACTACTTATTTTTGATATGTCAACTATCAATTATTTAATTGTAAAATCAAATACTTTTAAAACAATCAAGAAATGCAAATTCATTACAATTTTGCAAATGCTTTTTACTTAAGACACTTTAATTCCATTCAAAACATCAAATAAAAGATCTCACATCTTTTCATTTTAATACATATAGTCACACTATTATCAACTAATGTAGGGTTCAACTCAAAACATTACAGTGATTTTTATTAATTTTATGATACTCTATGGCAGATCATACTTTAATTTTTCAAATAAATTACATTTACTCAGGTTTTAATTCAAAACATTAACATAATATTCATTAATTTGTTAATCAGATCATAGGTCTTTGAGGATATAACACCATCCAAATTTATAATGGTATACAACTGAAATTAAGTTTTCCCTCCATGTAATTTTCAACTATTGTCTACCTTTCTGAATAAAATAACAAATAAATTTTACTATCCATATTACCATCTACTACATAGTCATCCTTATTGTAAGTTTTCTCTTGACACGAATGCTTAATTCCTTTTTTAGCAGGTCTATTCATCTTTTTCATTATCATTACAGCTAAGACTCTCTTAATCTTTAGTTTCAACTGTTCCTTTGTTCTACAATGTATGGTTTTATAAACTTGCGCTACACATTTATAATCCATTACTTTGGTTTTTAAATTTTTTATTTTTTCTATATTATTATACAATTCATTCTCTAAATTTTTGATTTCTTTGGAAATAATTTTAATTTCCAATTATACTTTACTTATAGTTCTTTGTCTATCCTATATATCTTATTCCTACTAAATCATCAGAACAATCTATTTCTATCTTTTCAAACTATTCATCCATAGTTATTGTTTCTAAAGGGACCTATTCTGATACTCTATGATTTTTCTATTTTTACTTCTTTAGATTTCATTTTTATATGATTCTGAATATCTTTTAATTCTCATTTAATATTTATTGCTAATCTCATCATCTTTATAAATTCTTTCAATTTTTCTATAATTCTTCAATTTTTTATATCCAATTTTACACATTAATTTTACCATCTAAATCATTAAGCCTAACTTCTGACTTTTCCTGTGACTTATCTATTTGGTCTTTTAATTCATTAAATTTATAATCATATTCATTATTGACTTCCCTTAATTTACTATCTAGATTATATTTAAATTCTTCAAATCAAGCATTCATGGCATTAAGTTCAATTTTAAACAAATCTAATTTATTATTGAATTGGTCCAACTCTATATTTAATTATCTGATATCTTCGCTTAATGCTTTACTTTGAATATCAATCTTATTATTTAAGACATCTCTTCATTCTTTATTTCACCTAATTTGAATCTCAAACTTATTATTTATATCTTTCATCATTTCTTTCAAGATTTCTTGAATATCGCCTTCAGGTCTCATTAATGTATCAGCACTGTTGACTTCCATATTTGCTTTTTTTCTACAAAAATAATATCATATCTTTAACCAAATAAATTATGAAAATATTTTAAATGCTCTTGCTATTTAATACAAAATATTTGTCCATCCAACCTTCCAGTTACCAAAAAAATTGTAAAACAATAACAATAACAAAATTCATTTTAAAGCATAAAAATATTTATTCACTTACTATTTGAACAAATTATTATTGCTATATAAAAGATATAATTTTATATTTTCCTGCAAATAAATATGAAACTCTAACCTCTATGATCATGGTTCTTAATCAGCCTCTGGTTGATTACACCATTTGTAACAGAATAAAATTGAACCACGAAAGAGTAGTCCTGGTTTAATAATGCCCAATATATATATAATTAATTGTGAAAAATGCAGTGAAATACATATAGGGCAGTCAGGAAAAGTGCAATAAAAAGAGTTAAAGAACATCATAGGGCAACAAAAAGGCAAGATACTAAATCTGGACCATATAATAATTATTTAAAAAAAAGACATATGAAAAATTGTGAGGAAAATGTAAAGATAATAAAGTGTAGTAAAAATTTTTTAAAAATAAAATATTATGAAACATTATATATACAAGAAGAATGGTTTGATAAAATTGGAAAGGAAATGGTCATTGTTAGGTAATATATATGAAGATATAGGTAAGTATATATGTATTGATAGTTTAAGAAAGGAATTCATTGTTTGTTTGATGATAGTAATTATAAGGTAGAAAAAAGAGGAATGTATAATGGATATATATATATATATATATATTGATAGGATCAATGGGTCAATAAAATTGGGAGGTAAGTTGTCAATGTTAGAAAATAGCTGTAATATATATGAAGGTATATGTACATATATGTCTTGATAGTATAAGATGGGAATTAATTGTTGGTTTGATGATAGATAGTAATTATAAAGTAGAAAAGAGAGGAATCAGAGAATGTATAATATATATATATATATATATATATAGGGTCAATAAAATTGGGAGGGAAGTTATCAATGTTAGAAAATAGTTGTAATATATATGAAGGTATATGTACTGTACCGGTCAGAATTGTATGTTCATATAACAAAGTTTAGAATCTAAGCAAAAGTATCCTAAATCCATTCATGCCTGAGATACACAGGTCAGGAGCAATCATGAATTCTGCCCTATTTGCTCTTCTCTAAAATTATAACATTATAAACAACACTTCTGATGATAACATGAAATTTTAGTCATTCTGGTCCCAGAGATCTACAGAGTAATTAGCATAAATAAATAATGTTAAAACTTGGCTCAATCAAATACCTTATGTGAAAGGACAATTTATAAATTTTAAATGAATTGCACACAGCTAGCATCATAAAAGAAACATGAATTATAAAATAGTATCCATCCAGAATGAGCAAAGAAAGAACAACCCAGAGATAAATTTCCATTTAAAGTAATTAGTTATAACTTCTAAATATTACTAACATTATTATAAATATTTAATGGAATTCAATGAGTGAGAGTCAGTAAGACACAACGCACAAGTAAATAATTAGTAAAACATAATAATTTAATAAATATAAACAATTTAATTTACATTAGAAACATAGCACAGATTTAATGCGGTTATTACTTTGCATATAAGCAACTGATTTAGTATGCTAATGAGTTATAGTATAATAATAAATTAATGTTATCAATGTGGTGATCATTACTTTAAGTAATGATAAGAACGTTTAGAAATTCATCTCTAAAGAGAGGTTTACTCTTGATATGATAGTTAATTTATCGTTTATGAGCATATTTGGGCCTATACAAATGAGGAATGGGTTAGCCTAAATTAGCTTTACTGTGACAATCCTAAAATATTCGACTAATTATAAAAATGAGTGGTTTACAAACATCACTGTGCCACGTCTTATAAATAAAATGAGAACTACATATAAAAGAACTCGCAATGCTAACTATAATGACAGCGTTTAAAATGGAGAAGATGTCCGTCTTTGGACCGGAAGGCTTTATCACATATATGATTCCGCTTGTATTTATCACAAGGCGATATTCGAAAATATGAGTGGTAAGGATTCCATGGCACGCCCTCCAACATGTCACATGCAGAGCCTTAATACTCTAATGTTTATCGTGAGATCGGTTATAACAAACCTCATTCCTATACGAGTTATGTAAAGAAAATCTGGATTTCGGATGAGTAAATATGATAAAGCAAAATATAATTCTTTAAAATGCTATCATAAATAAGCAATGCGAATATGGCTTAAGTTTTAAATGACTAATGAAATAATTTAAGCTTAAATAAAGCAATAATAGCATGCGTAACGCCATGATAAAATAATAACCCACTCAGCATCGTACGTATAACTTTAATAAATTTAGGATGTCGAATATAGAAGAGGGAAAGTATTATTTTTCCTATTTAACAAGGCCAAGTATTCCTAAACAACAATATATTATAATTAATTCATCTCTTAATGGCGTATAAGTAATAAATAGTTATTAAAGTATATTAATAATCAAATTTATTAAAAGAACATAAATTGCATTTAAATATCGATAGTGATATGATTTTTAAACAATCCGCCATTAACCATAATTTCAAAATATTTAACCGAGTGAACAGCGTTCAATAAGAAATTTTACGTTTAAACTATTTAAACATTCCAAAATATCGGAATGATGATTGAAATAATATAAGTTCGCTAGATTAAAACATTAGCACACTAAAACTAATTTAATAAGATATATATTTAAAATAAGTTTTGCCGCATGAAATAAAATAATTAGAGTGTGAAACTTAAAAAAAAACTAATAATAAATTTACAGTACATAATTTTGTGCTTAGCGTTTCAAAGAACAAGTTTAAAAACTTGAGAGAAAATCGCAAATTTAATGATAATTAAGTTTATAGTCAGTTATAAAATAAATAAAGATTACATTCTGATTACAATTAAGATTTAGGAAAGAAATGAAGTGAGGAGAATTAAGAGTTCATTCTTCGGCAAAACGAATTACCTTTATAGGTTATGGTGGCCACTTATAATAATGTATACGACGTTTAGCAAAGTAAAATATTAATAAAATAATGGTAGGCATCTTCCAATATTCTTTACAACTAAACATAACAGTTCTCAAGTAGCGATGGCATAGCAGAAGGCAGGACAAAGATGATTAAAGATCAGGGAGGCAAATTGTTTTTACTCACAGTTCATATTGTTTCCACTCTCTACACAAATACCAGAGAGAAGAGTGATTTGAACTCCTTCCGTGCGTTCCTAGAACTTCTGCTCCTCCTATACCAGAAAGCAGATTATATAAACGTATTTTTAAAATTGCAAATGACTTTAAAATATGATTTTTGGTTTGACTTGAAATGAGAATGACATTTTTATATTGTAATAATACTTTTTAGAATTTCTGGCATTGCTTTAGCTCTACATTAATTGTATTTATTTTTATATCTGTAATACATATACGCACATACACAATTATCTAAGTGAAGGGAATTTACAAGCTTGAAAATAAAATATACTTAAGCTAAAATAATAATTCAACTGGTTACACATAACCTTTTCTTAAATAAACAGGGTGGAAGTGATATGTGTATATGTGTGTGCTTAACATTCCCGAATGACCAAATAAACATATAAACAGGTTCAAACCCTACTTTAAAGGTATGTAATGTCATCAGGCAGTGAAGTTAAATATGTACTACAGATTTACCACTTCAGTACATACATGTCTTTTTAGTACAAGACGGGAATTAATTGTTGGTTTGATGATAGATAGTAGTTATAAAGTAGAGAAAGATGAATAAGTGACGATATAATGTATGTGTAATATATATATGTGTATGTGTAAATTTATATAGAAAATAATAATTTTTATTTTTTTATGACTTTATTTCTAATGATGACCACTAGAAAGTGTATAAAGCTGTAGAAAATTTATTGTCACATTATTAATTTTAAAAATGGCATCTTGAAAATATTCATGTGTGAATAAAAATCTATTTGATGATATTAAATTAAACTGAATATAAAGGAGTTGACCATTATTTCGATTTATTTATAATTCGATTGATTAAATCTATATATGCATTGAAACTATGTAATACTATACAATACATTATTTTCTATTAAATATTTTTGTTGTCTTAGGATATATTTATATATGTATTAAAGTGTAATACAGTAATATGCACATTTACATTATTAAATTATATAACATTAATTATCATTCATAGAGGCTAAACTCTCGATACAGTAAAACCACCAGTGCAAGCCAGAGTAATCAGTGGATGCAAGAAATTTGTGCATAAAATCTTTATCTAGTGCCTACTCATCTACAAACCTTCTTGCATCCATTGATTATTCTCGATTGCACCAGTGACACTACTGTATGGAGAGTTTATCCTCTGTGTAAACAGCTTGTATAAGCATAAGAAATAGTGCTCATGTGATGTTTAGTAATTATTATTTATGAATTTATTTTAATTCAGGAGTCTTGGAAGAAAATACTATCAATGCAGTGATACAACTTATATATATATTGTAACTTAAATAAACTGAGATCAAAAGACATTAAAATACCTGAGTAGTCTAAAATATATAAGATCATAATATTATAACTTAAATGAAAAATGGTAACTTAAATTTTATATCAAAGAGAATAGAATTGAAATATGCAACTTGCTGAGTATAAGCTATTTAACAAACTATCAGACATGAGTTATCAATCATATTAAGGGGACTCATAAGTTGCAAATAGTCATCAAAATTTAATACTTTCAATACTCAAGTAAATATTAATTATCAATAAAAATATTGGTGGCTTTATTCATCAATTTCTACTTAAGATTCCTAAAGATATCATAATATCAATAATTAGAAACAATAATGCTTGGAGACTAATCCTTTCAGGTGTTTGGCCTATTTCAAACCCTAGTTAGGCAGGCATTGTATCATCAATAAACAAGTAGAAACTATAAACCAATTATTAAGAACAAACTATTATAACTCAGGAACTAACATCAAGTGGGTAAGTACACTGGTAACTCAATAAAATATCTTCTCTGGTATACAGACAATAGATTTTATCCACTTTCATCTCTTGGTTTGATGTCAAGTGCATATTTAAATAAATAACAAGTGAATATGGTCTAGCAGAGCACCACTAGATTATTTGAACCTAGACACATTTATATTTTATAACCTTTTCACATGTACCAGGTTTGAATTCCTTTTTGGTATTTTATTTCTAACAAAAATAGAGGATTTTGCTTTTAGATCCATATCACTGTATGCACTAACATTTAGGTAAACATAAATCATCCTTAAACTAAAGTGGAGTATATAAAATTCATTAGACAGAAATCATCTTCTAAATCTTAACATAATAAATGTGTTTCAATATCTTTATAAGTTTTACTAGCTCAGATTATACTATTAATTTAGGATGGCAATTCACTCATCCTGGCATGATGTAGATGATGGAATGGTGGTCATTATAATTATTCATGAATGTCAACTAAATGTCATGAAATCACTTATTTATTTATGACCTTTAAACATTTATCTAGCTCATTAATTCAAACGTGATGATGATGATAATGATAACAATAATGGTTTCAAACACAGCTTTAGGACTAAGCCTAATCATAAAACTTAATTTTTATAAAGAAATTTATAACTATTGCTTAATCTTAGTATATCTAATTAAATCTTAAATAATTAATATCAACCATTGATGATGAATGATCACGACTAATAAAGAATACTCTCAATTAAATATATATGCATAATTTAATAAGACAATTTAACATTTATTAATTTATTACGAACATATACAAACAATTCAAAGATAAAACTAAGAATTGATATGAACAATAATGATAATAACAATAATTGATTATTTGGCAATCATAAGATTAATTTTGTGTTCTTCCCCCTTTCCCGTCAAAGATATATACATAAAATTGGATACTAAGTCTGCTAAGTTTTTTTTTTATTCACAATAAAATATTTCTTAAAAAAAAAATAAATAAATAAATAAACACTTTTTTTTCTCTTTTGCACACATACTTTTATAATCTAACATGTAAAGTAGAATGGTTAAAAAAAATGTTAGTAGAATCGGAAAAAGAAGATTTCCAGAAACAAGTTTTTAAATTGCTTCTCCCCCCTTTCCGCTATCGCTATTCTTTAAATCAAAACAAAAATAACCTAATATTTTTATCGCTATATATGTTTATTATTCTTCCACCCACATACAATTATATCCATGTAACAATTTAATATATTACTGTGTAGGTATGTGTTTATTCCCATAATAACAAAATATTATTTAAAACAAAATAATAATACAAAAAAGATATTTTACATATCAACAAACATTTCATAATTTTAGATTGGTATACAATCATACCCTTTATAAAATAAACTTCATTAATAAGCTGGGTATGCATAAAATTATTACTCAAGGTTATAACTATTCTTATTGAAGAAAATTTTGTTTTCAATCGATTATGGTTTTAAAGTTTTAAGAAAAAAATTTAGAAAACTTCATCTCTAAAATGGTACAAATAGTCTTTGAAATCATAAAAAGAAAATAGATAATAAAAATTTATATTACCACTCCCACGGGTTCAAACTTAGCTTGTTTAAAGTTCATACTTTGCAGCAATCACAGTTTCTTTTTCTTGAGGCTTGTAATTAATTAATGGTGATGGTGATATTATTTGCCACTGGAACTTTTTTCTGCCCTTCCTTGTTAAGCATAATTCTTCCATTAGAGTATATCAGTTGTTCTCTCATTTGCAATTTCTTTTACTGGGTTTAAATTCTGTCACTGGAATAATTGTACTAGATGATTTAATTTGTACTAGATGATTTAATACTTATCAGTCGATTAATCATTTTCCTTCAGCTTTCAAATGCAGGTGAATGTTTCTTTTGCTTAAAATATCGAATTTTTCTTTTCAATCAGTCATCAGGTGTATAATATTTTAATTTCAGACAAGACATTTTTTTATATGATATGCTAGTTGATGATGAGTCAGGTAAACAGACGAGAAAATATTTTTTTTTCACCATGCTGTTTTTAATCTTCACAAAAAACTATATTAAAAATGATTTTTAAAATTGATATCTGACGGAGTTAAAATGCTTGTCTTCCTTAGTTTCAATATTTTAAAATCTCTCTTTCTGATTTTTCCCAGACAAGTTTTTATACTTTATTTTTCAGTTAAAGTAATAGTAACAGACAATACAAGAAATCTGCACTTACATGATTTTTGGAAAGCTTAATTTGTTTTTCAAGTAAAATTATCCCAAACATTTCCTTTCTCACTCTGCTGACAAAAATCGCACTCCTTTAATATTCCATCTTCCCTTTGATCTATCTGAGGTGAAGATTTTAAGCTGTCAGAGCTTTATAAAAACAACAGGTATTTACAACCAAAACCTCTGAGTAAGAAAAAAATAGTCTAACATAATTTCTTCTTTCTTTTTCTCAATATGTAATAAAATGTAGATGTATGTAATGTACACACACACTTATTCAAATCATTTATAAAGCTGGTCTATTACAACAATCTGAATGTTTTTTAGAAATTATGATTTTAATAACTAAATTAAATTCTTAACTTTCAAACCCCAAACTATAATCATTTTGAAATCATAATATTACAATCATAGAAAAACAAAAATAGACAGCTAAAAATAAATTAGAATTTAGCAAATGTAGGTTAGCTTTAAAGAGAGTTTAATATTTGAAATATACAATGATAATTAAACAGCTTACACACACACTGCCTATATATGTATTATTACTTTACTTTTTAACAAAAATAAATAAATATTGAATAATTAACCGTGTGTACTACTCTTTTTGAGTTTTTTTATCAACACACAAACAAATATAGAACATAACTGATGCCCCACTCTCTTTGTGTCTTAAGCTTTCAGAACTTGATTTTGTAGAGTTTAAACTTGGGTGCCCTACAGCTTCCTTTACTATATAAAAATGTGATGATGATTTTTGTTCATTTTTTTTCATGCACATTACTACAAATTTAGCTACTGACTAAATTGTAATGGCACAATATATATATATATAAAATAAATAAAAATATCCGTTAATTAAAAATAATATTGTAATTATAATTGAAATAATATTTTTAAACGGTTTATAAACAATTCAAACAATCTTTAAATCCGCAGAAGTACTTTCGGTTACTTTCAAACCTGCCTAATTTAATAGCAGTTGAGGCAGGTTTGAAAGTAACCGAAAGTACTTCTGCGGATTTAAAGATTGTTTGAATTGTTTATAAACCGTTTAAAAATATTATTTCAATTATAATTACAATATATATATATATATATATATTAAAGCAGCCAACACTTAAACTTGTCAACAACAATCAACAATTCTTAATCTGTTATCAAAGCAGCCTCCTTTTGTAATAATGGTGAATACCCACCTTTATTTATGGTCCAATATATTTATATAGACACTAAAGATTGCATCTTGACTGAAGACAGTGAGATTGTTAACTCAAAGAACTTTAAATAAACCTCATTAAACAAGCAGATATAACCTAAACTGAATGCAGACTATCAAATAATTAATTATAACTTTCAAATTTTGCTAAAACTATGTATTATTTAGATAGTAAATCTAATAATGTTCAAGGCTAAATAGGGTTACAAATATAAATACATGAAAGCAGATTACACTTAAAGAATATCAATAACAATAAACAATCTCAATATGTTGTCAAGATAACTTTCTTTTACAATAAAACTAAATATCCACCAATATATATATATATGTTAAAAATATGTGAATTATAAAAATTAAATATTTTTATGATTATAAAATTTATATTTATTATGCCGTAAAGTTATATTGTAATGGAAAAAAAAATGAAGTTTTTCTTGAAATCTATGTTATAATTCTTATTTTTTAACTATTTTTCTTGTATATATATAATGAGCATACTAATAGCTCTAAACAAGCTTTTCCAATAAATGCCACAAGAGAAAGCATTTAAAAATATCTATCTAAAATTATCCATATACCCAAACTTGTTTCAAGCTATTGACTATACTTAGTGAGGCACTAGGATATTCAGACACTAGATTCTAAAATACCAACTCAAGCTCAACATTTATCTAATACTTAACTATCAAGTAGAAAATCTGAATTTTTCAGACATCTATATGTCTTCAAATGCAGCTATTTAACTTGAATAGCTATGTGGGTTTGAACAAACTTCAGTTACACCATACATTAATACCCATAGCAATATAACATCACCAAAACCTCAAAAGTCAAACTACAATAGTAAAAAAATAAAGTCATACTTATTAAATTAAGTCATGTGATGTATGATCTGATTTTTTACTATTATAGTTTGGCTTTTGAGGCTTTCATTATGTTATATTGCTAAGGCTATTAATATTTGGTGTAGTTGAAGTTGTTCAGGCCCAGATAGCTATTTAAGTTAGATAACTGCATTTGAAGACATATAGATGTCTGAAAATTTCAGATTTTCTACTTAATAGTTAAGTATTAGATAAATGCTGACCTTGACCTGGTATTTTAGATTTAATGTCTATATATTCTAGCATCTCACTGAGAATAGCCAGTAGCTTGAAGCTGGTTTGGGGATAGGGATAATTCTAGATAGAGATTTTTAAATGCTTTCTCTTGTAGCATTTATTGGAAAAGCTTGTTTAGAGCTATTAGCATGCTCATTATATTACATTTGTAATGCAAGCCTATTAAATTAAGTCACATGATGTGTGTGTGTATATTTATAGTACTATTCTTGTGATTTGAGAAAGAAGAAGCTCTGAGGAAAGTAAATGTTATTATACTGAAATGTCTGCTATTTAGCTATCATATTTTAATTACACGGAAGCTTCCAGGAATAATACTATGAATTCATTTATCCATGAGAATATTAGAATTAATATATGTGTATGCTTATATATCTGATATTTTAACATAAATATCAATTTATATTTGTTGGGATTATGCAAATAGTAATTGCTTGTTGTTTTGGATTTCATATTATTTGTTTAATGATACACTCCTTCCCCTATTTATTTTGCATTTTAAAAATACATATAAAAAAATTTCTTCTATAGTTGTTAATGTTTTTATTATATTTTCATTGTTTTCTTTATTTATTTATTTTAAATCATTAATTATAAGCAAAAATGTACATTAATTACATTATGTAGATAATATCTATGTATATTTATTTATATTATTAGATTACAATCAATGCAAGAATTGTGGTTCTTGGTGCCTCCGATGTAGGATTAGCATTTTTAGAATCTTTAATCTTTTGGTGAGTTTTAGTTTTTATGATATTGGAAGTGTTATTTATAGATTCCCTTATTTTAAATAATAAATTTTAGATTTTTAACTACTGTTCAAATCTATGGTATACAAAATATTTGCTTTAAAACAGATTATATTGACCAGACATTTTAAATGCATATTTAAAGGTTTTTTTTCAAAAGTAATAAAATAATAATAGTAATAAAAATAGAGATGATGATGATGATAATAATAATAATAATAATAACAACAACAACAACAATAATAATTGCTTATGATATAAATTAAAATGATTAGTATTCATAAAAATCTGATTGTATAATGAAGGTAGCCTGAATAAAGGAGAAAATTTAAGGACATTGAAATGACAACCTTGATTATAATAGACAAAAATAGCTTCAGTATTATGTTCATAAGACTTAATTATAATAGTTAAAATTTTATCAGATAGAATAACTTGTTGTTTTATTATTTTATAAAGATATTTAAGATCTCTATATTTCCATTCTAAAAGAAAACTGGAGAACAACTTTATTTTCCAAAAAAAGTATTTGGAGATTTTATTAAACACTGATTGTAATAAACTGCATCCTTATTTACAATAGGATTCCAAATGATTAAACAATATTCAATGATAGGAAGAACCAATGACAATAATAATTTGAATTTTGTGTTATCACTGAAATGATACCATATCTAAAGATTGCACCCATGATTTTAAAAGCTTTGCTAATAATCATATTTAAATGAGGAAGAAATGATCCATTACTAGAAAATAAAACCTCCAAATATTTTTGAGATTCAACAGAATTAATCTTGTGAAAATTAATAAAATAAAAATAAAAAGTTCAGATTTCTTAAAATAGGAAATAAGGGAACAAAAAAACATTTACTAAAATTAGTTGATGTGTTATTTAGATCACAGCAATCACTAAAGTTATTAATATCTTTCTGAAGAAGAGTGCTATCAATCATTGATGTGATTTTAAAGATTTTTCTGTCATCAGCTTATCACAAAAGAAGATTTCAGAGATTCTTTAAGGTCATTAACATAGATGTTAAAAAGCATGGGTAGTAAAATAATTATCCTGTGCAACACCTAAATTCATTCAAAATTATATTATTGTTGAATTTGCATATGCTATATAAGTATAAAGTGAAAATTAAAGCCAATTAAGTTTTGTAGAAAAACCCATTTTATGTAATTTGTGAGGAAGAATAATGTGGTCTACTTTGTCAAAAATTTTGATACATCAAAATAAATAACATCAAGTCTCTGCTGAACCTCAATCACATGTGCTATATGGTCATAAATTGTTAACAAATTAGTCTCTATAAATCTATTAAGAATAAAGTCATGTGAAGAAAAAAACAAAATCAGTCAGTATAAGTATAATTACCAACAGAATAAAAATTTTAATGAATTTTATTAAAAAATATAATAATTCTAATTTTATTGGAGTAACAAATAAAAAGAAAGACATAAATTATATGATGGTTCAAAGAGGAAAGTCTTGGGAGGGGGGTTGATTATTGATGTAAAGACATTAAATAGTGATTTTGAGAATCACTATGATGTCTTAATTAAATAATTTAGGAATTGGCTATAACTTAATTCTTTTTCTCATTTCTTTCTATTGTTATGCAGAGAAATTTTAATTGTATCTAATTGTGATTTTAGCATTCATGATTTTGAATTATCCTTTATAACCTTTTTACATAATGATCTTTGATCGTAATTATTTCCATTTATTTATTTCTAGCTTAATTAAATTTATTTTTGTATATAAAAATATTATTGAAAAGATGGAGTATTACTGGAAATAGTAATTCATTGTTCACTCAAAAAACAATTAAGTAAAATTATCTAATTGATGAATATTAGATGGTGAGCATAATAAATGTTTATGTCTATCTATTCTTTATAGAGATGCAAAGAATTGTTATAAGGCATAGACACCTCTAATAACCACTAGTAATTTCAATGAATTGAAAATTTTAAAACTCATTGATCACATAAATTATTTTATATTTGTGGACATAGAGATCACCAAAGTAAAATAAGATAATGATATCTTGTATGAATTGATTTATATTAATAAGAAAATATGTAAAACAAACATATAAATTGAAAATACTTGAAAATATTAAAACAATTACAAATAAATGTACCTAGGCATAAATCAAAACAATATCTGGCAGGTCTAAATTATGTCTATGAATTGGAATTAGACTTACTTATGTGAAGATATTATAGTATCAGGCTACTTGTATGCTGAAATTATAGAAGTACCAAACTACAGTTTTAAAGCTATAATGACCATACTAAAGGTTAGTTTAACAAAAAGATTTTATGGTCTTAAAATTTTTTCTTAGGCAGAAAGTCATTCAACTTAATAGACATTTTAGCCATGAAAAGTTAAATATAGTTATGATTGTCATTCCTTTTTGTATATATTAAATTGTCAAAGAATTATATAAATTACAAAATTCTGTGTTGATGAAAACACATTGAGTTGAATGTTCATTAATTGCTTATTTCTCAGTTTTGATTTAAAAGTATTGATTTATGAATGTGTAAATTCTGATAAGTATGTCAAGTCAAACAATACAGATTATTTTGGGTCAACATTTGTTAAAATTGAATATTTCTTTTTCTTCACATTTTTGAATTCTTTATTTTTCTAGAAATAATTGTAAATTTAATTATTTTAATTTCAATATCAGTTTAAGGTACATCAAATATATACATGTGCGATTTGATTTGAAATATTTAAATTATTTTGAAATGAATTATTGGAAATAAAAAAATAAGTTCAGTTTCATTAAAATCTTTAAATTTTAAATTAATTTTATATCGATTTTTTTTTTTAATTTTAACAACAAATTTGTTTAAGCTGCAATTAACCATGTTAGGATTTTTTTTTAAAAAAAAAAAGGCTTGTCACATCTGAAAAATGTCTAAATTCATCATCAATAAAATTTGATTTTAATATTTGTAAAGTTTATATTAAACTATAAACTTTTATTTTTAAGTCAGCAATTTTATATTTAAGTTGCCAACTTTTGAAGTAAAGTTTAATAAACTACAACAAAATATTTCTGTCAATTTAATTAATTTGGGAAGCCTTTCCAAAATATAGCTTCTACCGATTTAGACAATATTATTATATAATAAAAGTTTTCTGTTATCATTTAAATAGTTTTCTTCAAATAAAATTGATTATTATAACTATATTGTTTCTTAGCATCTCTATGCCTCATATTGTATATTTTAATACCTAATAGATGCAGATGATGGTGGTTAATTCTCTGCTTTTCTATCCAACATTTCCAGCCTAATTTTAAGCTTAGGACATTTATCAGTGAGAAGTTCTGAATTTTGGAATAGTGCACTTTGATGTGATATGATGCACTATGACTTTTCCTTATACAAAGTCAGAAATCTCTCAGCAACTATGGCCAGAGAAATCTGTTAACCACTTTCCCTTCCCTTTCCATTCTCCACCCTTAGTTTTCCCATAATGTGTTCCATCCCATTTCCACAACATAATCTTTGACAACTCCATGGTCTTCATATCTAAATTCCCCTTATCTTTCCCAAACTCAGCATAAAAAACAATAACCCACTTTTTGTATAATCACTTTGTTCATATTTATTCTTCCATAACTTCATTATTTGTACCCTTTCTGCTTCCAAGCATTTACATTGAAGTAACAGATACCTAATATTTTATATTCTTTCTTACACAACTAAATCACCCAACTCCCTATTTCTTATTAATACATCTATTTTTCTATCCCACTCCTTACCACGATAACATTCAACAATCCTTCTAACACAATCATCCCACCTTTTGTACATGTATACTGACATAAATTTTTTATCCAAATCCTCTGCATATTGCATTACCTTTCTCACCTATCTTGTTGCCTGCTCTTTACTTGTAACCCAATTAATTACTATTTTGGCTATTATTTTATTATCCATAAATTGCAATCTATCAAACATTTTCATTTTGCTTTTTGCATATCTCATATAAAACTTGACCATCTCATTTCTCCTTGAAATGCCTCCTTTGCTGTCCACACCTCTGCATCTAATGTATGTCTTCCTACTTCCCTTTGTATTTTTTCTAAGTAATACATAATACTCCTTTACTAATACATAACACATCATTGCCTTATGTTAACCCTGCTACTGCCACTCCCTTCCATACAATTCTAACTACATCATAATTATTATATGAAAACACTGTTAATTTCTTTATCAATCCCTTTTTTTTTCTTTGCTTTATTTATCAATTTTTTCTCCCATTCATCCAAGCAATTTTTCTGATTATTCAAAATGATTACTAGATAACTATATCTATTCACCACAATTAACTTTGTATCCCCCAATAAGAAATCTTTGTCGTCTCTTTCTCCAGTATTTACCATCATTATATTTGATTTTTCTTCACTAAATTTAATCCCTATATCTTTACCCACCCTTGCACATGTCCTCAGTATAACTTTCATATCTTCTCTTCTTTCTCCACACAAAAGGACATCATCCACAAAAAAAACCCACAATGTATATACTCCCTTGCCTCCTATTAAAGGTATCTCCATCCCTCTTTTTAGTCTTTCTATTGCTCTCTCCATTTCACTCAAATGCAACAAAAACAAAATAGATAACATAGGGTATCCTTGCCTTTGTACCACTCCATTTTTAACTTTAATTGATTCTATATTCCCTAATTGATATGTGTAGTAATTATTTTCATATAATTCCTTAATAACATCCACTAAAGCTTCATCCATTCTCAAATTTTCTAAATTTATCCATAATCTATTTCTATTTACTCTATCATATGCCTTCTCTATATCTATAAAACTCATATATAGCTATCTACCTGAATTTCTACTCATATCCATAAGTTGTGTACCTACAAGTGAACTAATTCTATAAGACTATCTGACCTAAAATTTCCTTGCATTTCCCCCACTACATTATGCTATCGGTCTATAATTGTTTAACTTTCTATGATCTTTACCTTTTCCTTTAAATTATAATCTTAACTCATATTACTCCAACTGCCCAGAAAAATGCTCTTCTGTGCCATCTTATTAAAACATGATAATAGCGTTACTTTTGCCCTATGCCCTAAATTCATTATCTTCTCTGCTGCCCATCCATCTAAACCTTTTGCCTTACCACTTCTCAGCTTCTTTCTCACCTCATTCAGTTCATTTTCTGAAAACCTAATATTTCCATTATTATATGCTTTTATATTTGTATCCCTGTCCTTCACATCTAACATCTTTTTTATATCCATTACATACTTATTCAAGATTCTCTCTAATTCTTCTCTAGAGATGCACATTATTCTCTCCTCATTTAGTAATACCATCTCTCCCCTACATTTCTCCTTTTAATGTAATTCCAAAATTTTTTACTCCCACCTCTTCCACATATCGTCCAATAATTTACTATACAGTTTCATTATCTCTCTATAATTATCTATTTTAGCTAACTTCTTCTTTTCTAAGTAATTTACTCATTTGGCATTTATATCTTTTTCACTTTCTTTGTTCTTAATAGCATACTTATATTTTCTGCATGCTTTTTTCCATTATTTTACACTTTTACTAACTCTCATTTTTTATTACTTTTATTTTTCTGAATATTCTCACCTAAAACCCTATTTGCCACTTTTTTTATTTCATCACACCAGTCCTCATACTCATTTTCAACCAACTCTTTCATAGTTTCTTCAACTTGTATTTTATACTCTTCCAACTTATTCTTATCATTCACTCTACATCCACATCTTTCACTATTGTTTCTACTTTTATTTCTATTCTCCATTACATTACTAACCATTTCAATTACAAAGAAGTTATGATCATTATTACATCCTCTCTCTTCATTATCAAACATGTTAATTTTCTCTACTTTATTCATTCTCTCTTTTTCTACCAATACATAATCTATTGGGTGGGATATATTATTTCCAGACCATGTGCATTGTCCCTCATAAATATTTGATAAGTTTCCAATGCTTAAATTCACTCTCTGACAACATTTCTTCAAAAGCTGTCCATTCTTATTATCTACATCATCAATTTCTTCATTAGGCCCATTCATATCTCTTATAAACATTATTCTCTTCCCCTTTTCTTTAAAACTCGGTATATCCTTAACTAGGCACTCATGTATGCTATGTATGCTATTGTTCCACTCCATTATAGTTTGACTATCTCCAGTAGCTATATAAACTATAGCCACCATCCATTCTTGTCTTCCCAACCTTATTTCAAACCACAAATGTTCTTGTTATTTAAAAGTATTTAAATATTATATAGATATAACACCTATACCACCACCCTTTTTTATTTCACTTTTCTATTTATACCCTGCCATACCAAATCTTCCAAAACAGGTTATTCTTCTTCTCTTAGATGTGTTTCCACTACTGCTAATACCTCAAGCTCTTCATTTTCAATTGCTTTGTTCAATTCCTGCCACTTTTCTGGTCTCCTACCACCATGCATATTCAAATACCCAATTTTAACAATTTTTTCTTTCCTAACTATTCTTTTATAAATTTTTTTGATTCTTTTTTCCCCATTACATTTATAAATAACTTGCTTACCATTAATTTTACAGACCCATTCCCTCTCCACATCTACATTTATATCTAAATTAGCTACTCTTTGTTTATTCCTTACATGTCATCCATTCTTCTTTCTAATAACACTGCAATTTAAATCCCAACCCCCCTTTACAAGTTTCCCGAAAAACCTTCTTTATAAATCAGACTCCCTAAAACTTCACTTCCTTGTTTTCCTAAGTGCAACCCATCTTTACTATATAACTCCCTCTTCCCAATAAAAAAAATCTCAAACATCCATAAACATAATATCATTTTTCTCACACAATTTTTTCAATCTCTCATTTATGGAACATGTCCTATCTAACATATACCTTTCATCAAATCTTAGTAATAATCCAACTATTCCTACTCTTCCTTTAATTGTACTCAAATTCCTAATCAATTCTATGTACTCAGCCATTACTCTCTCTGATGACTCTGATAAATTATTAGTTCCTACCATAACATACACATATCTATTCCTTTGCTTCTTTACTTTATCTGTAATATCCTTGATTCTATCTCCAGGCAAACATACTTTTACATACCTGTTTCTATTTTCTCTTGCAATTATATCTCCACATTCTCTTATTAATGAATCTCCTATGAATACTGTCTCATAGTCTATTTTCTCTGCTTCATTCACAACATTTTCTACCACCTTCTGGACTTCCTTATCTACTTCTTCCTTATCATTCCTACTCAATAATTCCTTTATCTGCTCACACTTTGTCTCTAACGATTTTAATTTTGCTTCTACCTCTTCCTCTTCTTTATCTTACTTATTTTTTGGCCAACCATCTCCAATGCACTACCTATTTTTCCATCCATATCTCTTGTCACTCCATTACAAACACACTTTATCCTGCCTTCCTCAACTATATTTTGCTCCATTTCTCCTGACTTTTTCTTTATGCTATCTACACTTTGAAACCATTTTTTCACCTCTTTTATCACATTCACACACTGTCTACATTACCATAAACCTGTTATACCCTTCCTAGTCTTATTTAAGCATTTTAAGTGGAAAACCTCATCACATACAGTATACTCTACCACAGCATGCCTAATTTCTTTCTGATGATTATATATGCATTGTAGAATACAAATACAATCCATATTACTTATTTTTCAAGTCACCTATTCTATATTCGACTTTATACTTCTTTTATTCTTCAAACCCCTTTGCACAGAAAGATAAAAACTTTATTTTCAAAAACGATCGATTAACAACCATGTGTACCTTAGGCCTGTAAAACATTATCGTTTTCCTCAAAATAACTAACTGTTCTTAAATTAAAATAAAAAAATCTTTAGTAGCAAATTTAAACCAACTAATCTTATGTGCAATTTAGTTATAGAAATCCTTACATTAACACACATTCAACAAAAAGGTTTTTTTAATAACTGTTATATTTTTAAAATGACGATTGAAACATTTTTTTAATGCACTGCCCTCTAGCAGACATTATTCACATCTTTATTAACTGTTGAGTATCAACCCAAATTGAAAAACATGTACATGTTTTCCATCAAAGCCAACTGATAGCTTGATAGTTAAAAAGAGAAGTAAATGATGGCTGTCAGAGGGCAAGTATATTAGATTCTAAAGATCCAAATGCATTGTTCCAAGATTCAAAACTCCTCACTGATGAAAGGCATAAGCTTGAACAGTCTGGAGATATTGGATAAGATAGCTCTGGGTAGAATTTATAAAGCATTATCATTTAACATCTATTAGTTACTAAGGCTATAGAAATGTGAAGAAAAAAATTATGCTTCTGAAACAGCAATGAGTAAGCTGAAATCATTTGATTTAAATTTATTGTTCAAAGTATTTTTTTGCATTAAATTTCTTATTATAGAATACTTTCTGATTAATAAGATATTGATGGTTAAATAATTAGGATGACATTTTTGCACAAAATTTAAACATTTTAAGCACTGTAAGAGCTTATCATTTTAATAAGACAAGCTAGTATGAACAAAAAAAAATCAATATTGTAGCAAAAACGTCTCATTATATTGTCTTCCTTAATAATTGTATAATTTTCAAAAGTTTTTAATCACATATTTTTGAATAAATACTAACTATTAACAGTTTCATCTAGTAATATTATGTGATTCATTAAATGGCAAAAAAAAAAAGCAACTCATTATACCAAAGTACATATGGCTCTCTATAACTTACATATAACATCAGCATTAGGACCAAGAATCTAAATTACTCTACTTCAGAGACATCTATTATAAGTTGGTCAGAAACTAGTCTGGTAATTTGATAGCATTAGCATTTAGAATTAATGAATTACTCAAGCTTACAACAGACTTTTTTTTTTTTAGAATAATAAGAGTTGATTAGTGTTCAATACAAATATGTATTTTAAAAAAATAATGTCTACTTTGCTCTCTTCTTATGTGTCTTTATCTTTAATAAATAAAATAATTTCAGGTTATTTTTGAAATTGGAAAAAAAATATCTATCTATTTCAAGTAGCATTTTTATTATTTTCTCCTAATTGATTACTGAATGTGCAATGCTCCTTACTTTTACGTGCATTTTTTGTTGCATAATTCTAATTTCAAAGTTTAGAGTGACAAATTTTGAATATTTGTGGGAATCTGTTTTCTATTTCCCACGTGATATTATAAGCGGCCTCTATTTTTTTTTTTTAATTGACACCAGACACTTTGTCAAATAAAAAGTTGCACTTTCTATTAATAATAGTAAAAAAAAAAAAAAGTCTATTTCTACTCATCATGAAAATTAAAGATTTAAGATGCGTTTATTTTAAAGAAAAAAAACTGTATATACATGGGTGGGGGGGGGCTTAAATAATTAGGTTAACATTTGTTCTATAGAAATATAATACTATTAATTGGGAGTTTTTTTTAATAAGTCATATCTAGATTTAATAATATAATGAATAGACAAACTTTCAGAAATATATTGTAATATGAATTTGCTACGACTGGATTTATTTACAACTTATAACAGAATATTTTATAACTTACTAATAGAGTGTGATTGACAAGTTGAATGCTAATATTACATGGATACTACTCAGCAACAAACGATTCACTTGCCATTCACTTACGATTCATAATAAATAATGTCATAAATAAACTATTACATAATGGGAAATTTCTAAGTTCAAATGTATTTAATGATAACTTAGATTCCAATCAGTCACCACCTAAACATTCACAGTAAATATAGTAATCAATATTTCTCACTGTTGTCAAGGCAACCTTCTCACCTTTTTAATAGCAAGAATAGAAATCCATTCTTACTAATGGTCCATTGAATATATATGGACACTTAAGGATTGCAACTTGATCACAGAGTATGAAATATTGTTACAATGAAGTTTAAATAAACCTCTTTAAACATGAATAAACATGTCACTATAATGATAACTATAAAGTGTAATCCCATTACCCTTAATGCTAAATTGTTATTGGTAAACTAAATAAATATGCATATACAGTAGGTGTTTTTAAAGATAAATAAATATTTGTCAGCTATGACTAAGAGTTGGGTTCAAATTTTGGCCTAATAATACATGAAAGTTTTTTTTTAAATATTTCTATTAGCATTATGATTTTTTTTCTTCCAAGTAGCCAGGTTATAGCAAACCCAGCCAATCTTTCACATATTTTTTAGTAGATATATAGATATTTTTAGCTAGAAGATAAAAACAAGAATAGAAAAGCTGCTCAAACCATCCTCCAACAATTGGAAATCTTGTAAAGTGTTGCTTTTCTTTTTCTGGGAAGGAAATTGCCTGCAAATCACATGTGTGTGCCTAAATATAAATTAAATTTATCTGAACATTAAGATTATATTATAAAATTCTTATAAATAGAAATTTAATTTATTCATTATCTCCGTGAACGCACTCACTTATTTAATTTAAATTATATTAATATTTACAATGAAATATAAGATAAAAATTTGATCAAAAATTTATTAATATTTTAGAAAGCTATATTTTACGGTTAATTTGCATTGATTGTAAGATTGTTGGATAAAGTAGTTTGTTTACTGGAGTAATGTGGAAAAGATAGATTAATCTTGGAATTTATGATTATAGATAAAGTAATGATGATGATATAATTGCTCATTTTTATAATTTTCTAAATTATTAATAGAAATCAGGGAAATTTTTTTGAACTTCGAAACATCCACACTAATTCAACATTAATTCTTTATTCGATTATATATACGCATATCCCTATATATAACTGTAATATTTTATTGTATGTAAATTAAACTTTGCTTATTATTGAACTAACTTTGAGGCAATCATTTTTATAACTGATAATTGAAGACTAATCAGGAATCATGAAGTCTCATATGTTCACAATATTTTGGCCAGACAAATTGAATACTTATCTGCTATAGCTGACCTAATTTTATTATACATAATAACAAAAATACTTTCAACGTATTTAAAAATTATTTTATATAATTGTCATAGATCTCATTGCCCAGCATGATTTAGAGCAATAGTTAGTGATGGATTCTAGAGCTGAAGTTCTGCGAATAACAATTCAGTTCTATTGCTTTTAGTGCCAAACTTCATGGGAATTTTCATATGAATTCCCGAATAATAAATCATTCAATTATTTTATTATATCATATATTTCTTCATCATTTCAGTGGGTATTATCATATTAAATATTTATCCTGACTTTTAACTCATATAACAACTTTATTTGAGTGTATAAAATATGTAATAAGTATAATAATTAACTTTAGCCCATTTACTATATGAATATAATTCTTTTAACATTGGTACATGTACTCCCATGTTTATGCACACTCATATATATATATATATGTTAGTGTCTAATCTCAAGTTACATGGAGTCCTTTCTAATCAGATTTGAATGCACACTCATATATCTATATATATATATATATATATGTGCGTGTGTGTCTAATCTCAAGTTATATGGAGTGAGTGCTTCCTAATCAGATTTGAATGTCACAAAAAGTCTATGACTGATTCATTGTTTTAAAGGGTTAAAACTACATTCAATGATCTTGTGTTATGATGACAATCATTTGATTTTTTGATTTTTAAATAATTATGGAAGAATACGCATAAGAATTTAAGCAGATTAGATGTTTCAATGTAATTTTTAATGCAAATGTAAAATCAAATTTGTAACATATGGAAGTGTATGTGTACTAAATATGCATTAGATAATATTTATGACTACTAAGCTTATTCACAAAGTTAGTTGCTACATGTAATTGCATGATCTTTTTTTTGACATTTAATTTTTTGTGTTTGAAAAATATTTGTTAGCTAATTGAAAGCAATTACAAGAGGAAGAAGCAATCATTAGAAAGTTATAGATTATAGCAGAGCTGATTTAATGTATGGTATTTCTTGAGATTAATGCTAATACTTATAAATATTTCAGAGACATTTATATATTGAACCGGATTGATATCCATTCAATGGTGTTATTACAAAAAAAAAAAATTAAAAAAAAAGATTTTAAACTTTTAAATTTCATTGAATGTTTAATGTTTAAATTTTTTTATTATTATTATTTAAAAAGAGTATGTGTATTAAAACACTGTTTATATTTAAAATAGATCATTTAAATTTTTATTAAATTGTTTTTAAAATAGTTTTCTGATACTGCTTGTTTTTACTTTTTTTAATCAATTTGATTAAAAATAAACTGGCTAGCTAATTACATTCCTGTTGCTTTTATTTTAATCATTTTAAGTTCATTCTAAAAGCAGAGATTTAATTTTATGTAGTTGTTTTCATTACAGTAATCCCTGGTTAGAATTCTTAGATTAGACTGAGCTGGAGATTAATATTTGCCCTGCATTAGGTGTGGAATTGGACAGGATGAAAGGTTTTCATGGGAAATGTAGCCGGGTATATAAGATCTCGCAAAATTTGGCACAATAGTTTTTGCTTTTATTCTTGACTGACAAGTTGTTTCAAGGTGAGAGATTCAGTATTCTGTATACACTTTGATTATCACCTGTTGAGAGTTATACCATTTTGAGTAGCAGTTCAGAAATTTAATTCCTGCAAAAAACTTGCAATTATTAACAGACTTCGTTGCTATATAAGATGTCAAAATCTACCGCTCTGAGTTTTGCCATCATCAGGATGTCTTGCTAACTTAACTCAAAAGACTGTTCCATGCTTGCCAACTCTCCTTCAATCCTGCCATGAACACCTAAAATAAACAAGACCCCACTGCCTCTACCTTGCCACTGTCAAAGGATCTGAAAATGGAATAAAATAAATGTGCACACTCTAGCGAACTGTGCTTTACCACAAGGTAAAATTTTCTTTCATTTTTTCCAGGGTAAATTTATTTTAATTAAATCTCCACTCAAACTAATGATAAATCTGTATTCATGAGTTTTTTTATACGTTTATGCCTAACTTTTTATAAATGCTTTAGCAGTCATGAATATTTTAAATGCTTACCTGTAATTATAATTTATTTTAAATACTGTGTTTGTGCTTTTGCAAACCACCAAAAAATATTTTGGCTGACGACTTTAGTGTCCTAGTTTTACACAGGTGGGGATTTCATTTCTTCATTTCTTATATCTCTGAAAGCAAAAACTAGAATTGTTTTTCTTTGTAATTTTATAAGTTGTCAGCAGGAAGATAATAATTATCTCTTTGTAAATTGCAGATGAGAGAGACTTTCATTCTGCTAAAGTATTTAAAGCTTTAATATTTTCATACTCATGAGCACTCTCCAATAGATTTATTTTGTATTTACGTATGGCTTTAAATTTATCAGAGCGTGTATTCAGAATTTCTTTTGTAAGTTTATTTTTCTTGAAATTCTTGGACAGATGTAACTGCTTTTCTAATTATTTGCTTGTCTCCTATTGAGACCTTTAATTATGATATGTAGAGTAGTTTTTCGTCTATCGTTTGGTTAGGGATTCGCCAGTTTTGTTTGTTTTCCTTTCATTTTAAATCATATTTTTTGGTTGTTTTTAAGGTAAATCAATCATCTTTATTTTAAACATAATAATAGGTGCATCTTCTACTGGCATATGACATTTGTGACCTCAACATATTTTTTGGGCCTCAAAAATCTCACCAGCGCTGGTTTCATGGATTTATTTCAAGAGCGTATTGTTTAAGTATCTATGACTGGAAAAACCAATGTTTGGGTGAATCCTCTGCTGAATGAAATTGATTCCTCCCTGTATAATCATTATTAGAAGATCAGTAGGTCTGCCAGAGCATTGCGTTCAGTCTTTTTGGTACATGCCTGAGCTAATCCTATTTGTTAAATTACAAACTCTACTTATAAGTCTTCTCTTAATAAAATTTCTAAAATTTGTTTAAACTTAATTTGGCTGATTTTTGTCTTAGTGCTTTTGTTTCTCAATTGTCTAAACAATTTTAAGATCTCTTGTTTCTCCCTGAGTTTAGTCGCACAAACCATCATCATCATCCATTCTGATCACAGTAAATAAATTTTTCCATGTGATGTGATGTGATATATTTGGCTTCTCCTTAAATGAAGTCAAGAATATCTCAGCAACTATGCCCAGATAAACCTGTTAGCCACTTTATTTTCCATTCCCCACTCTAAGTCTTCCCATATTCTGCCCTATCCCATTTCCACAACATAATCTTTGTCAACTCTATGGCCTTTAAATCTAAATCCCCCTTATCTTTTCACAAACCCAGCTTAAAAACTACTAACTCACTTTCTGTATTGTCACTTTGTTCATACCTATTCTCCCATAACTTCATTATCTGTACCCTTTCTGCTTTCAAGCATTTACATTCAATCAACAGATGCCTAATATTTTCTATACCTTCCTCACACAATTTGCATGCTAAATCACCCATAGTTTTCCATTTACATGTATATTCTCTTGTTGCTAAAGATCCCATTCGAGCCTTAAACAATAAACTACTTTCCTTACTATTATCATAAATTAACTCACTTCCAATATTTCGTTTACTTCTATATATATTTAAACTCTTCTTATCCTCCATACTACTTCTCCATCTCTCCAACTCTCTATTTTTTATTAATGCTTCTATTTTTTTATCCCATTCCTTACCACTATAACACTCAACAATCCTCCTAACACAATCATCCCACCTTTTATACAAGTATACCAATATAAATTCTTTATCCAAATCTTTTGCATACCACATTACCTTTCTCACCCATCTTGTTACCTGCCCTTTACTCATAACCCAATTAAACACTATTTTGGCTAATCTTTTACTATCCATAAACTGCAACCTACCAAACATTTTCATTTTACTTTTTGCATCACTCATATAGAAACTTGACCATCCCATTTCTCCTTGAATTGCCTCCTTTGCTGTCCACATCTCTGCAACTAATGCATGTCTTCCTACTTCCCTTTGTACTTTCTCTAAATAATCTAAAATCCTTTTAATAACACATAATGCATCATTACCATATGTTAACCCTGCTACTTCAACTCCCTTTCATACAATTCTAGCTACATCATATTTATTATATGAAAATACTGCTAGTTTCTTTACCAAACCTTTTCTTTTCTTTGCTTCATTTACCAATTTTTTCTCCCATTCAACCAAGCAATTTTCCTGATTACATAAGATGATTACCAAATACCTATATCTATCCACCACACTTAACTTTATTGAGTGTCTGGTAAATATGGTTTTGATTAGAAAGTTGTATCAATACATGTATTCGTTAGATTTATCTAGTCATGGGTTTAACATTGGTAGTTGAATTAGAAGATTTATATGCTAGTGAAGATTCCTAAGAAATGTATTATAACACATCCACTGACATAACAGTTCAAGTCATTGTAGCCCAAGTTTAACAGCAAAAATAAAACAATCAATGCTAATAAAAATCATTATGAACTTAAAAAGTTGTTTATATATTGCATCATTAAGTATACAATCTATTATAAGCCTAATTAATTCCTCTAAGAATTTGCAATGATATTATAAAAAAATGTTAACTATTAGCTTCTTATTCACTTTAGTAACACTTGCAAGCTCTTGTCTCATTGGTCAATAAAAAATAGTCTTATATCACTTGATCCCACTTTTTTTAAGCTTGTAAAAATAAACAAAGAGCTTTACTAATTGCTCAACAAGTTTTGAGATAAATGCTTAGAAAGAAAGCATTTAAAATATCTCTATCTGAATCCCCCCTCCCATTGTGTTCATGCTTTTGAAACTCCTCAGAAGTCAGTAGGGTAGCTTCTGACACTAGATCTAAAAACATCAACCCAAAAACAGCATTTATCTAAGAGTTGACCATTGAGTAGAAAATCTGAAATTTTCAGACACCTAAATGTCTTCAAACTCAGCTATCTAACTCAAATAGATATATGGGGCTGAAAGATATTCAGGCAAACCATATATTAGAAGTCTTAGCAATATAACATCGCATAAGACTTTATTTTTTATTGACTATTTATAGTCATTGCTTTAAATCTTAAGCGATGTTATATTGCTAAAACTTCTAATGTATGATTTGGTTGAAGATCTCTCAGCCCCATATAGCTATTTGAGTTAGTGCTGAGTTTGAAAACATTTAGGTATCTAAAAATTTCAGAGTTTCTACTCAATAGTCAACACTTAGATAAATGCTGGATTTGAGTTTATGTTTTTAGATCTAGTGTCTGAAACTACCCTAGTGCCTCTCTAAGGAGTGCCAAAAGCATGAAACCATTGGTCAGGGGATGGGAGTGGTTTTCAGATAGAGATATTTTAAATGCTTTCTCTTGCTAATCATTTATCTCAAAGTTTGTTGAGCAATTAGCAAAACTCTTTGTTTATTTTTTCTCATTGTTTTTTAAAATGATAATATCCAAAATGAAAGAATGCATAAAGAAAATTCTATATTAAATAATGAGGATAAAAGCAGTTTTAAAAAATATAATATTTATTTTTATGATTGTGGGTGTGTTTAATTCCATTAAGTTTTAATATATTTATGTAAAAAATATTCGCCTTATTGGTAGTCAAGACTTTCTTTCTATTACATTAAATTGTGTAGGGAAGAAAGCTTTTGATTAAAAAATGCTTTTCAGTGAATAGTATATGTATCAGTGAGATTTGAGTTTTTTTGTTGTCAAGATGTTTGTTGCTAATAGTTGATTAGATACAAATGCCGCATGATGGCATTGTTGCTACACAAAAACTTTAAAATATGAATGTTCCGAGGCCATATTTTTTTTTGCATTTTCTTTTTTCTTATATAAAAAAAAAAAAAAATACAGAATTTGTACTTTTTCAATATTTTTTTTTATTAACCTCAAATTTAGAACAAAAAACATTAAACACAGAATTTGTGGTTTTTAAAGATCTTTTTTTATTAACATCAACTAAATTTACAATTTATTACGTTTTTTTTTTGGGCGGTTTCTTTTTTTTAAAATGTAAAACTTAATATGTTTTTCTTATTATCATCAACAAATTTTCAATTTATTACCATTGTATTTTTGGTTTCATATTTTTGTTTAAAAAAGTAAATCCTAAAGTTAGTAAGCTTTTTTTTTTTTGGTTTCACTTTTTTTTTTAAATAACATAAATTTAAAACTTATTACGTTTTTTGGGGTTCTGCTTGAAACAGTATTATTTAACTATCATCCCATTTCATCTACTATGTTCCATAGTAATTAGTATCTTTTCCACCAGTTCAAACCCTCACAGTCCATGTATATAATCAGAATAATTTATTTTGATATGTAATAGTGTATATTTACGTGTATGTGTAGATATGTGTGCACATTTAATATATTAATGTCTGTATGCATATAATGTTTATGCAGTTATATATTTAAAATTAATAAAATAATATAATTTAATTAAGTTGTATGAACATTATTATATGTGTGTAACCACTTACATATATATGTGAGAGAAGCCATAATGCAATAGATTTATAGAAGCCTTACAGCTCTTTTAAATTAATATAAATTTGAAATATTCTCAGTTAAAAACTATTTATTTAAATGCATTGATATATAAATTTCAATTCCTGGGATAGTCTTACACACATATATAATAAAATGTTTACAAACAAAACTCTTTTTAAAAAAAGTTATCTGGTTTTATTAAAAAGTTGTAAATTCTTGGAAAACCATTTGTAAGCAATCAGCAACAACTGAAATCAACTGGCATATGGTAGTTTTGTGGAATGAAATTCTAGAATTTTGTGTACCATAACTTATTAGTTAATATTTTATTTAGTGTGGTTAATGTGTCTTTGGAAAGCACATACATGCATTTACACCTTGCTGTATGTTTCTTATATGAATGGGCTTCTGGTTTTAATGGCCACTCCAAATACTTAGTTTGGATAGCTCTTCTTTAGAACTGGAACACAAGAATCCAGATTGTTTCATAAACTGCTCCGATCACCTCTAGTATATATATATATATATATATATAATTCTGTAGTATCTGAAGTCATACTACAAAGCTCCAGTTCATCCCTCCATAATGTAATAAGATTTCAGCATTGATCTGAATATGCAATGTGATTTTGTATTTACATAATCTGCATAGAGAGCCTATTGCAGTTCATTAAATATTATTGAATGATCTTTATTAAATGTTATAGTAATAAATCATTTTGCAAACATAATACAGAGAGCATACTAAAATAAGGCATGAATAAACCATAGATTATTAAATTTGTAATAAACTCTTTTAAATTATAGTGCATCAGATGAGATTCTGTTTTCAAACTTGCTAATCATTGTTACCCACCTGCATGTGTTGTTCAATGCACTTATGTTTATTTAATCTATATTTAAGAATTAAAATATATTAAATTATAATCAATGTGTTGCATATCATTTGTAGTCCATTCCAAATCTTGGCTACATTCCTTAATACTAGCATTAATTATTAATGTATGCATCAACAAATTTAACACTTATTGAAGTTTTTTTTTTGGTATACATAAATCAAAAAACCAGTTGTTCATGGTTACAGTAATATATCAGATATATAGTTTGATCAAACTGGTCATTAATTATGAGAATCAAACATCTAGGTTTTCCTGTGCCATGTTCTTTGTCTCATTGACGTTATTGAGAATATGTTATTTGACACATTACCTCATTTAAAGTATTGTTCAGACATACTGTTTGACAAGGTTTTGCACCTTAAAACTTGACTACAGAAGTGGGTAAACCCTCCAATAATTATTACTTGGTCAAATAATGTGATTTCAATAAAAATAAACTTTATTTACAATTAAAGATTTATACATAATTGTAAAACACACACCTTCACATGACACTGTAAAAAAGTGTGAAGTGTGCAAATTCACATAAATAATTTATTGTAATGTGATATCATGGCCTGCAATGTGTAGTACAACAGAACTGTTAAGTCACTGTAAATGCTTGAAAGCAGGAAGAATACAAATAATGAAGTTATGGAAGAATAAATATGAACAAAGTAATTATACAAAAAGTGGATTATTGTTTTTTATGCTGGGTTCAGAAAAAGATAAGAGGGATTTAGATGTGAAGGCCATGGAGTTGATAAAGATTATGTTATGTGATGGAGAAGATTATGGGAAAACTTAGAGCGGGGGATACTAAAAGTCTAGTTGTCCAAAATCTGAGCTCCTTATTGAAACTACTATAGTGATATTGGGTATAAGCATTATCATCTACACCTGTCAATTAGTTAAGCTTTTAGTAAGTAGCATAGCTGGGATGAAAGAAAAAAGGTATGCTTCTAAAACAACATTGACTAAGCTAAAGTCATATGGTAAAGTCAAGTGATATTTTATTGAATTTTTAATAATACTTGTATGCCAATAAAAATTTATTATGCTGTCCAAGCATTATAAAACATATTGCATAAACTGTTATAAATATCTTTGAATTAATGCCATACCATTTCTGGAATAATTTTATTCTACATTACCTTGTGGATTTAATTTAATAACTGCTTCCATGAGAGTAAAAATTACCACATAAGCTATGCCAATATCTTTGAACAATTGTCATGACATAGTGACAAATAATAGCATAACTTTTTGACAGTAATAAGTTGGTTGAAAAGTTGCTTCCATTTATGTTTACATATGACAAAGGTATGTCAGTGAAGAAAAATCATTCAGAATGACCAGTTAAGAAATAAATACTTGATTTTGACATTTTTATTAAAAAAAGTTAATAAATACATAAATGTTTGATTTTATCTTTTTTTTTTTTCATATGTCAAAGCGTTGACCAGGAAGCGAACCCGGGCCAGCTGCTTGGAAGGCTGCTATGCTAACCACTAGGCCACCAACGCTTGACTGATTTTATCATTTTTTATTTTAAAAAAGTTGAAAAAACTTATAAAATGTAACTATACAAATGTTTCATAAAAAAGATACAATTATTAAAGGGAAACTATGTTTTTCTTGCATACATGTTCTGCGTATCATTTTAATTACTAAACTTTTTAAAACCGCTATGCCAATTATCATCAGTATATGCTATAGATCATAAATTAGATAAGCACATTTTAAATCGTATAAACAAACAGGTTTTTTAAACTATGTGGGAACACTTTATACTTTTTTAAAATAATTGTGAAATTAAATAAATCAATAAAATTTACTATTTTTTAAAATAATGTATAAAATTTATCATCTTTACTTTAGCGAAGAATTATCTTTAAGTTTTTTTGTAATCAAGCTAAAATACAAATTTCCAACTTATGCTTATAAATGATTGTAATGATTTAATTTCTAGATATAATCTAAATTAATTCTGTGTTGTTGAAAACCATTATTTAATCATTGGGCAAGATTTTTCTTTTCTGATATCCTGCGTGCATGTTTGTTAGAAATGATGGTAGGATAAAAAAAAAAAAATCAATTTCCATGCAATTAACATGTAGAAAGTTCTTAGATTATTTCGAGAAAGGTTGAAAGCAATTTTCTTATTTGAATCTTTTTGAGAAAATTATTTAATAGAAAAATAATAATGAGTTAGCACTGAATGATTTAATAGAATGCATTCTCTGTCACCTTTATATGATTTACTACATTTTTGTAATTGCTTTTTTTATGTACTTTCCTTTACTTCTAAGCATTATAATGAAATAATTTGAAAATTAAAAACATTCATGTCTGTACCTATATACATATATGCGTGCGTTTTTGTGTGTTTATCATAATATCTCGATCATTCTCAATTCTTTGTCAGTTGTAACATTAATTTTTAATTATTATTTTTTTCACTTTGTGTATATTTTTACTTAGTTTATTCGGTATCAGATTTTTAAAACTGCCATCTACTCATTTATCATTCACATTGGACAATATGTGATTGTATTACATATTTTATCTTTTAATCATAAATGTAATATCAATACTTTATCATTGCAGTACCATAGTGCAACACTTTCACTCTATGAGTAGTTGGTAGTTCTTAAAATTCTTTTTGTTGTAAAATCCAAAATTTATATTCTTGGAAGAGTGCAAAATTAAATGTGTAGAATGAAAAAAAAAGATATAGTGGAGGTAACACAATGATAATAATATTTAACACTACTAAAAGTACCTTCAAACTCTACATTTAATAGAATAAATTACTGCAAACGTTCTGATAAAAATTTTAAATAGTCCTGGTTTTCAAGTAATAAGAACAGAACGCCATGGGATTTTTATCACAACCAATTAAAACAAAATTCACATGATCACATCTCCAATATGGAGTTTTGCTTTGCTTTGTTTTTAAAACAAAATTACAAGTATGTTGAGGTGCTGTAAAGAGAAGCTATAATATTACTCATATGAATTCATAAAATAATTAACAGCTGAGCACTTTTGAGGCATGTTGCCTCCTATTCATAGCCATAAAATAAATAAATAAATATTTGAATCCTCCAACCCTAGAATAATAAGCATTGAGAAAAATGATCAAACGAAAATCAAAGAAGCATACTTTATCACTAGCAACAATAACTTCATTAACAGACCCAGCACTTGCTTTTATAATTCCAAATGTTGGGCTAATTAAATAATTTACATATAATTGTAATATTACCATCTACATTCTACTCTGCACTATTTATTTTATGGCTATGAATATGAGGCAACATGCCTTGAAAGTGCTCAACTGTTAATTATTTTATGGATTTATATGAGCATTTATTATAGCTTCTCTTTCTAGTGCCTCAACACACTTGTAATTTTGTTATAATTATTTTGAGAGAAGTACAAATTTAGTATTTCACAATCAATTAATTAAGTTTTGAGTTAAAAATTTTTATGTTTTGCTGGTCCTAAATATTGGTACTCATATTGTTTTAGTCTATTTAAGTTTACTTTTATATATATTTAGATGCATGATATCGAAAGTCTCTAAAATTAAATGTCCTTATAGCTTTTGCAGCACAATTTTTATTGTAATAATGCTAATGACTTTTGATTGTAACTTTATATGGAAAATAACATACATAAATGTGATTTTAAAAATGGAAGTAGTTACAAGACAGGTATGCAGATTTTTAAAAACAGTGCAAATACATAACAATTTATTACCTTAAAATTACGGACTTCTTATTGTTTGGTTTCAATATGGCACATGATAAGTACAAATTGTTTTTCAATTGTTTTATTCAGTTGACTTACTATGAATTATTTTGCATTCATGTAGATTTAATACATTGGACTTGAAATATTAGAAAATAAATGTAATAGGTAGTGTTTATGTGAAATAAAGATGATAGAGCTTTTTCATAGAAACAAGCAAAAAGAAAACAGCACAGTTCATTAAATTAAATATTTCAGATAATTTATAGTTGGTTATTGATTATTTCAAACTTTTTACCTGTTATTTAATGCAAAACACTGAAAAAAATCAATAATTTATTTGTTCATTTATAAATAAATCCAAAAAATTTTGTTGTGTATTATAGCAATAACTTTTGACAACATTTTAATCAGTTTTTTAATTATCATATTTTTTAGAAAATATTTTTATTTTTTAGAAGTAAAATACCTAAGAGCTAGATGAAGAATAATAATAACAATGTTACTGTTGAATCACCACAACATATACAATAAATATTGTGAATCTGGATGGAGTAGAGATTAGTGGTTTAAAATTAATCTGCAATGGCTACATGCAGTTTTGTAACACAAATGCCACACATAGTAAAATGACACTGCTCATTAGAAAAGTATTATTTTATCATATTATTAGTTCCAAATGGGCATTTAAAAGAAGTAAAACAAATGAAAATGATTACCTTAAGTCCTTTTGTTATCTGCATTATTTTCACTATCATTATTAGTGGCTTTAGAACATCTTAATGCTCCTAAAATATATTATAAGTCTTTTTATTAAGTTATAGATTCAATGCATTTAAAAAGTCAAACTAAATTTTCTTTGATTGCTTAAAATTTTTAAATAAAATAAATGAGCTGACAATTGAAATATTTAACATTTGAAAGAAAATTGTCATGGACCAGCAACTTTTTTAATTTATGGTCTGCAATTATCTTAGGTTTTTCAATGCCAGAGTATGTGTGTGTGTGTGTGTGTGCAGGCAGTACCACATTTACACACAAACAGTATGCACAAAAATTTTATAGGACTGGTAATTAAATTCAATTGAATGTATACTTTTAGTAAATTTACATCAATGTATTATATTTTAATCAGAAGGAAAACATTCCATATGCACATGTTCTGTAATGTTTTAATAACTCAACAATGTTTTGTTGAGCACAAAATATACACTCAAAGCACAGCATGAGATACTTTGAAAAGATAGGAATAGTCATCTTATCTTTGTATCTTATAATAAAATAAATAGGATTTTTATTATTTTAAAAATAATTTTTTAAAAATATAATATTTATTTAAAAGAATCGAAAAAAAACATATATAATTAAAAATGGAAAAAAATACTTATATTTAATCCACTTGCAGTTTGATATCAATAAATTCCAAAAAAAAGTGGCATAAAGGCAAACTGATTTGATTTTTAAAATAGAAACATATTTAGGAAAGTACTGAGATGGACACCTGTTAAATTTAAAAAATAATATGAAACTGGTCTATTTGAAAATTGATAATAGTATAGTGATCTACATATAGACATTGAGAGGTAAATAAAGATTAACAAATTAATTCATAATATATATTATAACGATCCGGAGAAATTGGAGACTTAACATATCTGCACTACGGGCGCCATCTAGGCATTTGAACCTAGAAAAATTTATAGAGTAGGCAGATACGTAAGTAAAAAAAAAATTTTTTTTTTTTTGCATCCGGTCATTAGCCCATGTCACTAGCTCAGTGGAATAGCAGAGATTTAATAATATAATATATATATAAGAGGAATAAAATAAGCCACTGCCAGTAATTAACATACAAACATTTATTTATGCACATATATATAAGATTTAAAATTATTTTAGTATTAGTTTTACATTTTAACATTTAACATTATTTTTAACTTTACCTTAGACTTTAATTTACATTTTAATTTCTATTATATTATAAGTTTACATTTTAATTAAGTTTGCACAGATGGGATTATAAAAGCTTGTTTTAATATGTTGCTATAGATCGGTTACATAGATTTCAACGGTCAAAAACATTTCAAAATAAACATAAACGATCAAAATACAAAATTATTGATTACTGACAATTGCATAGGGAAATATAAGAAACCCTCTAGTATTCAGCATAAGATACTTGCATTGTCACCAATAACTTAAAAGACATCCGAATAAATACATTTTAGATACTCCCTGTAAGGTATCATTATTTATCGAATGTCTATATATTTTGATCAAATATGAAAACCCGAAACACAATTCACCGTTAACCAATCCATGCAAGCATCTATAAACAACTTAAATTTAATGCATTTTTATTTAGGGTCGAGTATGAATAGACTACGTAGATTTGCATTTGAAAATAAAATATTATATCCCTATTTAACCTTAGGCTAAAATTCGCAGTCAAACTGGCATCAATTCATCTGATACATCGATGTATTCAATGTAATACGGAATACGGCAGCACCAAAAAGATTAAGAAAAGACATTGACTCTCATCAGATAGGAATATTACATCTATCTAACAAGAAGAACAATAAAAAAAAAACTCCATAGAAAGGAACTGCGTTCTCCATCTTATAATTCCTTCCATAGGCAAACGGGTGAGTGCGGCGTATATATAAACGATTCTGCCAGTAGCGAATCTCCGACTACATCTACTAACTACATCAATATATCCAATCCATTGACCCAATTTAACAACAACATAAATAACCTAAGATTACCCTCCCTTAATATAACTTTACAAATCTATACAGCCATTCATGCCCGACTTAAGTTTAACATTGATATATTTTAAGTTATCGGAAAACAGAAATCATAAATAAACTTAAAAAACAAAATTAAGTAAATGGAATGATTTTAAACAAATAAATAAAAAATACATCAAATAACATTTTAACTACTTTAGTCAGATAGGAAACTAATGCAATTATTTTAAATACGAAAAGTTTTTAATTTAATGTTCATTAATTGTAAAGTTCTTACGGTTTTAAACAGTTCATCTTTTATCTGTCGTTAATAAGTTTGAATGGGAATTCCCACGCCGTCCTGAAGATATTGGTATACATTTAGCCATTGTTTTATTTATTCATTCGGAGGTTTTTTAATTTAGTTGGTCCTCAATGTAGAAAAACGATAGTTCATTTCTCTTTCTTTCCTAGCAAAACTGAAAGGATTGAATCGTGCGTCTTTTTCAATCCCTTCTCCTTCACTTTCGCACTAACACATATCATAATTAATCATAATCACTAATAATTTCCAAACTTGTCCTTTTTATATTAATGTGAAGGATTGAATTTACATTACGTCACCGATGCGATGGTCCTTTCACTGCGGTCCGATTCCATAGGGATTTCTTCTTATTTGCTAACAGTTTCTATTGTTTTCCTATCTGACCGATGTTTTTACATTTAAATGCCCAAGGCTGGTTTACATTTAACTAATTAAAACAATCATTTCCATTTCTGATTAATTAATGTGTTTTCCAAGATTAAAGATATATTTTTATCTCTAAATCTTTTTAGGTTTTTGTTTTTAAAATACCTTTCTATTTTTAATAAAGTTTTATTTTAATAATTTTTTTTTTTATCTGTGCGATTTATATATACGAGTTTAAGATGATATTTAATTTCAATTTTTAATTCTTAAAGAAAATTTTTAAATGCGAACTTTTTATTTTTCTTTCATGATTAATAATAAAAAACAATGTAACGTATGTATGTGCCCATTACAATATATATATATATAGATTTATTTTACTTCTAACTTTGCCTTTTTTTTTTAGGGGTGTTTTTTTTTTTTTGTTTTTTGTTTTGTTTTTCTGTTGACGTTTTGGGTTTTTTTTAAAAAAAATTTTTAATATATTTTTTTTTAAAAAAAAAAAAGATTAAAAAAAAAAATTTTTTTTGGAAAAAAAAAAAAGGGCCCTTTGGAAAAAAAAAGGTAAAAAGAAAGGAAAAAAAAAAAAAAAAAAAAAAGAAGAAAAAAGGTTAATAAACCAAGATTTTACTATGAGTTTGGATGAAGCTTATAACCTTCAACTTAATTAAATTATAAATAAAATAAAAATGCCTAACTTATTTTCTTTTCTGGATATATTTATTCAAATGCTATGCAATATTTATTGTTCTATGTGGAGCCATATCTGTATGCATGTAGTTATATTTGTTTTCTGAAAACGATTTGATTATTTTATTGTTCTGTTACTGCTTATTTAGTCTTCTTTATACTATGAGTAAGAAATATCACTTGATTGCTAAAAATACCATTGAGTGGAATACTTTATAATCTTGAAAGTGCTATGAAAATAACTAGTAATAACTGATCTTTTATACTGTGATTTAGAAAGCATACTGCTAAATACTAAGTTCTATACTGTTTGTGATGTTAAATCGATGAGCAAGTATAATCGATTGCAATATTTAAAAAATGAATTAATATCTTATGAACTATGAATCTTATTACTTTTTATAATGGCTATAATGGTTCAGATAACTCTAAAAAAAGTAATAATGGGTTTATTTTTTCCTTTAATATGTAGATGTTTTTTTCCATATGTCATAGCACCTGCCAGGAGGCGAACCCACAACCGTCTGCAACCAACTACTTGCAGCTACGCTGACTTCTTGGCTTAAAGCTAAAAATATAAGAACAGAATCTAGTTGAAAATAGCTCATGTTTTAATTTTATTACATAATATAAAGAATATACTATTATTTAAAAATATCTAATCTTATTTATCTGAAATGATGACTATGAGTAAAGATTTTAAAAAAGAGTAGTTAAGTATCAATCAATCTCATAAAAGGTTTCGCTTTATTTTTCATTAGTCATCATTTCATACTTTATTTTGGTTAATTGTTTTTGAGGTTAAAATGCATTTTGTTTTTGGCCCAATGGCTTTTAGTGATTGTTTGCAATATTGGGTTATAGACTTTATTTCTAAGAAAGGGATAAGCATAAATGATAAGCAATCATTTACTTGCTAATTTTGTTATAAAATAAAAAAAATGATAAGAGAGAAACTAATATTTTAAACATTAGAATTGTTACTTTTGATAGTTATTTTGAATACATATTTTAATAATAACTGCCTTTGTGACAGTTCAAGAAATATTATGATAAGATATACTATACACTTTGTATAAAAACCTAGCTACTACTAGGTACTAGCTGTTCAGTATTTTTAATTGTAAGCTTACAAATAGTAATGGTTCTTTACTCAGCTTTAAAAAATTTAAATATTTAAAGTTTTCATGAACGTAAATTTAAATATTTAAAGTTTTCATGAACGTAAATTTAGTATTCATCTGTACTAGGTAAATAACATTAGCACTTTTAATTAATACAATTTTTATTAGTCACATAAAGTTTTGAATTAATACACAATGCAATTCACTTCAAATTATTTTCATAGTTTACATTTTTCATAATCCACTTCTATAACTTGAAAATTAGGAAGTGATAAAAATCAAAGCTTGCTAATTCTTGAATTTCTTCATTTGTAAACATTTTCATATTTATTTCAGAATTCATGTCTAAAGTTGATATTTCAGATTGCATGTCTAAAGGTTGAGTTTATTAAAACATTACAAAAATAAAATAAAAATTATCAATGATGAGTATCCAGAAGTTTCATTATATATTTGTGGTTTGTTATATTGCATTATAATGTTAATTAAAGTAAAAGTAAAATAAGGATCTTAATTGTATAAACTTTGTATATGAGTAAAATAATTTTTACAGAGTCAACAGTAGTGCCACCCAGTGTAAGCTAGAGTAATCAATGGATGCAATAAGGTTTGTACATAAAATCTTTATCTTATGCCTTCATCAAATATCCCCAGATTGATTTCCAGCTTGTATCTTTCATCAGTGAGGAGCTTTGGATCTCAGAGCACTGCATCTAGATCTTAGAATCTAATGCAACCCTCTAGTAGCCACCATTTACCTATTTAGTTAACTATAAAGCTATGAGTCTGAAATGAAAACACAATAATGTTTTCAATCCAAGCTCATTCACTTGTCTAGTCATATAGATTTGAACCCAGTTCAGCATCTATAGATTTTGTTGTCTTTGATTATCATAGTCTCTATAATCCCATTGGACTGGATGATCATGTGATATTTTATAGTTTAAAATGATTATTCTGATCATTAATAATATGATATAATATTAATTTATAGCTTTCTAAAGAAAGCTGCTATACAGTTGAAACTGTTAGATAATAATGAAAAAAAGATTATTTCAAAAGTTCAAAATAGTTGGCAATTGAAGATTTAATGGGTGATTAATTATTTTGAAAAAATTAATCGATTGAAACAGAATAATTTTTTGAAATTTCTAAGTTTTTTATTATTAAGAAAATTGAGTAAAAAAATTATATTCGAAGAATTCATCTAGAAAAGAAAAACATGCTATATTTATTTTCATTTTCATTAAGGTCAATAAAAAATATTTTACAAAAATAGAAATTTTAACAGAATAAAAGATTTAAAAAAAAATACGTTTAAAATAATTGTTCAGAGTAGATTATTCATTTTATAATATATAATAAAAATCATATAAACCAGCTACATATATATTAATAATGATACATAAAAACCTTTTCCAGTACTTGGTTCATATCCTTTTCAAATGTTAAATCAATTATTACATATATAACACCATCTAGTGTTCTGTAATGGAAGTAAAATAACAACAATAACAAAATAAAACACTAGTAAAATAGAATTAAAACCTTCATATAACGATCCAATATAACTTCAAAGAATTGATTACATAACACAACAATATGCAGAATAAATTATATTTATATTATACAACTTTATTTATATTATCCTATATAATTTCCCATTTATTCTTAATTGACCAGTTGTTAACTAAATTTATTGAAGTTTTGAAGATATTCATACCTTTATTTAAGTTATGTATAATGAAATATGTTCCATGTATTTGTCTTTTCTTTTTTTTTTTTTTTTATCTTAAATGTAATTTAAAAGTTTAATATTTTTTGTAGTATTTATTTTATGTATTACCTTTAAATTACTTTAAAGATCCAAAAAGAAAGCAAATATATGAAACATATTACATTAAACATAACTGTATGAAGATTAACTTCTTTTCTTTTACTATGTAATTCTATTAAGAATATCCATTCACTTCCAAAGAAAAGATTAGAATTATTTCAGTTGAACACTAACTAGGTGAACAGTGCTTTCAATCTAGAAGATCATATTCACAGCATCTAAACTTGTCAGATGAGATTAATTAAGAGAAAAACACAACTGATAGTTAATATATAAATTTGTTGATTTACATATTCCACTTTTGGGATAAAGCAATTAGATTTTGGGGACACTTATTTTTACTAAGCATCAATATTAATAGCTAAATGGTTCATTGGCTATGTTGTATTCAGTGGCTTCACAATTAAGTCTTCATATGATTGTGTACAATTGGCGAGCTTACACAAAATTAATCCTCAATTCAAACATGCATCACTTGCAATCTCATGACAACAATCTATAAATATAATTCATGAGGTTTTAACAAAGTCTCACTTAAATAAGAATCAAACAGAGTTTATTATTGATGTTCTCAAATAGAACAATAGTGACATAACAGCATTAGCCACTGACATATTTTATAGGATGGATCATGGCTGAAAGCCATGGGGTTTCTCATAAGTGGCATAATCTGTAGTATTACTTTAAATAAATATAAAGAAACAATTATTCCCAAGTATATTTGTACAGTGAATCATTCATTTTTATGCACTATATAAATAATATGCTGTTCTATACATCAGAAGAAAACATTAATGAAATATGCAATGAGTTAACCCAGTGCTCATCTTTAATATGGACTATAGAGCAAGAAGATAGATATAAAGGTATAATAATTTTGGACTTATACATACAAAGATCCAACAATGAGTTGGACACAAAATGTTGATCAAACCTTTTAATGTCCATCCCCAATTGCATACCCTCACCTCACACAAGTTGGAAGATTTCAAATGCTTTCTTTACAGAAATCAAAAATTATGCAAGTTTAAAGTGGATCAAACAAGTGACACTGAAACCTTATTAAAGACATGGTCAGTATAGGCTATAATTACAACAGCTTATTTAGACTGCTTAAAATATTCTTCTTCAGAATAAACCCCTACCCTCCAGATTCTAAGAATACAAATAAATGGATCTCTTCCCTTTATGCCTGAGTTATCACATATTTACAGAATATATATGTTTAGATACATTTAATGTCAGATTTAGAACCTTCCAACCTAAAAAAGCTCCTAAATAACACAAAAGACAAGTGAGCCTTCAAACCAGGCCCTCCAGATTGTTTACAAGGTCAGTTGCAACAAGCCTGCTTGTAGAGCAATATATTATGGGGAATAGTATGCAAACAGAATGATAAGACTAGTGCTACATAAGTATATTTACATAAGTCTACATTTCTGGAACTTGAAATGGAATCTGGCCATAGTTTTGATCAACATAAATATTAATGTGTGCAGAATGCAATCATCAGATGGAAAAAAAATAAAGAGGCATGATTCATTGCTACTCATATCTACCTATATAAACAAAAATGACTTATGTATTGCATATTCTGAAAGTGGGATATCAAAATCAACAAATTCACCTGTTAATTATCAGTTATCAAATTTTGTACTTTTCTCTTTTAATTAATTTCAGCCCACAAGTTTGATTGCTATGAATATTATCTTCTAGGTTGAAAGCATTGCACAGTTAGTTGCTGTTTAATTGAAATAATTCTAATCCTTTCTTTGGAAGTGAATGAATGCTCTTAATAGAAACATAACTTATATAATTGCATGAATATTTACAAAACTTCAATAAATTTAGTTAACAACTGATAAATTCAAAATGACTAGAAAATTATATTAAAGCTAGAGATAGTGAATGCATGCTCTGATGTTTATGTAAACATGCACTTGATGGTGTTTTTGGTAGAACGCCATCTGTTGACATATATACAAGCGTTAGCAAGTTTTTAACTTGTTTTTTGTTTTTCATATATATATATGTTAATTCTAATATTTTCACGGATAAAAGATGTCATATTATTATTACTATATGCTGGATATTCCATGTAGTGAAAAAGCTAAATGCTGATGTTTCAGTACAATATCAAGTACCTTCCTCAGAGCGTCCTCTTTCTCAAACCATAAGAATGTGTGTGAGATTTAAAATTGTTTTCATTGTTTTCTTTCTTCTCATATTTAAATTCTATTGGTTGAGAAGTTTTAAAATTTATTTTCTCTTTCAATAGCTTCTTCCAAATATTGATAATCTTCTTTAATTCACATCTTTCATTTATGCTCTTGGGCCTTTTAAAAATCTCTATAGCTTTTCTTAGCAATTTCTGGTCATATTGTTCAATTTTTGCTAAAATATTTGTTTTTTCCAAATTGATATCATGATTTGTTAATTTTATATGAGAATAAATAGCTGATGAATTGGATTTTTCTCTGACTGCCAGATTACATTCTTCCTTTCTCATATTTATTCTATGATTAGTCTGTCCAATATATGTATGTGAACAGACCGTACATGGAATTTCATGACACTCCAAAGCAATTTTATCTTTAGGAAGTAGAAATATTTCACTATTTTTGTTATAAGTAGTGTAAACTGTGTGAATATTATTATTCTTTAAAATGTTACCAATTCTATCAGTTACTCCTTTTATATATGGCAAAATTGTCTTAATTTCTGATGTATCAAAATCTTTTTTCTTTTTATATGTATAAGCCCTATTAATAATGTAATTAAAACCATTATGAAGAAGCATTTTATTAGTAGTAGAAAGGTCCCAGTGAAATAGGCTATCATCAGAAAGTCTCTTTGTTCTATCCAATAATGTCTTTGCCACTGAAAATAGTTGTGCAGCATGGTGATAAGAAGAAAAATGAAGATATAAAAAACCAATACACTGGGAGGTATCTGCATTTTTCTTCTCATCACCATCTTGCACAACTATTTTCAGTGGCAAAGACATTATTGGATAGAACAAAGAGACTTTCTGATGATAGCCATTTTCACTGGGACCTTTCTATTACTAATAAAATGCTCTTCATAATGGTTTTAATTACAACATTATTAATAGGGCTTATACATATAAAAAGAAAAAAAAGATTTTGATACATCAGAAATTAAGTCAATTTTGCCATATATAAAAGGAGTAACTGATAGAATTGGTAACATTTTTGTTTACAATATTTATAAAAAAAAAAGACTTGTAGTATCCATCTGTAGCATTATTTAGAATGGATTGACAATCTTATATCTATTAAACCTTATTAACATATGACTTGGGATACACATGTAACACATACTTCAAACTAGTTTATTAGCACTATGTTATTCTGTTTCAGAATCATCTGTTATTAATTTGAGTAAATAATAACGCTAGATAATACTACCAACTGATTTCCTAGATTAATTTTTAGTAATTCATCTCCATCAATAAGGAACACTGGATTTGATTTCATTATATCCAACAGTCACATTTTTTTACTTCACTGATGATGGTCAATGTCCAGAATCTCTTGAAAGAAAACTTAGAAAGTCATATGATGCTTCATTTCATATATAACCACTGTGATTTTTTATCTCAATGCTATATTGCACAGTATATATATATATATTAGTGTATAAACCTACCTACATGATAAGAAATACATTTTACAAATGATATTTCTATTTAATAATCCATATATATATAAATAGATGTAATATACCCATACATACAAATATTTGATAAATAAGTGCATTTATAAAATTAATGTTCAATAATTTATTTATTTTAAATAGTTATGCTAAATATTTTTAGAGGGGAAAAAGGCTAATATATTTTTTGTTTTATTGATATGTTTTCATTAATCTCTGTCAGATTTGAACTAATTAATCATCCTGTTAAGTATTTGCATATGTATCTTATTTTGATACTTTTAGGAAAGCATCTGTAAATTTTTGAATTTGATTTCATATGACATTTTTAAAAAAATTGCACCTGCTTGGCGAATGTTACTTTTAATAGGAATCAATCATAGGTTGGTGGTGTCAAAATAAGAAGTAACTGATATGCATTTGGATTATATGTGAAATTTAATGTAGAGTATTAAAAAGTTTAAATATATGATTAGGTACTAAGTGATTTTCTTTACTTTTACTATAAGTAGATATAAAAGCATATTATAAGCTTATATATATATATATTGTAAGATGCAGGTTTACACCCCTCCAAAAGTACCCTTGTCTAATTCAAACCCAAGACTCACAATAACAACATTCTCCACCTTTAATAGAAAGTAAACTATATGTGTAATGAGAATGCAAATCAAAATTTATTTCCAAAAGATGAAAATAGTCATAAGTACTGTAGCTGAGAAACAATTAATTGTTTTCACAATCAAATGTTTAATTTTTTTTTATAAATAAACATATAATAAACATATAATAAATACTTATCTAAACTAAAGCATAAAATGTTGACACTAACACTTATCTTTGTTAAAAATCTCAGTTACCAAAATCTCTTGTCAATTGTTGCTTAATTCACACACATTACAACAATACAAGTAACGAATTATCAAGTTTAGACACATACAAAAAAATAAAAAAATACTTAAAAAAAAAAGAGAAAATTATGTTTATTTTTTTTTTCAGTTTGATTTTTAAAACGTATTATGTATGTTGGTATGCAATAATTTGGTATATGATAGATTCATCTATATTTTGACATATATTAAAAATGTAGTAAATGACAAGTTTATTTTAACATTTACATTGACTGTTTCTGGATAAATGTTATTTAATAATAACATTTCTTGGTAATTTCAGTATTTATTTTAATATATGCATGGGTAGTTTATTTAATAATAGACTATTTCATTATTTAAAAAATGAAATAATTTAGAGTACTTTGTTTTGAAAAATTATTTCTTGTATATTGCTAATTGCTATTTTAAATTTATAAAGAATACATCCTTGGAATGAATGATATTTCTTTAGGATTGCTTATTGGTGGTCACAATTTTAGATTCTATATAGTGCGTCGTTTTATGAAACACTTATTTACATGTGTTAACTTTATTTGTTATATGTGTATGCTCTTATTATAATTAAATTATGCTAGTGCATTATAGTTATGTTAGAGTGTATAGTGTCCTGCTATTGAGTACTTATTTTATTTTTTTTTGTGATGTAATTTTATATTTTATTTCTCAGTTATTATAAAATGTGCTAAAATGTCATACTTTCAAGTCATTGCTTAGGTGTGCTTATAGTGTTTCTAACTTAAGGATTTTTTGTCCAAATGTGACTGTTGGTTCACATGGGTGTTTAGTTTTTATGCTTTATTCCCATAGTGCCTATTATAAGTCATAGGGAGAGCATAGGTCTTCTAGCCATGAATGCAGATTTGGCCATTTTGATGTAATTCCCATGAAATTCTTCTGTCCCAAATTATCAAAAGTGTTTCTATAAAGAACCTAGTTACAGACATCACATCTAATTTAGTAATGGTGCATTAACATGTTGTTAAAAGTTATTCCATCCACATAAACTTGTATAGGTGTACATAGTTACAAAATCTAGGATTTATGACTTCTATGAGTGTAAGGTTAGGAGTATAATGAGTGTTTCTTAGCATTACACATAAACAACGTTAATGATAAATGTTTAAATATTCAAATGTGAATAATCATGATTTTGACAAATTATATTGATAGCAATGGAGATAGTTAATTAAATTATCATTGACAATTATAAGATATTTAATAATTGCTATAAAAATTATAATAAGAATAATTGCAATACATCAATTTTCAACTTGAATGTTAATTTGAAATATGATGTAGGTTATTTTTTAGTTCAAAATACTTGCATTATTCATAGGTATATGGAATATTTTAGAAATTTATGTTTTGAAAAGCTTAATTATTACTAAATAGTTAGTAATTAATTAAAATAACGGATATGTTTAATTGATTGTATTTTCTTGTTAAATAATAAGGTAACCATTTAATTATTATGGAAAAGATAAAACTTACTTTTCACTAAGGTTAATAATAATTTATAAATTCCTTAGGAGTATATACTCAAAGTAAAAACAAAATGTAATATGATAATTAGAATTATACCAGCTTTGGTTAAAATATTTACCCACTTTGAAATATAAAATGGTATCAAAAAATAATTATATTCTTATTACAAAGGATTAAGACATTTGTTTAGATAGGTGTATTTATAACCAAACTAATTATTGTGAACTGTATTCAAGGATTTGTAACTGTAAAAATATTTTATTAGATATTGTAAATAGTTATATTATTAGAAAATTTCTTATGTCTTGTGTTATTTTAATAAAACTTAAACATTGTGCTGTAAATTATAAATATTGTTTGTAAATAAATTGATGTTTGTAGAATTTAAAGTTTTGTAGTTTGCCATTATTTATGTTTCCATATTTCTATTTATCATTTATCATAGATACTGATTGGTTTCAGTATTTACTTTATTCCTTGATTGCACATTTAGAAATGTGTATTACATTTATGAAAATGACTTATATTCAAATATCAGCCTTCCAAGCTAACTGTGCATACGCTTTGCGAGTGTTAATAATAAATGAATACTTTCTCACCAATACAAGATATAGTATTTATGCAGGAATTAAGGAATCTCTTATTCCTATGACTCAAATGCTTATATATGAGCAAATCTGAAGTACTGGCAAGTATAAGTGTGAGGATGGAACCATCACTTTAAATTACTATAAACGATGTCTGAATGGATGATGTGGGTGAAATTGTCTAGAATTTACTAAACGTCATTCCAACTGAAACTTAATCATATGTAAATAAGCATTTATTTTATATAGCATATGTTTACAATTGTATACATTCAAATATCAGCCTTCCAAGCTAACTGTGCATACACTTTGTGAGTGTTAATAATAAATGAATACTTTCTCACCAATACAAGATATAGTATTTATGCAGAATAAAAGGAATCTCTTATTCCTATGACTCAAATGCTTATATATTTGTCAAAAGGGTGTGTGATAATTGGTTCATAAGTTATCATGGATTAAAAAAAATGTTGAAGAAATCAAAATTTATCTGATCATGCACAAGAGTGTCATGTTTAATGATCACATACATTTATTTCATAGCAGATTTAAGAATTTTTCTTTATGTATTTAATATTGATAACAATCAATAATATTATAATTTGAATTATTTTACATTCAAATACAGAACCTATTATTTTAAGATGTCAATTACTTGATTAAAGAAAATAATAAATTTTATTCAAGCATTTGCATTATAAGAGTAGTGATATTATATTTATAGTATTAAAGGTTACTGTTATTGTTATTAGTGGTCATTAGAAGATATGATTTCTTAGTATTTTAATAATACAAATTATGTTTTATTATATTTTTTAAATTATAATAGAAATTTTTGTTTAATTGATTTAAAACCCTATAAGACCTAAAGTAATTAGTTTTAGGGTTTAGTTATCATATTGCAGAGCAAAGTTATTGTAGTTTATTGCAGAATGTATTATTATTTATATTTTTAAAATTTTTGTCTGGATTAAAGCATCCTTTGTTCTCCAATATCCTATGATTTGTTTCTTCTCTAATGTGATATTCCTGAGATAGAAATTAAACATATAATGATTCAAATAAAAATGTAATTTAAATTAAAGCTATAAATATTAATTTATTATTATAATAAATTTTAGTATTGTCATTAGTAAGTATTTAGTTGAAATATTATATTAGCTTAATTGAAGTAGGATTATTATTGTTAGACATGGAAATATGATTATAATTCTTAAAGGGTTGGAATTCAATGGTATTTCTATGCAGTCAGATATGTGTTTTTGATACTTATTTGACTTTAAAGCAATCTGTACCTCTTAGCATCGAAACAGCTTCTCATGATTAAATTTATTATCATTATTATTACACTGAGCTAGGCAATTATCAATTAATAAATATTTATTTGTTAAAGTAGTTTAAGAGTATTAGTTATTATTATTATTATTATTATTATTATTAATAATAATTGATTATTGCTTTTACCCACTTTTTACTCTTGCTACTTATTTTGGTTCCTGGTTCCTGGAGTCTTTTGGCTTGTAGAATGGTCACAATATATACCTGTAAACAAATCCAGATGTTAAAATATCAACAAATTTAGGCGTTATATAATTTTAATGCTAAAATAAAAGATATCATGTGATTTTTATTTTTAATAAGATGTTTTTAATCAACTTTTTATTATAAAATTTATTTATAAAAAGATATTAATTAAAGTGAGACAAATATAATAATATAGTAAAGGGATTATTTCTCTCACTGGGTCTTGACCTCATAATGGCTAAGTTTTGTAAAAGTGTTGCTCTTCCAATTACAACAAAAGAGCTCTAAAAATTTAAGAAAAATATAATATCATGTTGTCCTAAATACAAATAGGTATATAACCTAAACATTCACACTTTTTTTTCATAAACTGTAAAATTTATTTTAAAAATAATATTTGTCTGGTGATATAAATAATAAATATGGAAATGCAAATTTCTGTTTTAAAATGCTTTTATTTAAGTCACATTCTCTGTTTGTTGGTTTGTATGTTTGTTTGTAAATACTTGTAAAGACTTTCATTATTTAGGTTAGAATAAAATTTAAAACTGAGGTTTAATAGATGTAAATTCAATAGAATTAAATCAAATTTGTTACTTAACTACATACCAGGCAGAGCTATATGGGATTATATTTTAGATAGGTGATTTAGATCTGAACCAACTGGTAGGGAATTTTGAATATTTTGATATCAAATTTTTAATTCATTTTTAGTATTGTATTATGTTTTAATTAAGAATTGCAAGAGGGCAGTATAGGGATTTTTGTTTGTTTTCAATTTAAAGTTATAATAATATTTTAAAAATGAAGTTTAGTAGATTTAAATTCAAAATAATTTGTTGGAATTCTGTATATATTTTTTAAATTCATTATCAAAATGATAAGAAACCATAATATTTCATGTAGGTGAATTAATTTCTTAGATATGGAACATTAGGCAGGAAAATTTTGAATATTTTGATATTAAATTTAAAAATTATTCTTAGAACTTTAATGCATTTAGGTTGTAATGGGGTGGTATTTTCCATGAGAGAAAAGAGAAGCACATCATACTATGGTTAGACCTAGGGTCTTCCGGTAGAATGCTGTTGACAGGGTGATGAAATAACTCTATATTTACTTGTTAAATCAAGATACAATTTGGGATAGTTCGACCAAATGTCATCCCTTTTTCTTGCACCATTATGCCTCAATATTCAAACTCAGGGAATAATTGCCTTTGACGCTCTTCAGGGATGAAATTATGCAAGTAAATGATCTTTGTATCTCTATATAGATGGTGATTGATTATCTTACTCTCCAAATACCTTCCAACATCCCTACATATAGAGTAAGGTGTATGAGTGCATATATTACAAATTACATATTAATTGGTGTGAATGAGTGTCTATTATAATGATATTAATGATAATAATGAGCTAGAGACCAAATTAAAGTGAACAAACTTAATAATATTTATTGAATAACAAAAAGATTAAAATGGTCTAGCAATAATAAACTGTATTGTCAAGGATTGCTTTCTATTATATTGTTAATAAAATATAGTTAAGATTCCAATGGTAGAAATTCATATCTTGACATTAATTATTTACAAAAATAATAAAAAATATATATACAATTCTAAATGACCATGAAGCTAACTTGTTAAATCAACTTCATTTACAGACTTATTTAAATAATCATCACTATCCAGGTCATGTTTATGGTTATCAATCTTCTTGGGAACCCTCTATATATGGATGACTCTGATGTTGATAGGAAAGAGTATCCACACAAGAATATTAATCACTCACTCTGAAAAAGTATAATGATTATTAGTCAACAATAAACAACTAACACAAATTCTGTCCTGTAGCTAGTGCATGTGTTTAATATGTAATAATATCAAAATCTTACATTTATTCCATATTATGATGGTCAATGTCAAGTTGAAGAAAGGGTAAGTTGATATAAATTTTATTCAGTAACAGCAAAAAAAAATACTTAGCTTAATCCAATCACTTTTGCCCCCTTCTTACATTTATACTCAACTCTTCCAAAGTATAAATGTCTATGCTTCCAAGCATAGGAATGAAAAAAAATAAAAGAAAAAATGTAACAATAATACATAACAAAACTTAAAATTTCCATTGAATTATGTTGATTAAAGTTCAATGAGTCTGGTAGCAATGTCCTTCATATTTACAGTCTATTGTTTTCAAGATACATCTCTTTGGGTTTAAAACACTATTCACTTGTTGGACTTGTGGATAGTTACACTTAGAATAATAACACAGCTGTTCTCTTCCATTGATCTCTTTTGATTTATCAATAGGCATTTTGTAAAAGACAGATTTTTTTCAGGCTTTGTAGAAATAGGGAAATGAAGTCAGTGTGCTTCTATGGCTGTATTAATGTTGTTCCATCTCCGACATCATACCACAATTGATATCATATATTAATTTTATTTAATTGCAGTTTGGCATTTAATACCTATACATATATATGAAATTACTTTATAATTCTCTTTAAAAAAAGATTGCATTATAATTCCTATTCAGTGCCTTCTCAACTATTTTCTAGTTTATAGCTTTCATCAATGATGAACCATGGAACTGGAAAAACTGTAACTTGATCTTTGGATGCAATGCTCTACTTCAGCACTCACCTTTTACTTTTTTAATTATATATAAAACTATCAGTCCAACATGAAAACACAATAATGTTTTAAATCCAAAATAATTCACTTGTGTAAGCATACAGATATAAAAATCCACTACAGTATTTATATATTTTGATTCTGGTTTTTAAATAATCATAGTCATCATTATTCTTTGGTTAGAATTAGTATCAAACCATTAAAAATCACACGACCCCCTTTTCTTATGCTTACACAATCAGTTATAACAATAGCAATTTTTTCTAAAAAAACAGGTGTATTTATGCTAGATCCAAGAGTTCTTAATGATGGAATCCATAACTTATAAACTAGTCTGGAGATATTGGGTGGGAAAGTATAGAGATTATAATGCACAACTTTCTAGCATCTATTGTTTCTAGAGATAACATTAGATGATACTATTGTGAGCAAAAATTTCTGTTTTAACAATTTGTGTTCATGTATGAAAAGGTGATCCTATGATGTTTTAATGGTTTAACACTAATCCTAGTTAAAGCATAATGTTGAGTATAATTATTACAAAAGACAAAGACATCAAAATATCTAGATTCTGAATTGGATTTAGATCTGCATGGCTATATAAGCAAATTAGTTTATATTGAAAACATTATTGTGTTTTCAGTTTAGGCTTATATCTTTATAGTTAACCAAAAAGATCAAAGATGGGTGCTTGAGAAATGCATTGGATTCAAAATCCAGGTGCATTGCACCATGTTTGGAGATATTGAATGGAAAGCACTGTATAGGGATTATTGTGCATAACCTTCTAACAACTCTTAGTAGTATTATTGTATAATATATTTGTACTGTTTAAACAAAATTTAGATAATCTAATATAATATATAGTTTAATAAATTGATAATTAACTGAAATTTATAAAAAAAATTAACAAGTACACATGATAATCAAAAGATTAATGATTATTCATTAAATATGATATTTAAACAATTGTTCAAGAAATTATTTATATTATTGATTAAACAAATAATTCTAATAATATTTAAAGTAGAATCAAGTGTATGTAGGGTTTTAAAATATTATTTTTTCTTTTATTATATTTTTTAAACTTTTTTTATATCCAGTTTTTTAAGAAAGTAGAGTTGTAAATTTTTTTCTTAGTCATATTTGCAGAATTACTAGAAAAAAAAACTTTACATGCTATGCATGTATATTTTATAATTAACTTGTATATAATTTTTTTTAGTTTTTACATTAAAAAAAAAGAAACATGACATTCTGACATGTAGTTTTCATTTTATCATGATTTTAGTGAAAAGATATTTTTTGAAAATCTTTATATATATATATAATTTTTTTTTGTTATTGTACAAGATTTTTACAATAAATTTAGTGGATGTATTTAAGTACATATAATTTCAATTACATTTTTCATCATTAATAACATGAAAGACTAAAACGTTCAGCAGATATGCTTTAAAATGCTTATGTGACAGCCAATCAGATGTAACAATGACTACACATGGAACTCTTAATTTAAGCATAGAAGAAGGTGGGTCCCATCTTTTTCTGATAGTTCTGGCTTGTATTTTAGAATTAAGAGTTCCACATGCGTTATTGTTATATCTGATTGGCTGTCACATAAGCATTTTTAAAGCATATCTGCCGAAGGTTTTAGCCTTTCATATTATTACTATGTCAACTGCTTACGCCTAATAAATTTAATATATTTACATTTTTATTATTATAAGTTTAAATAATTATTTTCATGCAAAACTACTTACAATTACAAAAGAACTTTGAAATTATTAGTATACTATTAGTTGCATTTTTGAATATTAGTTTTATAAAAAAGTAGATCAAATAATAATATGAATAATAAATATGTATTTGTTTCAATGGATGTATAAATATCTGAATGAACGTGAATGTGTGAATAAATTAAAGAAATTCAGATACAACATTATTTTGATTTTTTTATTATTATTAAAATAAATACTTAGAAACAAATTATTTCAAAAATAATATTAATTTTGTTATATATATATAAATCACATGGTCACCATTTCCTATGTTTACACAAGCTGCTATTAGCAATAGAAAACTCAAGTATTGCCATCCAGTGTAAGCCTTAGTAATCAATGAATGCAGGAAAATGAGTAAGCACTAGATGGGATGTTATACACAAACCTTCCTGCATCCTTTGATTACTAAGGTGTGCACTGAGTGGCAATCCTGTATGAGTTTTCTACTGTATATAAAAAAATCCTCAAAATAAAGTTCTATTATCTAGGTCATGAAAGATGCTCAGTATTTGAAAGACTCTTATTTTCATAAAATATATTATTAATAATGACTGATAAACCCTATTTTATCTCATTCTTTTCATAATTACATATAAACTTTATTAAACGCCCATTATTATATTAAGTAATAATTTACTAAGGCTGTAACCTTAGAAATAAGCGACTGAAAAAGTCGAAGGTAGGGACCTCTATAGGTCTTAAAACACAAGCTTACACTCTTTTCTTCATAGCGTAAGCTTGTGTTTTAAGACCTATAGAGGTCCCTACCTTCGTATTTTTCAGTCGCTTATTTCTAAGGTTACAGCCTTAGTAAATTATTACATAATTACATATATAATTTTAAAACATTAAAAATGTTCTAATTTAAAACTACCATATAACAAAATCACCAGTTTATGAATAGATTTAAAATTAATTAGTTTTAAAATATTTAAAATATTTATTTTGTTCCAATAATTGTTATGTTTTAATATCTTTACTGTTTTTTATGATATGTTATCTCTATGGAACATTTATTATATCATATAATAATATTTTAACAGAGATTAAATATGTTAAATACAGTTGCTTTTGATGCATGTAGTATCATGATTGTTCTGATAAAAATCCATGAAACCCATTTTTGCTAATTTAAATACTGTTAACTCTTTGGTTCATTATTTATTCATTTTGTGTGATAAAACACATTTCTGTGCTTTTAGATTTTTTGTCGTTTCTTTCTTTGCACATTATGTTAACAATATTAGAATCAAAACTGTGTCTATATTCCTTTTCATATAAAATACAGATGTATTAAAATGTTTTATATTAAACTTATTCTTAACTTAGTTTTTTATTTTTACTATTTAGCTGCATCCTATTGTATACATAATGTTAAATTGATCCAAATTGTGTATTTGGTCTTTAGTATTATTAATTAATCTTTTTAAATTAATGGGTATTCTAAATCTCACATTAAATTTATCAGAGCAGAAATTTACAATTTTATTTCTGATGTTTGGTAAGTATGGTAGTGCAATCCAACTTTTTTTATTCCTTGTATTCTCAGTTTTGTTTGAAATATTTTTTTAAATTGTTCTACATATTTGTATATATCAATTGCATTCATCATATCAGCAATAAGACTAGTTTCTCAATCTTGTCAAACTCGAATTGATATAAGTAGTTATAGTGTCATAAAAATTCAAAAGTAGATTAGTTTTTAAAACATATAAGATTATTTATTTATCAAACGTAATTAAGATTCAATAAAATATTCCTTTGATTCTAAATTATATTTTACCTGAAAGTCTTATTAATTTAAATAATAGTGTTTAGTTTCAAAGTTATAGTTATAAAGCAGTATCCTATTATACATATACACCTGTTTGTGTAGTTACAATATTGGTTTATCCAAATTTGTTAAATATTATTAAGCTGGAGTCCCCCTCCTTTATAACATTACAACTTTGTAGTCTAGTTCATGGGGCATAATAGAGCCAACTCATTTACTATTATAATATATATTTAATGATATATTATTAAATTAAAAATAAATCATAGATATAATAAAATATCTTTACTAACAACAAAATGATATATAACAATAGCTGTAATATAGTCATATAATCATCACAAATAAAACATATAAAAGCTCTTTTCGGCAAATTTTAAATTTTTGCCCTTTTCAATATGGCTTAATTACAAAAATAACCTATACTGCATAAACAGTGACATCTACTGGTTCTATCCCATAATTATACTTAAATACAACAACACATATTATACAACCCTCCATTCGTTTTTCATTATTCAATTATTAGTTAAATTAATTGATGTTTTATAAATGTTCATACAATTATTTTTTTTATAATTAATGTAATTGGTTTTATATATTTTCCTTCTATTAATTTCTTTAATATAATTTAATGGACTTATATTTTTAACACAATCTATTCTATGTCCATATTTTAAGTAGTGAACATATAATGCAGATCTGTCATCTCTTCTATTAATAGCATTATTATGCTCTTTAGCCCTTTCTTCTAATTGTTTTGCTGTATGTCCATAATAAACCATACTGCAAACCCCACAAGTAATTTTATATACTATACCCTTTTTATATTTTATATCATCTTTTATTTTATAATTCCCTACTAATATATCAAGAGTTTTACTGTTTGTCCATCCTATTTTAATATTTTGATCTATATAATTTTTATTTTTTAATAATGTATTATAAATTTTAGGAACATATGAAAGTTTTACCCATTTTATATTTTCTGGGTCACTATTATTACCCAAATTATTTTGTTTATAATTAAAGAATATATTTCTAATGTTTCTAGGGTTGTATCCATAACTAGTATATAAATTTATAAATTTCTCTTTTTGCAAAGTAGCTATCTTCCTATTTGTGTTATATTTATCATTTTTGTTTTTAAAATTTTTAATAACTGCCATTTTTTGAATCCATGCCTGTTGCGAATCCATAGAAATTACTTTCCTTAATTTATCTTCTTTAATGAAGTGTTTTAATTTAATTTAATTTAATTATATTATTATCATCTATCTCTATCTCTACATCTAAATATTTTATTTTAACATCAATTTCTATAATTGTAAATTTTATATTATCCATATTATTATTAAGTTCATTGTATGTTTTCTTTATAGCTCTTTTATTACCAATTATTAATATATCATCAACATATCTAAAGTAATGTATTATATCTTGATTTTCTATTCTGCACAAATAATTCAATATGATATTTTCAGTAACAAAGAAATTAAAATATGAAAAAAAAAAGATTTTTATAATGATTCTTATCATTTACATATATTTTAGATAAAACTTAAAATAAACACAGAAATGCATATTACTTTAAATGAAAAAATGTCTCCCTCATCTAACCCATGTCAACTGATTCCTCAAGGATCATCATTTAATGATTTCCTATTTACAAATTTCATAAATTAATTCCTTAACAGAATAGAAAACATCTTCTAGGCATATATATTGCCACATTGAGTTGAAATATAACCTGCATAGCATACATGATTGATATTACAGTTTTTTACAACCTCTTTTCTTTTAAAAGGTAAGCTTGTGGTTAAGACCTGTAGAGGTCCCTACTTGCATCTTTACACACACATTCTTGAGGCTACAGCAATATTACAACTAAATAAGAAATTTCAATATTAGTAAAAATCACCAAGGAATTTACCAACTCCCATAAACTTGAATTCAGTCTTGAAAAATCATGTACATGCGTAAATTATATACAGACATATTTCTTAGATTACTAACTACATATTTAGGTTTTTCTTTCTACCTGAGCAATATGGCTATGCAAAAGCAAGTACAAGATAAATTATTGCAATCAACAGAATACATAATGTCATCACTTTCAAAGGCATACCACTTACTCTATTCAAAGGTAGCTCTTATCAACATGCTTATCATCACAAAGAGGACAAAACTATTTACCTGGCATAATTTTTATAAAATCATTCATCTCAATGCTATATTCCTTGTGCAGAAAGCTCTTGCAGTGAAAAAACAGTTGCAGTTTCACTCAGAAAATTACAGTTTCATAGTGCTCAAAATGGATTAGGACTACACTCAATTTATGTTTATAGGATCCAAAAATCTATTAACCTTATGTCAGCAGATGATAAGATTATTTTCAAATCTCTTAAGATAACATCAACAGATAAGCTTTCTCCGTATACAAATCATATTCAAACAGATAAGCCTCTTCCATATACAAAACATTTTCAAACAATTCTGCGACTAATTAACCTAATGATAAATATTAAGAGAACATTTCCACAAGAAAAATGGCAATATTGGAAAATTCATACTGTTTTATATCCAAACATAAATGATGTGTCTAACTTTCTGTTGCTTGACATTAAAAATAGGCAACTGATAAGAAGATTTAAGTATTGGATTCTTAAACCAAAATATGTTGATTTTATGCTCAAAATAAATATGTGATCTTTTCCTACATTATATTTTTTAAGATATAAGAGAAATCTTGTCAATACTGAAATTATATGTCATATAAGAGAAATCTTGTCAATACAGAAATTATATATCAATTGTGTTTCAAAGAAGAAGATGATCAAAAACACTTTTTTTAAGTGTAGTAGCCTTGGTCATACATCACAAAAATACTTCAGAAAAATAATAGTACAATTCAATTGATCATTATCTCTTTTCCAAAAAGCTTTGCAGAAACAAGCATCATCATATTTATACTTTATGCTTTGTGGCGCATAAGATGCTTACTTCTTTACAACAGGGATTCAAGAACACGCAGGAATACATTTAAAAACAAACTAGATACAATTAAGCAGAGAAACAAAAAAAATATTCCTCCGGATATATTTATAGCTACAAGGTCACTTATTTATCAGTGCTTTAATCTATAGTGAGATATAATTCCTCAATTTTTTTTATTGTCTGGTATATTCATTACAACTTTGTATATTTAAGAATATGTAATGTTTTTTTCTCGAATTCTAACAAATTGTAAATATGTCAAGTTCTTTATATTATTTTTTATTTTTCATTTCTACTGTAATATACTAAATTTTGTTATCACTAAATTTTTATTGAAACTAAAAACTTAAAATATTTTAAAATAACAATTAAAAACATTTCTTTCTATTAAAACAAATTACTGATTTTATCTGTGAGCAAGGAAGTTTGAGCGCTTTTAAAAAGAAAATATCAAAATTTCAATATATTTACTAGAAGTTATATTGTTTGGTTAAATATTAAAATACAAGATGTAGATAAATTAATAGCTATAAATTTTATTAAAATAATATATCTCAGTAACTTAAAAAATAACATTTTTATGAGCTCCATGTAAATGTGATTTTGTAGGTTTTCTTAGGACTTAATTTTAATACAGTTTTGTTATTTACTGGCATGAATGTAATAATCTTCCAGTGAAAATAATTTATAGCCCATGGATTTGATTAATGCACTTTTAAAGATATCTTTTATCCAGATAGGTTATTCCACAGGAAAAACCTAAGAATGACAAAGTAACTATCTTTTCAGTGTATGGGTAGCCAGCCCAAGTCTTTCAGCTAAAATATAGGATAAAATGGTTTAGCTTATGCGTTCTCTCACTCTAGTTAATATTAAGTGAAAACAAATCTAATATTAACGAGATAAAGTATATTTGCAATAAATTGAAATTTTATTTCTTTTATATTTTCAAAAAAAAAAAAAAAGATTTTACTCAGCAAAACATTATTTTTATCCAAATATTTTTTACTTTCTTACTTTGTTTTCAAATATACCACTTAATTCATTTGACAATTTGCTTTAATTTATATAATACGAAAGTGTTCGTCATTTTTTGTTTGAATTAAATTAAGAAAGTTTACTAAAAAATGCCATAACAATTTCTTTTTTGTCAGTTAAAATTATTCAAACACATCATTTTAAAATTAATCTAATTCAAAGTTTAAACATAAGCAAACATAAAATTATGTCTCAACTTTTTTGGTTTGATACAACCTCAATCAAATTTTTTTTAAGTATTTTTTTAAAAATGATATATGTATATACAGGACATGATAAAAATGTCATTATATATAAACAGCAGGAATTGTGAGCCATAAAATTTTGATAAAGTATTAAGCAATTTTAGTTTATTTGGTTTTACTTTATTGCTAGATTTCGACAATGCAATAGAGTTTTTAATTATAAAAAAAATATATTATCAGAAACAATATTTTTTAATTTAGAAAAATATTTTTAATAACACATCAATAATAATAGAAAACCATATTTAATACATGCATTATTCTGGTCCATAGTAGCTTGATTGTTGAACATGTATAAAGATGGATAAAGTAGTGTTGGAATTTGGAAAAGATTTTAAATACATAACCAATAGAACTGGGTGCATTGATTTCATGCTAACATCTATTATGTATGGGTACCTTTTTGATTTTTTTCATACTGGATTTAAAATGTCATATGTGATTAGGTAAATGTACATCCTATAAAATTAATTATAATTATTTATTCAACTGAGTATTATCTCGTTCAAAAATAAATCTGAGAATAGGTTAAAGTAATTAATTAAACACCTCTATCACTAGCCATTCATAGTATACCTAAAAACTATCTATATATTTATAATAATCATGATTAAATATATAATTAAAAATTTCCATATGCTATTATTTCCATAGATCCAATTCACATTTTTCTACAAGGTATTTAACCAATACTAATATAATTATTTTTATACTGGGGATCATCTGATTTTAAAATCACTTAACTAACATATTTATTATTTATTTTTAAATAATATTTAGGCAGGTTTATATATGAAAAATAATTTTATTACAATATTAAATTAACAAGAGCATATTGAACTATAATACAATATTTGTAATAATTTGTCCTCACCTTATTTACGTGCTCTTTATTTATTATCTTTCAATAAATGACGGTTAATTTCTATTATCATGTAATTAGATAAATATTAGATTATTTAATAAGTATTCTCACTGCAATCAAATCTAGAGATTATATATCAAATAAATCTTTAAAATAGTTTTGTGGTCAATATTTTTTTCTAATTTTTTTCAGTGTAGGTTTTAATTTGATTATATGCTTGATTTTATTATGGCAAAGATTAAAGGCCAATGCATAAATGAAATGAATTGGTCGAAATAATATATAAATATGGCATTTTATAAATAAAATAAATACTTGATTTAGATTCAAATTATGTAGTTCATAGAAGATATGTGATATTTAGCTGATAGTTGTGATGACATATGTCATTTTTTGTCCATATTTTGACTTTGTCTCCTTCAGAATAACTTTATAATATATATTCATTTACTTTTGTAGATAAAATACATCCCATTTAAAATAAAGAATATTCTAAAAATCATTATAGGGATGAATCTATGATTTATTATTTAGTGGTAGGAATATTTATACCTTGATTATAAACTATAGTGCAACAATAAAAATAAAATATTTCACAATAAGAGAATTGTCTAATAAGTAAGGGTTCTTGTTTGCTGATTATTGCAGTAACCACACTATTTCAAATAATATGTAATTTAGTGGCTCATTTTTAAACTATAACTGTTTTATGCCAGTATGATTAGTATCACATATGCTATTCACAATAGTACTTCAAATCAACTACATAATAATATATATTGTACAAATAGTAAAAAGGCAAGAATTATCTGAAATCCTTAAAACTATTTTCAAACCTTAATAAACTATTATAATGAAAATAGTCATTATTTTATTCAGATATTAGACACATCAACTTTGTCATTAAATAGATTTATTACTAATGGATGATGATAATAAATTATACATTTCATTCATTTACTCTATGCAAAAATGTGTGTATTGATTTAAATTTAGAACTGACTTAATATTATTTATAATGCACTTATTTTAAATTTTGAACCTATTTATTAAGAAAATAATTAATTTAGCGCAGACTTATTCTTATTTTAAATAAAACCATCTGATATTTCATCTATCTTTAAAAATATGAAAATTTGCTTCTAACTTGTATATAATACTTTTTTATCTTAAATCATAATGTGAATAGATTTTAAATAATAATATTCTCTAAACTTAAAATTTAAGTTTGTACTTTATTGAATATTTGTATCAAAAAATAATTTCCAAATAGCACAAAATAAAGCTTGAAATTAAAATCACAATTAAAAATGTTCACATATATCCTTATCCATACTCTAATAGAATAACTTATAATAAACAGGGTATGAGCACAGATTTTCACATGACCCACCACTCTCCACACTATCTCATAACACTGATACACCTAAATACACATATGTCAAAAAGATAAATAATCACCAATATACATATTTCATGCTAAACCAGCAATCATCAATTGGTCCAGATTACCATCTCTACACATATATTCTACAAGTGCTCAGATATATATTAAGATAGCAAATCCTCCTACTTTAATGGACAGGCTTCAATCTACTCCACACTCCAACTCTTCAACTGTCCATCCAATTGAAAATCTGATGATGCAACACTCAAAGGCCACCCTGAGGCTGAGATTATTGTCATACCCATGTTGACCTAAGGTCAATCTGACCCCTCATGTACAGGACATAATCCATTAAATACATATACAAGGGATAGGCAGACATCTCTAATATGACAATAATATCAGCCTCAGGGTGACCTTTGAACGTTCCATTATCAGATTTTCAATTGGATGGACAGTTGAAGAGTTGGAGTGTGGAGTAGATTGAAGCTTGTCCATTAAGCAGGATTTGCTATCTTAATATATATCTGAGCACTTGTAGAATATATGTGTAGAGATGGTAATCTGGACCAATTGATGATTGCTGGTTTAGCATGAAATACGTATATTGGTGATTATTTATCTTTCGACATATGTGTGTTCGGTTGTGTCAGTGTTATGAGATAGTGTGGAGAGTGGTGGGTCATGTGAAAGTCTGTGCTCATACCCTGTCTATTATATATATAGACACAGGTATATATTAGCCTGTGTATTTCAAGAATAACTTTTAGAAAAATAAATTACATAGATCACATATAGTTAAGCATATTAACATAATAATAATAATGGTAATAATAATTCAATTCAATTTATTTACTATACAAAACTACAACATTAATCCAATTACAGAATTGCACCATAATTAATATAAAATTATATAAATAAACAAATATAAATATCAAATTATGAATATGTTTATATGCCACATTCCTTTGTAAGAAATTTTTTAAAAATCTAATACAAAAATATTATTTTTATTTAAATCTTGATTATAAGTGTTAGGTAAATAAAGGTGAAGATTTTAATGTGTTAGAGTGATAAATCTTAATATAAAATAAATTAGATGTGTGTATTTTATGTAAATAATTATTAATTATAATATTTGACATTTTATTTGTTAAAATAATTTCCTGAATGACCTTATAAGAATTTAAAATTTCTTACCTTTTTTTAACAGACAGAGATAGATAATGATTATTTAAATTAATATATTTAGAAAATTTATCATACTTTAATAGAATTCTGATAATATCTCACTGGGAACTTGAATTCCAAACAACAGATCCATATTCCAAAATAGGCAAAACCAAAGAAAGAAACAATTTATGCTTTGTAGAGTTAGTAAATTGTTTAGCATGCCTTAAAATTACACCTATAACTTAAAAATGTTTATTTGCCATATTTTCAGTGCTCTGATGAAATAACCATGACAAGGTCTTTCTGGTCATCAACCAAATTTATTTTATGACCTTCAATATAAAAGGATGGTTTGAGATTTTAGATTTTTCGGAAAAAGAAACTTGTTAATCATTTTTCTGAAGGTTTGTGATGATGGTGTTTTAGTTGTGTTTATTTTTTGGACTATTTCCATCATCTAATATGAGTATTGAATATCTTCAGAAAAATTTAACTTTATTTACATATTCCTAGTACATTCAACTGTTAGTAATAGTACATCAAACATGTTAGTATATGTACTTTTGAGAGGTATTATTCTCCCCTCTTCTTTAGGTATTGCTAGCCTGACAAATAACAGTACGAGCATGGGAATTAAACCTGGACTCTTAAATTATTGAGTATTGAATTTTAAGGTAACACTCTTCTGCCAAGGGCAACAGTCAGTAGAAATTTCATATACTTATTTATGAGGTTCCTTCTGTTTTTTCCACTTTTTCTTCTTAAGAGCAAAGTTGATTAGTGGTTTCTATACATTATGTAGAGTCACACTAGGTTGATTTACGGGATTGTTTGCCACTGTCATGTGAGCAGCTTTTTTAAATTTTCTTCTTTGTGTCTTTTTTTTTCTATCCAATAATTTATTGTTTTCCCAATTGAACATAAGTTCATTGGTACATGCATGGTCTATTACCTTAGATACATCTGTTTTTTATCTTCTAATCATCAGTTTGTGTTTTTGCAAGTGGTTTACAATGGTCTCACCAATATAACTTCTTCCACATTTACATGGTAATTCATGGATGGTGTTTTTTTCAGCATTTCAAATATAGGCTTTGTAAATTTTAAAATTCCTCATGGTATGGTTTGGCTCTGGAAGGTTGACCACTAATCAACTTTGCTCTTAAGAAGAAAAAGTGGAGAAATCAGGAGAAAACCTCATAGAGAAGTATATGAAATTTTTACTGATTGTTGCCTTTGGCAAAATGGCTGTTAGTTAGGGTGTTTCCATAAAATTTATTACTCAAGAATCTAAGGGTAAGGTTAATTCCTCCTATGCTACTATTGTCACTGGTCAGACCAGTAACATCTGATGAAGAGGGGAGACTATCTCTCAAAACATTGTGCATATACTAACCTATTTGATGTGCTATTACTAATAGTTGAATGTATTTGAAATATTTAGATAAAGTTAAATTTTTCTAAAGACATTTAATACTCATATTATATTATATAAATAGTCCATACAATAAAACAATTGTTGAACTTTTATCCATATTAATAGCTTTGGGTTTATGCATTTATAGCACTAGTATTGAATTACAGATTAGTAACTAAACATACAAAGTTTAAAATTAGTTAAGTTTGTATCCATGTTATTATTTTTATGCAATTTCACAAAATTGTTATCTTTTTCTAAAAGAATGCAGTCAGTAATTGAGTTAATATTCCTAAATATTTTAAAATCATCTACATAAGTAATATATATTAAGGCTATAACCTTAAGACTATGATTTGAGGTACTCCTAGATTGCAGAAAACTTATTATTAAATTTCACTTAAGCCATTCTTTCCCTTACAAAAGATTCAAACCATATAATCAAATTAAAAGGAAAACCTATATTACATTTTATGAAGAAATATAAAATTGTCCACTTTATCAAATGCTTTAGATGATAATAATAATAATAATAATAATAATAATAATAATAATAATAATAATAATAATAATAATAATAATAATAATAATAATAATAATAATAATAATAACAACAACAACAACAGCAGCAACGACAATAATTGTATTTAAATACAAAAACAATTCAACAGGAAACCTTTTAAACTTCCACTTGACACCTCCATTTAACAAGGTGAATGTATACCTCATTTAAGTTTTATCAAAACCTAATCACATAACATAACTTTTTAAGAGTTTATGTGCTTTCTTTAATTCAAAAATTAAAGAGAAAAATATGTTAAAAGTCAAGTTAACGTTATAATAATCCTGCATCAAGCCTTAAGTATTGTATAGAGTCTTCCTGCTTTAAACAGTCAGAAATCTCTCAAAACCTTCACATCACAAGGTAAAACTTATACTAATTTAAGTTTTGATTGACAAAACTCAATCACATAATATAATTTTTAAGGAATTTGTAATAATTCAAAAATTAAAAAAAAAAACAATTCTCATTAACATTAAAAATGTAGATTCAAACATATAAGATAACAATCCCCATGGTGTGTACAACTGATATGTTGCAAAGTACTGGTAAATGATTCAACAACAACATACTACAGTGGATGTTTACCACTTTCAAACATTTTTTCACCTAAATAACAATTATTTTTGTCATTTCAGACATAAACTGCTCTCCCTACTGATTTCATAAGTCTGAGCCTGCATATTTTGTGGGATCTGGCTATTATCTTAACCCAAGATACATGGCAATAGAATTCCATAATGCAAGCCAAAAATACTGCTTTCTAATAAAAATTAAAACTCAAAAAAACTGGATTAATAACAGTCAATAAAAATTACCTTAGTTATATAACCAGAATACTTAAAACACATATTATGATTATTCCATCTAGGACTGCCAAAAGATGTTTCAGTTCTTTGAGAAGATCATCCCACTCCAGCCTATTTACCAAATATACTACAATTTCAGCATGTAGCAGTAACTTTGAGTTTGAAGTGCAATTTCATAAAACATAGACTCTAATAACATACTTACACAGATCATTGATCAATAAAGCACATACTGCCTATATATTAGAGACTTCAAGCACCAAGGTCACTCCTGTGGCCAGCATGGAAACCTTGCTGTACAATGTCCTGCTGCACAATTCATACAGTATAGTCAAGCCAATGCTCAAATCAGCCAATGAATTATCAAAAACAAAACACCAATGCCAATCCAAACAGTCACAATATACTAACAAATGATCATACCAATTAATCATCCTCAAGATTTTGTTATAGACTTGATTAAACATCTACAGACCAAAATGCAAACCAATCATGCAATACAACAGGCAAACAACCAATTCAGACAAAGTCAGCTAACATTACAGAAAAACAGCTGTCAGTTGCACAGCCATCCCTAATAATTAATAAAACCTCTACCCAAATAAAGGACATACTAACTTCTTGTCTCTCGCCAGTAATACCCCCCCCAGATGGCCCAGAAAAAATCATGAGCCAAATAGGGCTAAGACATACAAGCATAAATGGGTGCCAGTGATGCCAGATCATGTTCCAGCCAATGATGGCACCCTTATGGATATTTCCTATTTACTACCAAGCTGCCTTCACTTATCAGAGGCTACATTCCAACATAAATAAAACCAAAAGACAAACCATCAACATACAAAATCAAAACACCCACCAATATTAAATGAGCATTACTGAAACAAGCTTTTATTACCCATAAATAATCATCACCAGACAGTTAAGCTTCCACCCATTGAAAATTTGGTATAGAACCAACTCTTCCTACACCATCATCACGAAGTTAAAAAATAGAGTCACTCAATAATCAAGGATTAAACTTGACCTTGAAAATTCAACAGCTGAACTAAAAGGTACAGATCACCCAGCCACATATCTTTGACCTGGAAACAAAAATCTACAGTGGCTCACAAATTATTTATCAATCTACCTCATTAGACAGGATTTCACTACCTGCTCCCATGGCTCATCATCATCATCTGGAAGCACAGGTTTGATTATAGATTCACCCTGTCCTACTAATTGCTACACTTCATCACCACATTATAACCCTCAACATAATCACTTGAACAATACTATTAACTCACTTATCTCATGAACTTCACACACACACAATCATCTTAATGGGTGACTTCAACATGAGTTACACACCTTTGTCACCAAGTGACTTCACCAATTTACTCTACCACTGATAATCTCTGAATATTTCCTTCCTCTCAACTCAATCACATTTCACAATAACTGTCAAATCTCAATCATAGATCTGAGCTTCTACTATCTCATGTTTCATCATTTATTCAATTTAAGCCACAATCTTTCTTTGTTTTTTGACCATTTTGCTCAAACCCTTATGATTAACCTATCTGGAATTTAAACATATGCAACTCAACTCCCCCCAAAAAAAAACCCACTAAGAATATTATTCCCTGTGTGTTCCAAATTTTTATACTCAGAAATCTACATTACATTATTAAGGTTTTAGAAAATCTTACTTGATTCTGTGCAAATGTACAATTTATTCTTCAGCATTCTATCATTCAGTATTGACCATGTCACTCACAACAACCCCATCCTCCAAATATTTATTTTGTTAACAAGCTGCACAAGAGAATTGTCATGTGCAGATCAACACACAATCATACACATATCAGAAAATTTACAGAGGCATATGACAATGCATAAAATAGATTCAAAGAATATTTATCTATCAAAAAGGAAAAAATCTTTCTTTTCCAGAAACACACTTAGATCAGGCCACACCAGTTGGGAACTGAGCTACTATTTTACTGCAAGAGTATCCATGATACTCAATGACCATATAGTGACCACTTCTGGGCACAATATGATAATGGGCTATTTAGGAGCATTTTAAATGTAAACTCCATACTCACAGTGCTTTGACACCATCTTCAAATTTTTTTGACTAACCTGAAACCAGCATCCTCTTTCACACAGCTAGATTTGCAATCAAACTTGCAACTATCTCTAACTCCAGCCACCCTGAGTCACATGACATACCCAGATTTATGTATAGCCACATCAGCTAGTTCATCACCACATATTTCTGTGACATGGCAAACTACTTATCTCATGAGATTTACAGCAGAAATAATGTATACCCAGTTACTCTTGTGCCATTTAATAAGAAACCAGTATCTGCATCCAGCCTATATAATCTATGATCAATCTCTATGGGTTCTCTGGATATAACAATTCTAAAAAAAGTCCTCAACAGTAAGATAGAATAGCATCTACTTCCCTTGAGATCACCCATGCAGCTCCCTTTGAGATCACCAATGCAGTTTGCAAAAAAGTGCTCATCCATTGTACAAACAGCACTCTTGAATTAAAACAATTTCAGACTCAGTTTGGGAGCAGATTGATATAGAATCAGCATTTCTTTCAACCCCTATCTGTATCTAGTCAGTGTGGTTGCAGATACCTCAATCCCTTGCATAATACTATATGTTTTAACAAACCTACTATTGGCCATGAGTTACACATAACATTCAGTGAGAGATCTTTTCAATTATTTACCTCCATGCAATTTATCCCTTAGGAATACCCTCATCTCATATTAGTCGTGAAATATAACAATATGCTTCTGATAAAATAAAAAATTCCAGATCTATCTGGCTAGTTCACATAGAATATAAGTTATTTCTGATAAACTGGACATGGAATAAAATATGCAAACCCGACATATTACATATAATGATGTTAGAATACTTTTTAAATGAATAAAAAAACTATACTTCAGTCCAAAATATTATAATTATCACATAAATATAATTTTTCTTTTCTTCAATAAAATCATTTCTTCTTTTCTCTCTCTCTCTCTCTCTCTCTCTCTCCCTCCCTCCCTCTCTCTCTCTCTCTCTCTCTTCCTCCCTCCCTCCCTCTTTTTTTTTTTTTTTTAAATAAAACATTTCTTCAATGTGATAAGATGTTGGAATATTTCTATCATCTATTAGTAAATGTTGAATGTATAGAAAATTTTAAAATATTTTATACATTCAACATTTACTACTAGATGATGGAAATAGTTCAACATATTATCACATCTAACATACTATCATCACAAACCTTCAGGCAAATACATTTTTTAAATTTCTTATTTTTTCTTTTTTAGTTCACGTGTTCAATCAATATTTATAAGTTTCCACAGTTTATTTTGCTTAATTTTAATAAATTTTTTACCTAAATCTTACAATACAAATTACTTTACTTTTTTCTATTATTGAGCACATTTGCTGCAGAGTAAATCCTGAATCTTAAATAAACTCCAACTATAACAATATGTATGGCTGAGCTCATCAATATTATGCATTTACTTATATCATAAGCTTAATAGCACAATCCTACATATATATAATATGGGGTAATTTTAATCAATGCTTTCCTTTTTACAATGCTAACTCTAGGAAGTGGCCACTTTAGCTCCAAATTTTGATTTAACAATAGCACACTAATTACGAGAAATGGATTTTTGAATCTGATTTTCACCTTCTATTAATATTCTCTAATTAACTAAGGTAGTAATTTAGATTTGATACCAAATTTATATAACAAAACCTTAAATAAATTTATCAGATATAATGTACAATAAACTAGAGATTTAATAATTACATGTATATAATAATTTATAACTTGTTAAGATTCAACTCACAGCAATCAAAAGGATGGATATTTTGCATATAAGTGGCCTCATCTAATTTCAAAATAAACTTTTAATTTTAAAATACCATTAATTTATTACATAATATTTTTTTAACACTTATAGTTTTAGCTATTTTATAAGCATACACATGTGTTTTAAATTGAATATTACACTATTGATTATTAAGCTAACAGTTCATTAAAGACAAGTTGTTTTTTTTTTAAAAAATATTAATAAATCACAACCTATATATATAAAGTATTTACAATACGGTGTGAATTTTTTTTTCAAATATTTTTTTTAAACTTCCATAGCTTTAAAATTCTACTGCCTTCTTTTTTAAAAAACTTTTACTTCCTGTTTTTAAACAATCAATATAAAATATAGCTTCTTAGTATTAAATGTTAGGATAACAGTCTAAACAGTTTTTTTTTTACTTATAAAGCAAAGTTCTACAACCAGAGCTCAAATTATCTCATAATGGCAAATTAATCAATTCCATTTGTAAGTTGCCATAATGTCCTTTAACAATCTTCTATTTTGAAATTTGAAGGTACGCATTGTTTCTTCATTTAAATTAATTTGTTTGAAAATAATGTGTCAGATTTATAATATATCAGTTTAGATTTGACAGTTGATAGTTTTGCTTTTCTATTTAATCATCATACTGATGTTCCTTGCAGCTTGATTAACAATCCAGACTGACAAGAAAATTTTGATTTTATATAGGTTTGTCATCTAGTTTTGAACATATTAATCATAGTTTTTTTATACTCTTGATCTTGTTTTTCATAGACTTTGATAATCTTGTTTTAACACTTTTCATATCTTATTGCTGACACCTGATTTTTTATGAATTGCAAGAATTTTAAAAACATTTTTATTGTTTAATTGGATTGAACTTGAAAACACTGAAATTATTAAATTGTCCAAATTTTTTCCCCCATCTCATATAAAAGGCAATCTTTATTTTCATATGCCATAGCATCAGCCAGGACGCGAACACACACCCATCTGCAAACAACTACTTGCTTGCAAGGTGGTTGCGATGACCTCTCAGCTAACAACGCTTGACATAAAAGGCTTAATCTTTCCTACTTTTTTACTAATTTGTTTTGCAATATATTCGTTGATAAAAAAAGTAGTAATATAATTTACCAGTTTCTCTTAAATTATATATTTTTTTAACAAACTATTACATTATTTAATATGACAATAATTTATTTTAATATTTGCATATTACCTCTTATTATTACATTCAATTATTTTTTTAACTTTTCAATGCTACTATTATTAGCATCCTTACAACTCTAAGAATCCTGTCACAACTATGTAGAATACCACATGTCCAACATTGAAATGAATAAGACATTCTCAATTGGTCAATGCTACTATTATTAGCATCCTCACAACTCTAAGAATCCTATCACAACTATGTAGAATACCACATGTCCAACATTGAAATGAATAAGACATTCTCAATTGGTCAATGCTACTATTATAGCATCCTCACAACTCTAAGAATCCTGTCACAACTATGTAGAATACCACATGTCCAACATTGAAATGAATAAGACATTATCAATTGTTTAAACAAAAAACAACAACAAAGAAAGTGATTGTATTTGTATTACTTTTTTTTTTTTTACCAATCTGGCATTTTGTAAGCCTTTTTATACAGATTATTAGTCATTGATATAAAATTGTTTAGCTGTAGTTTGATAATGATCTTTAGCTGAATTTTTTTTGTACAATTTATCAGAGGACTTTTTTTCTTGTTTTTGGGTTGTGTGTAACATCTATTTCCAGCTGTATGATCAGATCTCTGCTGGTAAAATCGGTTTAAAATTTACTGTATGTGATAAGACTCATTGCAATCCTTTTGTCTCATTTCCACATCTATGACACCTATCCTGTCAATACGCAATCAGTTGTTAACCAACATGATGTGGTGAATATTTTCAGGTAAATTATGTCTTATAAGACAAATAATATGACTTTCTGATAGAGGAAAGTCTGTAAGATGTGTTTAATTTCATCACCTGGCTCAAAGAGAATTGTGATAACCTTGACTTAGTTCTTGTCTTATATCTCTGTTGAGATATCTGCTGCAGCACATTATCTTGATGTTTGTCATTCCAAAAGCTTTGTAATATTGCTTCTTCATATCCATTGTACATATTAGGAATGTGGTATCTCGAGTACCACCAATTCTTGGCTGCACCATTCAAATATTTTGTGGTTATGATAATTTTTTTCACTATCAGTTAAACTATGAAATCAAATAGTTCGGCATGTCCATTCATGCAGTCCATTGGATCTTCACATGGAAACCCTTTGAAATCCTCCACTCTTATTAGTTTGGACAAGGAATTACTGCTTGTGTTCATTAGTATATTATATAATATTTGCTTATTCACGTTCATGTTGGATATCTTATGGCTGGTTAGCAATATAGGATTGATTTTCTTCTCTATATCCATTTCTGAGTAATTTCTTGTATCTTCATGCCTATTGTAGTTGTAATCTTTTTGCATGTATTGTTCTTTGATACCTATTTAAATGCAATTTTTTTATAATTCAAGAGGCTCTATCTACTGACTAAAATTTGTAAATTTATGAGCTTCAAAAATTAATAGTAAAACCAAATGTTTCACAAATTGAACAATGATAAAACACCTGAAGAGGGTATTATCACTATGAAGATTTTCACAAGCCACAATTGGATTATTTCTTAATTAATTGATTTTAATAGTAAGTAATTTATGAAACTTATCATTAGGATGTATAATACATATAAAATAAAGATAGTTCTTTTTTGGTTATAAAATAAGTATTTATGCAATGCATATATATTTATTTATTGGATGTTTTTCACTATTCATAATTACCCCCTCCCCCAATTATAATAGATACTTACTAAAAAAATATTCCCCTTTTTTCTATATTATATTAAGGGATGATTTTACTAATATTTTATCAATGACAAATAAAAGTTTCAAAGGTAAACACTGAATGCCAGTTAATGCTTTATTGTATATATTATCAACATATTGTTAAAATTATTAATTTTTATTAGGACAATATTCAATATGATGGAAGAAAACGATTTATTTAGAGTATTTTATATTAAGAAAAGTAATATATTTCATCATTTTATTTTGAAACAATCTCTCAGTATAAGTGTCAAACAAATTCCCAGACTGGTTATCATAATTGTTATTGTTGATTCAGAAATGACAAAATGTCAAAAGAAATATTCTTAGAAATAAAAATACTTTTTATTAGAGTAACATGTTTATATAAAGAAATTAGTTTTAAAATCAAAAAACATTTATAGTCATCAAAATAAAACTTAAATAAGTTGTATTCATGCAACTGTAAGTGAATCATTGGGCATGTGCAAATAAAATGATTATGGAACCCCCCCTTCTGACACCCACACACATATAGAGAAAATGATATAGTAGAAAAAAGAAATATATTAGAAATATGTGAACAGTAAAACAAAAAAGAATAATATTAAATATAAACCAAAGTATGAAGAAAATTAACAGGAAAGAAAAATATAATATGAAAAAGAAAATGTAAAACAATGGCCGCATTCAAGTGAAAAGCATTGAAAACTGAAAAATAATTGAGAGTTTATAACCTCATTGAATAACGATGAAAGTATTAAAACAAAATATTTTGGAAAACCCGATAGTTCCCTTTTTAACTATGCTTACATAACTAATGAAGGTTGATATTTTTTCCCAATATCAATAAATACAATTTGTGATTTTAGCAACTATGCTTCTATTTTCATTTCTGTATTTAAATGTATTAAATGTTAATAAAATAAAAAGTAAAATTAATACATGTTAGTAATCAAAAATTATTATCAATAATTAATAAAGTCTAAAAGAGAATTATGAAAACTGTGTGTGCTAAGGCAGCAATTACTCACTGACTATCAGTTGTGAGTTTACTTTTCATATAAATCAATATTATATATAGAGCTCACAAATAAACTCTTAACAAGCTTTGCAGAATATCTCCAACCCCAGACTGGTTTCTGCTACTGGCTTCTTTAGTGAGGTGCTAGGATATTCAAGCATTAGATTAAAATACCAGAACAAGCCTAGCACTTTATCTAATAGATAACTATTAAGTAGAAAATCTGAAATTTTCAGATGTCCATGTCTTCCAATCCATCTAACTTAAATAGCCATATGGGACTGAGCCAAGTTCAGATACACCATAATTAATAACTTCAGCACATTTGTAATATAAACTTGTTAAATTAGGTCATGTGACACATGATTTGTTTTCTTTGTAAATTATTTTACATGAATAAAAGAGAATATTCCTTTAAGATTTTTTTTTAAAGTGTCATAGCATCAGCCAGGATATGAACCCGCAACCCGGGCAACTGCTTGCAAGTGCAAGGCAGTCACACTGACCTCTCGACCACCAATGCAAGATGTTCCTTTAAGATTGATGATGGATTTTGGGGGTTGTTATTATCAGAAAGCATCACATTTGTTTGCAAAATAGTTACAAGATTTGGTGGGTTTTGGCAAATATACAATTAATTCTACATTTCAATTTGTTCAGATTTTGGAGTCTGCCAAGGTGGTTGATGATGGTTATATGGCCTCATTGGATGAACGCGAGTTGTATGGATCAGTAGACCATAATAAATTGATAAGTGTAATTAATAAACTTTTGATGAATTGTAATGTAGACTCTTGTAAAGCCAGATTTATTATGGATGTGTTGGAATGGATTATTGGGGATATTACTGCAAGATATGGAAAGGATCATTATCAAATGAAAAATGGTTGGCCAATGGGGTAGCAGTGAGTGGTATTGTGTGTAGTTTATATGTTTCAGAAGTGGAAAAACATATTGTGGAGCCATTTATAAGGAGTTATAATTTAATATATAGAAGATATGTGGATGATGTTTTTGTGTATGATTCAAAAGATGTGATGGTGAATACGTTCAATGAATTAAATGAGAGTTCTGTTTTGTCATGGACTATTGAGTTTGAAAATGATGGTATCTTAAAGTATTTAGATGTAAATGTATATAAATACTGCAATATGTTTGGGTATAAAATGTTTGTTAAACCATTGAATGTAAGGGGTTTTATACATCCATCATCAAATATTCCTTTAAATTATAAAATGGCTGGATTTAAATGTTTTTTGTATCGTAATTTGCATCTTTGTAAATTTGAGGCAGATAGGAAAGATAATATTGATAAATATATGGATGATTTGATGGGGGTGGGATATAAAAAGACTATATTACACAGTCAATTGTGTTTTATCAGAATTTAAAGTTCAAACATAAAGTGGATATAAATAATAAAGCAGTCAAAAAGTGGTTTTCTTTAGCTTATGCGCCACCTATAAGTAAGAAATTAAAAAATATTGTCAGTGAAGATTATAATGTAGGATTTCATTCCCCTTTGTGTTTGAATAAATTAATAAACAATTCAAAAAATAATGTAGAAGAAATGAATAAGTATGAAGTGGTTTATTTTATTACTTGCAAAAAAATTGATTTTAATGCTATTTATTTCAGGGAAACGAAAGCCAATGTTTTAACACATTTGCAATAGCATATTTATCAGTACAAAAAATCTAAAAGTGATTTGCAGGTTAATTCTGTTATTTCAAATCATGAAAGTAATTGTGGTCACAAGTTTTATCCTCAAAATATTATTACTGTGTGCAATGAGTCAAATGATCGGAAAAGGAAGTTGAAAGAGGTTTGGTTTATTGCGAGGTCTAAAAATGTTATTAATCAGCAGAACCCTAGTGTTCCACTGAGCTTACACTGGAATATTAACCGTTCAGTTCCAGTATGTTGCCATGATTCTGGTACACAGTACCGAAAGTGCTTGGCTAATTGTTGTTTATAATTAATGTTTTTGTGCTCTGTTTATCACACCTTATTCGTGTAGAATAATTTTCATTATCTGACAGTTTTTTTATATTATTTATTTCTTTGTAAATCAATATTTATAAATACATACTTTTTCTTTTATTGCTAATTATAAATACATTTATATTCAATAAATTCAAATAAGAGATATGAACTTTTATTATTCATGTAAATTACAAAGTCTAAAGCAAAATGGCAGCCCATTAAAATGTATCTAACGTTAAAATACGACTGCTGTTTTTTATCTTGTTAAAACTTATGCATAATTATATCTTTTCATCAAGAATATTTTATCAGTAGATTTCTGTTCTAATTTTTTTTAAATTTTAAAGCACTTTTATTTTTGCTTCAAGTAAAATTATTTTTGTTTTGTTTATTAGTGCATCTTGAACTTGATATTTTTTTTTCAGCTCATTTGTATATTTTACTATCAATAGCAATCCTTTTATCTTATTCTCCTTAGGTATTGTATTTTTGTATTCCTGATCTTCTACAAAGTTGGGAAATAATCTTTTGAGCTAGCTTGCATGATAAATTTTTCAATTTAATCCTGCCCCCCCCCCTTCAAAAAAGTCATTTTCATTCCTAATACCTTCTTCAATTTTCATAGTCCAACATAATCAACTAGTCTCTAAAATTAAAGGCAATATCCACTTTCTATTTTTTAAACTACATATAATGAATTATAAGGCTGTGAATCTATGTAAATAATTTTTCTAGTCTTTCAGTCAAGGTTGTGAAAAATAAAAACAAATTCAATTAATACTGATCAAATGCATGTGAATTCATTATTACTTCTTGAGACCAGTATTTATACATATGAATTTAAATGGAGAAATAAAGTTTTGTTTTATTAAATACTAAAAAAGTTAATGAAAATCCATGAAAATTGTGGGAAGTAGAAGGACGATATATCCTATGAGTACAGAGATGAATATTCCATGATACAGCAGATTAATAAATTTCAAGACATTTTTATTTAGAAAATAGAATACTTACTTGAATCACAATACTCACATATTTAATAGTGTTAATTTGAAAATCATATAGGTTTTAAGTTATTTTCAAAGAGACATAAAGTAAAAACACATTTAAATAAAATAATAAAACCGAAAATTTATTAAATGTCTTTAATAGCTCGTGCTATATTTCTAAATTACATTAAATGCTAGTATTTTTTAAAATTAAAAAAAAGAAGCTAAAATGCCCAAACTTATTAATTGCTTGGATTTCTAAGATAAAAAAAAAAAGAAAATAGAATGCTGAATACTATACATACATTTATAAGAACAATATAATAAAATTGCATTTTAAATCTTTAATAAGCAAAATTCAATTGATTACATAAATGAAAAGAATAAAATGCATTGCTTCTTAATTGCAAGCAGCCTTGAAAGGAATTCTAGTTCCAATCATAAAAAAAAAAAAAATTATGATTTACAAAGATAGTATACTCTCATATTATAATTCATTACGAAAATACCATGAACAAAATAAAAATGTTTTAAAAAGTTGAAAAGAAGTTAATAATAGTATAAAATTCAATAAAGAACCACACCACTATTAGACAATATATCGGTAGTAAAATTCTATTGCTTGTAAGATTATTTTGTGTAATTATTATGAAATTTTTTTTTTTTTTTAATTTTTATCACAAAAGCATTAAGATTAAAGGGATAATTGGATATTCACTGGGTTTTAAATAAATATTTGACTTTCATGTAATGGGCTAAGACCCATCACAGGGAAATTACTAAAACAGGAAGAATATATAGACTGGCTAGGTAGATATATATTGTATCTGACATTCCATTTGTTTTTATCACTGAGGGACTACGTCACCTATTTTGTTTGCATTGCATTTGAGTGAAATGGAAAGAGCAATAGAAAGATTACGAAGAGGGATAGAGATACCATTAATAGGTAGTAAGAGAGTATATATTTTGTCAGGTCTTTTTTTGGAGATGATATATTTTTGTGTGCAGAAAGAAGAGAAGATATGGAAGTTATGCTGAGGACATGTGCGAAGGTGGGTAAAGAGATGGGGATTAAATTTAGTGAAGAAAAATCAAATATATAGATAGTTAATACTGGGAAAAGAGAAGTTGTAGAATTTTTAATGGGAGATATTAAGTTAAGTGAATAGATATAGTTATTTAGGAATTATTTTAAATAATCAAAAAAATTATTTGGATGAATGGGAGAAAAAATTGATAAATGAAGCAAAGAAAGAAAAGGGATTGATAAAGAAATTAACAGTGTTTTCATATAATAAATATGATGTAGCTAGAATTATATGAAAGGGAGTTGCAGTAGTAGGGTTAACATATGATAATGATGCATTATGTGTTAGTAAAGGGGTATTAAATTACTTAGAAAAAGTTCAAAGGTAAGTAGGAAGACATAATATTGGATGCAGATGTATGGACAGCAAGGTAGGCAATTCAAGGAAAAATGGGATGGTCAAGTTTTCATATGAGAGATGCAAAAAGTAAAATGAAAATGTTTGGTAGATTGCAGTTTATAGATAATAAAAGAATAGCCAAAATAGTATTTAATTGGGTTATGAGTAAAGGGCAGGTAACAAGATGGGTGAGAAACGTAATGCAGTATGCAAAAGATTTGGATAAAGAATTTATATCAGTATATTTGTAAAAAAAGATGTGATGATTGTATTAGAAGGATTGTTGAGTGTTATCATGGTAAGGAATGTGATAAAAGAATAGATTTATTAATAAAGAATAGAAAATTAGAGAGATGGAAATATGAAAAGTAAAATGAGTTTAAATATATATAGAAATAAACAGAATATTAGGTATGAATTAATACATGATAATAGTAAGGAAAGTAGTTTATTGTTTAAGGCTTGAATAGGATCTTTAGCAACAAGAGAATATACATGTAAATGGAATAATATGGGTAATTTAGTCTGAAAATTATGTAAGGAAGGAATAGAAAATATTAGGCATCTGTTAATTGAATGTAAATGCTTGAAAACAGAAAGGGTAGATATAATGAAGTTATGGAAAAATAAATATGAAAAAAGTGATTATACAGAAAATGGATTATTGGATTTTATGCTGGGTTTGGGAAAAGTTAATGGGGATTTAGACATAAAGGTCATAGCATTGACAAAGATTATGTTGTGGAAATGGGATGGAGCAGAATATTGGAAAACTTAAACTGGGGAATGGAAAATAAAGTGGCTAATAAGTTTGTCTGGGCATAATTGCTGAGAGATTCTTGATTTCATTTAATAGAAGCTACAGTACAGCACATCCCATCCCATAGGAAATTTGATTTACAGTAACTAAAAAGTTAATGATGAGGAATGCAAATGCTGCCAGATAGACCAAGGGAAAGAAAGAAATCTCAAACATTGTTCAGACAATTGAGAGACAGAACACTGAAACAAACATCAGCCAAAAACAATATAATTATTAATAATTTTTAGGTTTTATTAAATTTAAAAAAAATATTAGTCAAACAAAATATAAAAATTTGATATAAATTTCTCAACCTTCTTTGTATGAGAATGCATGAGAATATTGTGGCATTAAACACTTCAGCAGATAATTTTATTTTTTTATCTAAGTTTGGATGGCTTTGAATGATTTTTCTGGCAGTGATCTATCTACCCACTTCCACTTTCCTTTATTAGAGATTCTAATAAAGATAATATTTTATGGAAGTTAATGAACAGTGTGAAGTGACCTTTCCTTAATCCTGTAAACCAATGATACAAAACAAGGATGTTATATGATCCATAAATGCTCATAAGTGATAGTGTTACAATATGATCTTAAGGTTAACTGCATACAAGAAAAAGGAAAAAATTATGATTTTACGTAATCTGAAATATAGGAAAGCAAAATCTCTTAAGGCTTAAGAAAAACAGAACTATATAATTGATAAATCACTAGCCAAAAGATTTATGGTCTGCAGGAAATGCAAACACCCATTGACTAAATTAATTTCAATGAAAATAGGGAATAGGTGAGATAAAAAGATAATTACTAGTATCTGCCAAAACTTTTAACAACAAAGAATAATGAAAAAACCAATAATAGTTATAAAATATCACAATGCATTATCTGACAAAGCAATAAAAATAAAATATTAATTTAATTGTCTACAATTTATAGATTTTAAATAAATACATCTAAAAAAGAAATATTAATAAATTACTAATAATATCTAAGTTATTATGAATATGCATATCATATGTTTATATTTTTTTCTTTGAGTATAAAGCTTAGAGATTTCAGCTTTGGTTAAATTATAAAATGTTCAGTTACCTTCAAAACTTCAGTTTTAACATCCGATTGATTACAGTGATGTGTGCAACATTTTAGTTTTTTTGAGAGTATATTATCATGGTTTTGGCTCTCCATTTATCTGCTTGGGAAACACTAAGGCAATCTTTAGCATCAGCTTAGGACATGTTCATGATAGCACAATTTCAAACCCTGGGGTTCATCTTGGAATTGGTTTAGCATAGCATACTTTTAATAGGGTTCTTTAAGGTGAGTAGTTTCTGCATTTTGAATGAAGAATTGCTAATTCCAGTATTCTTTCAAATGATTTCCTTTAGCAGTTGGCAAATTGCAATCTTCCTTTGCAATTAACCCAAAAAACAGCAATTTATAATCAGCAAACAAAATTATATATCTACTTTCAAAAATTAACAAATAATAAAATATAAATATCAGCAGTCTGCAACTAGCAAAAATATGATTTCTATTTCACATCAGCAATCTGCAATTAGCGAATATAAGTTATGTCAGCAGTCCACCATTAGTGAATATAAAAATTATATATCTCAATTAAAAACAGAGATTAGTCTCTTATCTTTCATTAGATCTTAATTAAGATGTTTGAACCAGGGCTCTTTTTCTTTATCCAATTTTAATAAATTAGAAAATGAGTTTCTGCTTGTAAAATAGATTAAAACAAACAAACAAAAAACTTGATCTCAATCAAAACTTTTTTAAATTAAAATATTTTTATGATTTCCATTTATAATCAAGTACATGTATGTTATGTCATATACTCATAATAAAAAGAAACAATATAAAATTATTAAATACAATTTTCTCTTTTTTTATAATCTCTATAAATATACATTTTAGTTTTATTTTCACATGGTTGCTTTTGAAGCAGATAAACTATCCATTTCAATATATACATATATATGTATAAATTTAAATGGTTAAAACCACATTGGTTTATACATACCTATTTTTACATTTATATATATTAAAATTGAAAGTGAAAAATTATATAAATTGAAGAAGCTACTAGGAGTGGATAGTTTATTCAAAAATGGAAAGCATTTCCTAAATTAAAAAAACTTGTCATAAAATTATCTCAAAAGATAATATTTCTTAATTCAGTAGAAACACTTACTGAAGAATAAAATGAGAAAACTGATTATTATGAAATACATTGAGACACTTTTCTGAATTTTATAGTTTTAAATAAGAGAAAATTAGTGATTAAAATTGCAAAAGCTAAAATATTCTGGATAAAAAAAGTCATAAGTTTTGTCATGATAAGAAACTAACAGATCATATTTTAGCATTATGTCCTGCTTTGTTTTTTTTTAACTTTCATACTTTACAAAATAATAAACATTAATGTCTACTATTTGCATTTATTTGATATAAATACAAATTAGTAATAAAAAAGGTGCATATTGGAATGTTAACTTTAAAAAAGTCTCATATAATATGTGTGTTTATTATTTACCATCAATGTGATAAATATAATTCATATAATAACATAGGTTATTTTCACTGTGGTTTTCACAAATTACTTTTTTATAACTCATTTTTGACCATTAATTACTGATAATATTTAATTATTAATTATTAGCTATATTAATATCAATGTTTATTAATATTTAATATGTTCAATAATAAAATTAAGAATGAAATTATAAATTATAAAAACACAAATTGTATTTATTTATTTTTGAGGAAATTTGTGTATTCGACATTGATTTTGTAAGCACAATAACTAATGCAACCACAAGGTCCCCCCCCCCTCCAAAAAAAATAAAGTTTTTATTCTCAATCAGTAAGGATAAATATTACAATAGAAAGCAAATTATGTAAAATTATGTAATATTTTATACATTAATAACTGTTTTTATGCAAGTATGGCTGCAAAAAAAAATTTGCTCTTAACTGAAAGGAGACTCTTTGAATTTTCATGAACTGAGCAGGTTAAATTTTTAATGTCCACTTCATACATTCTTGTCATTGCAGCTTTATTACTATCTGATTATTCAAATAGTATACAAACATGAGTGGGCTGTTCACCATCATGCATTAATCATCATATTGAGTTTATTGGCTTATTACCTCTGAGTTTATGATCAAGATACACCATTGTCTTTCTTCTCAGTTGCCTGATAGCTCTTAACTGAAATATCAATTGAGTTTTTCTGAAGGTAGAATGAATATGTGTATGAATGATTTTTTTCTTTTTCTCTTCTAACAGATATTTACAATCATGACAGATAAAAATAAATTATGCCTCTTATTCTTAGGAAGCCATAAAGCCACCAGTCAAGACAGTGATTGGGAGTCAAAGGTAGAGAGTGCTAAGAATCCCCTGATTGCGGACTCAGGCTGCCATTTGATGATGAGTTTTTATTTAGGTTCTTACAACTGCAGATCACTTTCAAGTGAAGGAAGATTGCAAGAATTGGAAGAACTGTCCGATATTAAATGGGACATTATTGGATATTGTGAAGTGTGAATGATTTTTTTCTCTTCTAACAAATATTTGCAATCATGACAGATAGCAATAAACCATGTCTCTTATTTCCAGGGAACCATTAAGTCACCAGCCAAGTTATTGGTTGGAGGCTAAAGGTGGAGGGTGTCAAGAATCTCCTGATTGTTAGATCCAGGCTGACATTTGATAATGGCTTTTTATATAGATTCTTACAATTGCAGATCACTTTCAAATGAAGGAAGATTGCAAAAATTAAAAGAACTGTCTCATATTAAATGAAACATTACTGGACTATGTGAAATTAGAATAAATGATGAAGAGTTAATTGATTTAAAAAGTGAGCGTGTACTGTACTCAAAGGAACAAACATTGGAAGTACAAGTGAAATAGGATTCATTATAAATAAAAAGTGGTAAAACAGCATTGTGAAGATTAATAGTGTATTGAACAAAGGGCAAGATTAAGTTATTCAACTTAATAGTAGATAATTCAGATTTATATCCCAACAAGTTCTCACTGTGAAGAAGAAGTAGAGGACTTTTATATAGATGTACAAAAGGCATTTGATTAGACCAAACAGCATTTTAAAATTATCTGGGAGACTTTATAAATGAGAGAAGGGACATAGACTTGTGGAGGTTACAAAAAAAGAAAAACTGTACATTATGAATTTTTTTTTGTGAGAAAAATGGTTACTTCCAAATAAAGATACAGCAGAATTGGATTACATTTTGACTAACAGAAAATATATATTTTAAGGTTGTGATGTTTTTAATAAATTCAATACAGGAAGTGATCTTCATTTAGTAAGATGTAAGATACATGTTATTGTAAAAGTTAAGAGAAAAAAAATTAAGAAAAACAATTTTCACAGTTGATATTCCTAATCTTCAGAAACATTCCACTGAATTTAAATTAGAACTTGCAAACCATTTTCAAATATTAACAGATTTTGAACATGGTGCAAATTTAAACAATTTCAATGGGAAGATAACTAATTAACTTTTGAAAACTACAACAAAAATAGCTAGTACAAAAAAGCATCAATTGACCAGTAAAATCTCTTCTGAGGCAAGACAATTTATAAAGGAAAGATGGAATATGAAAATATATAAAAATTATGCATTAAGAAGAATTAAATATTTCAAATTTTGTAAAGTTGTATGAAAAAAAGTAAATGATATATGAAACTATAATTGTGAATTAGGGAGGGTAAGCTATAGAAGAAAATAGAAGTCTCAATAGTGTAAAACAACATCTTGATATTGGTAGGAAACTTATTTCTGCATTAAAAAAAATGGAACTATTACTAAAGAGAGTGAGAAGATATCATAAAATTTGAAAAAGTGTTCTATTAAGAATTACATAGTAATAAAAAACAAAAAAAAGTTTCTCATACAATTACTATATCTTCAAAATTTATGATGATTTTAAATAATGAAGTGAGACTTACAATTACATTTAGGAAGAAAGGAAAAGCTCCAGGTAATAATGGAATTATAATCAACATCTCATTTTTTGACAAAGTTATATCCCAAATATCTAAATGATAATGATGTACCAGATGATTGGAAGAATGCAGTACTAATATTAATATTTAAAAAATGTCATAAAGAAGATATTAGAAATTACATATCTATCAGTTTAATCAGTTTTATATCAATTTTTTTACCAAAAGAATTACAATTTGTCTATAGTGGAATTTGGATTTTAACCAAGCCAAAGAACAATCTGGATTTAAATGGGTTTTGATTGAGTGGATCACATCTAAGTATTGACAGAAATTATAGAAAGGATCAATGAACATTAGCTGACATTGTGCTTTGAATTTGTGGATTATGAAAAGGCATTTGATTCCATAAGCATTGCTTCAGTAATTAAAGCATTAGGTTATCAAGGTATAGACCCAGAATATTATCATATTCTGAAGAATATTGATAAAAATACAGCAGCAACAATTAGGTTACATAATGATATTAGGAAGATTAACATTGAGAAGGATGTGCCAGGGTAACTCTATATCTCCAAAACTTTTTACTGCAGTTGTAAAGAAATAGTTTGTGGATTAAAATGTGAAGCAAAAGGAGTAAAAGTAAATGAAAATTATTTATGCTATTTAGATTTTGCAGCTGATGTAGTTATTTTTGCAAATAATGTTCTAAAGTGTCAAGAATTATAGTAAGAGTTATCAGATGAAAGTAGGAAAGTAGGACTAAAGATAAATGTTAAAAAGACTAAAGTAATGGTTAATCAATTTTCTCAAAATATGAAAATAAAGAATGATTATGATGAGTTAGAATAAGTTAACAGTTACAAATAACTTGGTCAGATTATTAATACAGATGGAAACATAATGGATGAAATTAATCATAGTATTAAATGTGATTGGAGTGTTTTTGGTAGAAATAACTTAATATTAAAAGAAAATATGCCTATGTGCTTGAAAAGTGAGGTTTTTAATAAAAGTTTTACTAATTCTTACTTATGAACCTGAGATGTGGAAAGAGCAATGCAGAGATTTTAGACCACTCAAAGAAGTATGGAGAGATGCATGTTACGAATAAAAAAGATATCGAAAACAAAATAACTGAGTGAGAGAACAAACAGGTGTTATTGACATCATTGAAAGAATTAAGAGACTGAAGTGAAGCTGGGCTAGACATATTTATAAAATAAATGATAATAGATGGACAGTTGAAATCTTAAAGTGAATTCCAAGAGATTGTAGAAAACCTAGAAAAGATCACATGGGAGATGGATAGAAGAAATGACAAAGTATACTGAGGTGATGTTGGTGAAGATGATTAAACTTGGAGAAACTTTATCCTTTAGTGGATTGATAATGGTTAAAAATGATGATGATGATGGTTCTACTAATGATTACTTGTGATCTGAGAATTGAACATATTACAGAAGAACAGTGCAAAGTTTAAGAACAAGGATATATTATAGTAGAAATAACAAGAAGGGGTTTAAAATCAAAACACATGGATAACATATTAATAATTTTTATTAGTCATTCACTAGACTAGAAATTATCCCCTTAATGAGTAACATTTTTGTAGTGTAACTTTCAGAAGCTCATCCCAACCTTGCATGAGAATCATGTGGAGATAATTACACTACAGAAATATTATTCACATGGTTAACATGACTGAAAGATAAAAAGGCTAAAAAAGAATTGGGTTGATGATAATGCTAAAAGAAATGTTAATAAAAAAATAAGCTGGTCTTAAAAGGTGGTAAAAGAAAGTGTGTAAATTTAAAATGGGTTGATATAATAATATGGTGATAAGAAACTATAATTTAGAGAAGTTGAATAAATTAAATCATCTTGCAATCGATTGTTATGATAGTAAATGGTATTGATCTTTTCCATTATATCATATATTATTTATAACTTTATTTAGCAGAATGTTTAATTTGGTGAATAATTATTGTAAGGGTAATTTACAATCTTGTTAACCTCACATATTTATATGCAAGATCAAAACATAAACTGAAAAATATAATTGTAAGTTTATAAATAGTGAATCCTTTACATTAAAATACATATATACACATGTATATAACTTAAATGTATAGTTGTTTTAATAAAATCAAATAAAAAGATTATTTTTTAATCATTTATATATATATAATTATTTAAGTTAATTAACATCACTAATCAAGATGTAAAACTTAGAGATAATCTTAGGTCAAAGTTATATCTTAGCAACTAAATGTAAAGGAAATGAATTAGAATTCAATTATACATTTATTAATTATAATACTTTCAACAATAATTAAATACAAAATCATGAAATCAAATGTAAATTTAACACATTCTACCAGAAATCGATCTATTAAAATCTAAAGCAAACAAATTTCCAAATTAATTCAACCTTTTACAAATGTACTACCCACTATGCATAGTTATTTTACTGTCATTAAATTCTAAACACATTAAAAAGATGGATTAATAGTTTGAACAAATTTTTCTTGTTTATAAATTTTCATGAAGAGAAAATTCTAATATCACTCAAGAAAAGTGTAAATAAATTACTTTTTAATATTAATAATAATAATTTCAAAAACAACATTATTTGGTAATGTTTTATTAGCTCATGTCAGCTGCTTGATGGCATCACTTATATGCAAAAATACATAATATGCTGCTTATGTGGCTGCTGCTGGCCTTATTTTTATGCAAAAGCACAGAAAGAGGCCATTTTGCATGCTTTTCTGGTGGCCGGGCTGCTATTGCTTTATGTTATGCAATTTATCCCAATGCTCAAAGTTCAAATTTCACTACAATATCATCTGAGGGTATCTGGAATTCAGCCTGCTACAACTCTTCAAATATGCATGTCAAAGTAATTAGCTTACAAGTCATCTGACCTACTATTACCTCCTAACAATGTAAACCCATCATTACACTTCCCTACTCAACATGGAAGCTTCAAAAAATTCAGAAAGGGTATGTCCAAACAAGATTTTGACCAGCTCACATTTGCATGAGAACATATCTGTGACAAATAAAATGGTTGACTGGAAAACCAAGCCATTCATATTGAACCAACTGCCATCCACAGAAGCAGACATGGTGGCATTTTTACAGGACAACAACATACTCCTACATGCCAAGAGATATGTGTGCAGCAAAATGATGAGACTGGAAATGTCCAAAACCATCTCATAGTTCAGATGCAAGTCCCATTCCTGTCGGAAAAAAGTGTTCTCTGCAAAAGAAGACCTGCTTCAATGGCTCCAGAATCCCATTCATTATTAAAGCCTTAGAGTGAGCCAGGTTCAGGAATGAAAAATGCTTTGGTAGCTTATGTCCATTTCTTTGGTTTGCCCATTTAGGAGTTCACTTCGTGCATCTCCAATATTTAAGGATTGGTTGATGAAGTATTTCAGAAAGCAATAAAAGAATGTAGACACACAATACCAAATACTACACAGTATTGCAGATACATTCAAACAACCTTATTAACATTAATATATAGATATATCATATCATATGCTACTATGCTACAAAAAACAATCCATTATGTAATGAATAAAAACCCATTTTCCTTAAAGACCTTTAATTAATTTAGATACAGGTATTATGCAAGCATTTTATTCTTAGCATGAGAAATTATTAATAGCTATTATCATTAAACTATTTATGCATATAGATCTAATTCTTATTGAATATCTAAATATATGAAAAAGATTGCAAGGTACCTCTCTATTTCAAATATTAAATTAGCAGACATGTATATAACTATTGGCCTTCTAATGTGTAATTAATTAATACACATATAATAAATATAACTTGTCTAATTTATTTACAAATGAGTTCCACCTTACATGGCAGTGTGAGAGTAAAATTTGAAAATAAAATTGTTTTGAACTTATTTTAATTTCTATCATCAACTTCTTCTCATTTATATACATATATTCCATATCATCAACTCAATAACAAAACAACAAACTTATTGAATTTGTAGATACACTAACATACATAAATTTATAAAGATATTAAAAATTAATTTTTATGTCGGGGTCCCAGTAACATTATATTTCTGGGTTTTTGCATAACATCAATGCCATCAAGTGGCTGATGTGAGCTAATAGAACAGTACTGATTATTTTTAATAGAGTAATTAGAGAAATTCTTAATGGGATAATTCTAAACTTGAATTTTAAAGAAAATAAATATTATCAAAAAACATATATTCAAATAAAAAGAAATTATTAAACTCAGGTGCTTATTATAAATGTATATAATTTTAATGCGCAAATACGCGTACAACAACCGAGCTTCATCAGGATTAAATAACAATATATTATAAACTCAAAATAATTATAATATCTAAAGAATAATGCCCGAGCGCTTTCAAGAGAACTTAGCTCTCATAATCATGGGCAACAAAGAATAAGCATAGCATGTTGGTATATGCTACAACACCTCTCAGGCCGTATATAATATTTCATGTCCAGAAAATAACTGCATGCATCATACTATGGGGAAACGAAAGCAACTCTTTCTACAAGACTATCCCAGCACAGATATTCTTACAATAAGGCCCAAGTAGACCCAAATTGCAACTCAATATTTGCAATACATCAGAAATCAGCTGGTCATGCATGTGAACCTAAAAATGCAAGAATAGTTTGCAGGGAGAGAAATGACATTAAGAGAAAAGTTAAAGAAGCATGTTTTATTGCTATTGATGATAAGGCTATGAATAGAAAAGATGCGTGTTACAAAATCTCTAAGAAATGGATCATTTAGAGCTGACGCATTTATTTTCAACTAATTTACATATATCAGCATATTTTAGCATATACCAACACGCTATGCTTATTCTTTGTTGCCCATGATTATGAGAGCTAAGTTCTCTCGAAAGCGCTCAGGCATTATTCTTTAGATATTATAATTATTTTGAGTTTATAATATATTGTTATTTAATCCTGATGAAGCTCGGTTGTTGTGCGTGTATTTGCGCATTAAAATTATATATATTCAAATAAATTAAGATTTTATTTTTTAGAAAATGCATCCTAAGTAAAGACAATTTGCCTTAGGATCCAATGCTTTTATCTCAAGTTAAAGCAGTGTAATTACTTATTCCTATTGAAGTGCCTAAAGTATATATATAATTCAAAATGCAATTTCAATTTATATTGAAATAATTTATGAAAGATGTTAGCATCATGCAAGAGGAACATTTAGGAACAATGAAATATACTAATTGCCTCACCAATGATTGATGACAAGGAAATAAAGAACTTTAGTCTTAATGAATATTACTTTGCAAATTATGAAAATGAATAGGACAATACCATAAACTTTTAATACATCACGTCATCTTTGTGTATTATTATCTATAAATATCTAATTTTATTTTCTTTGCTTCCAAAATCTACTTATGTTGGATAATCCAGTTTAGAAAATTTTTAGATGAAAAAAAAATTGGAAAGATCATTGGGTTAAATATTTTTTTTATTTAATAAAATTTAGGTCTTCCTTGTAAAACAACTTGAACAGGTTAAATAAGTAGACTTAATATGAAGATAAGATTTTATTCTACTTCATATTAAATTTATTCCCTTATGGCAAGACAGAATTTTTGTTTATTACTAACTTAATTAATCTAGTAAATATTTGTTTGTTTATTCTTGTATAAATGATTAATATCCTTGGATGAATGGTCTAGTCTTTCCATGATAAGTACTACACATAAAAAGGGGGATCTTATAAAAATAGAATTCCCTCAAATGGATTTGTTATTACAAAAATCTTTATTTATACCTATATTATTTAAATTAAATTTAGATAGTTAATATTATTATAATTTTTGAAATTATAAAATTTCATTTATTGTTTTATAATTTATTAAATATTGTTTGTGTTATAATACATATCTACTATGGGGATATGGGAAGGTATCATTTTAAATTTATGTATTAATACAGTAGTGATGTATGAAAAGCACTCATAATTATAAATGTTACTAATTACTATTTCTTATTGCATTGCCAAATGTATACCATAAAGCATTGTGTAACAGAAGTAAAGTGTGTGGATGATTTAGTATTATATGGTAATTATAAATGTTGATATATATAAAGATAAATTTAAATTTCTGTCAGTTAATAAACATTCTTAATTTTTTTTTATTTTAAGAAAATCTCTGATTTATTTTATTTTCATAATAAAATAAGATTAAGTACTCATACCCAAATATATATATATCATCCTAATTTGACATCATAATAAACTAGGTTTAAAATTTTGAGAATCTATTGATTGAAATTATATTAAATAAAATTATTACTACAGAATATTAATGGAACCCCTGAAGAGAGTTAATTGCAAAATCCATCCTGAGTTCGAATACTGAGCATAACGGAGTAATCAAGAGAAGTGAAGATTGGATGAACTAATCTAAATTATATCTATAGTTAATATTTAGATATTAAATTATCTTATTTGAAATAGATGTAATTGTAGATCTAATTTTTATCACATCATTCATGGCATCCTATATGAAGACACTAAGTCCGACTATGGTTAGATGCTTTCACCATCATTCCTTAAGAGAATGCGGACTGTTGCATTATAAACTAATCGGAAGAATGAATTATTGAACAGAAGGGCGGGGAATTATGCGCGCGTGTGCTTATTAAAATGATATTTATAAAAAAAATGGCTTCAAAATAAAAAATTAGTACAAAATATTATTGAAATTATTTGAAAAACTTTTGTTGTAGAAATCTAATCAAAGCACTTTCTATTGCGTATCTGCTTGCATATAAAGTAAGATCTTTTTAGATTCAATCTTTGACATAGGAAAATTTAACAAAATTTTGTCACCAACTCTTAACTCTTTAGAAAATCATTATTTTTGTTCAGACAACTTCCAGTATCTTGTAAATTGATTTTAGTTTGCAAGCATGGCAATGAATCAATGACAAAATGATTTAAGAGATTATTCTCTTTAGTTATCAATCAATGTTTTGGTTATGTTAGAAATAGTTGGCTTGTCATTTCAGCTGGCAATCTAAACTGTAAATCAAAATCTGCTGTCATATACTTTTTTACATGAATAAGTGAGACTACTGTTCTATTTAAAAACTACAAATTTATGAAAAATCATATGTATATTAAAACATAATTCTAAATAATTAAATGCGAATGTAAAGTTATGTTTAAACATGTTATATGGAAACAATAAGGAAAATATGATTAATGAAGTTAAAAATTAAAAGTTGATTTACTTATATATATTATCATATAATATGATAGAAAATATAGGTAGAATATATTAAAATAATTATAAAAGAATAAAAGACTATAAGCAAAAAAAAAAAAATAGGGATTGCTAAAAATATTTCTTTTTATCTTATTTTGAATAGTTATTAGCAGAGAATTAGCAACAAAATAAAATAGTTTTCTTAATTACCTCTATGTCAAAATCTAGTACAATAACTGTGAGAAAAGTTTGATTCAGCTACAATTATAAGAAATATACATTATATATACACGTTATTAATAACATAGGAAGAACACTTTTTACATTGTTTACCTGCAGGATTGTATGATGGTATTTTAATTGTATTTATATATTAGACTGTCATTAGAAAAAAATAACTTTCTTTAAATATTCCAAATACATTCAACTGTTAAAAATAGCACACAGGTTAGTACATGCACAATGTTTTGAGAGGTATTAGTCACCTCTATTCTTCAGGTGTTGCTGGCATGACCAGTGCTAGTATTGGCATGGGAATCGAACCTGGACCCTTAGATTCTTGAATATTTAATTTTAAGGTAACACTCACATGACAATGGAAAATAACCCCATAAATCAACCTAGTGTGATTGTACATGATGTATGGAAAACACTAATCAACCTTGCTCTTAGGAAAAAATAGAGAAATCGAGAAGAACCTCATAGATATGTATATGAAATTTCTATTGACTTCTCTGTCTTTGGCAGGATGACTCAGTTGGCTAGAGCATTAGTTTAAAATTCAATATTCCAAGAATCTAAAGATCCAGATTCGATCCCCATCTTAATACTATAACTGGTCAAGCCAGCAACATATAAAAAAGAGGGGAGAATAATACCTCTTGAAATATTGTGCATATACTAACCCATGTGCTTTTACTAACAGTTGAATGTATTTGGAATATTTAAATAAAGTTAAATTTTTCTAAAAACATTCAATACTTACATTAGATGATGGAAATAGTCCAATATAGAAATACAACTTTTTACAATGATTTATTTAATTTATAATTATTTAAACACAAATGACAATTATTACTGTTTAGCATAAAGAAATTGTTACATAAATATGGGATTAGACACCAGAAGTCAAATGTTTACAAAATATTAAACTTTGCCTTTATCCATAAAATAATCATTTTAACTATCGAAATGTCTTATCGATCCATCAGCTAACTACTGCTTGGTGGCAATAAAATGCCATTGCATATGTGTATCTCTTATTATGCTATACATAAGATAAGTTATAAAATTACTAGTAAGTTTTGTTGGTTTGCTTTTAAACTGTTGACAAAGTACAACAGCACAATACATACACTATTTTACTTCATTAAACACTATAGATAAACAAATGTCCTTGAAGCTAACCCTACTCTATCTTTGCCATACAATTTTAGAACATCAAAAATTTCACCATACATGATGAAAAATAACTAGACATCATCATAATGGATCAGATAATAAAGAAAGACTCTTCAAAACAACATTATATAGTTGTAAAATACTATGGCAGATTCCAATACTTTTTTCCTAGTTATAAAGTGTGTGGACATTGTCTCAACACAGGGAAACAGAATACATACCATGAAAATAATCCTCTCTAGAAATTAAACTATGCAAGTTAAGCATTAATTAATTATCAGCTTCCACAATATAGTCCTCTCATGGAATAAGTAATTGGAGAGTATATTCCATCTACTCATGCATAATATCAATGATACAGTATTTGATGAAATCATATGTTTTTCACCCATGTAAAATAAAACTAGCATAAAAAATCATCAAAATAATGGCAAGATAAAATAATTCCCACAGTAAAAGTTAAAAGATAAATATCCTACTTCACAATATATATACTAAATAGTGTACGGAACCAACAAATGTATTCAAACAACTGCAAAACATGTTTAAAAGCATAATAAAGTTTGCATTAATAAGAAACCCACAGTCAATAAAAAATAACATATTCTATAAACTAAAGTGGTCATATTAAATTATAGGCAAAATATAATAAAGATATAACATGAACATATTCCTACTTGTAGGGAAAACTCTATATAAACCACTAAACATCACGTGATCACCATCTCTTATACTAGCACATAATTGTTACTAAACAAGGCAAAACTCTCCATACAGTAGTGCCACCCTGTGCCAGCCAGAGTAATTAATGGATGCCAGAAGGCTTGTGCATATGAGTTCAAATCCATATGACTATATAAGCTATTGAGTTTAGATTGAAAATATTATTGTGTTTTCAATTTCATTCTCATAGTTTTATAGTTAAGTAGAGACAAAAGGTGACTGCTGGAGGGTTGCATGAGATCCTAAGATCTAGGTGCAATGCTCTCAGATCCAAGGCTTCTCATTGATAAAGGCCACAAGCCAGTAACTAGTCTGGGGATATTGGATGAGTAGGCACTAGATAGGGATTTTATGCAAAAGCCTTCTGGCATCCATTGATTACTCTGGTTAGCACAGGGTGGCACTACTGTATGGAGAGTTTTGCTTTGATTAAAACTCCATATAATAAAATAATTGTGTCATTATTTAAATATTGTATCTGTTTACCCACAAGAAGAATATCAATAAATTATTCTCATAAATGTAAAAGATGAATATCTCTATCTACAAACTAAATTTTTAATATTAAATTTTAAACCAACCAGTAAAAATAAATATATAATTTTAAAGTAATCTGTTTTCAAAGTAATTGCATATTCATACCATAAATAAAAGAAAAATATACATTAATAACATATTCAAAACTAATATAATAATGAATATAAGCAATAAAAAAATCATTATTATTACATTTTACTTTATACCCATAGTTTGTAATTTAAATTCCTTTACTATGAGCTGACTGATGATGGAAATGACATCATTATGGCAAAACACTTTATGAGCAATGCATCCATATTTTGTTTACATTTTATCCTAATACAGTAAAATAGAATCATCATGATTTTATTGCAATAAAAATAACAATGTAATAGGGCTTATAATTATTTTTTTTGCAGAATTTTGGATCCATATTATTTAACTAAATTGTAACTTTAATAATAGCTTCAAGTTTGATAGCAAAAGAAAACTTTTACAAACACATTTTTTAATATTATCTGTGGTAATATATTTTAAATAGTTGGCAACAACTTCAGCATTTCAAAACATTTTGAGATCTTTTGTTAATACTTAAAACTAGTGTTGACTCTAGCATTCCATAATAGTTATTAAGTAGTTACTTATTACTATTTATGTTTTTTTATCAATAATATTAAACATTTTCTTTAATAATATAATGAATGGTTATTGTTTTCTCCTGTCAGGATTTCCATTAAATATATTTAATAACCATGAGTTAAACATTTTCTTTTGCATTTATCACTACAGTAAACATTTCATTTTTAACAACAAAACAAGCGAGCGTTCCAAAAAATTTATCAGCACACTATATATATATTTTTAAAAAATAAACTAAATTCACACATCCCATAAAATCAGTAAACTTTATTATTCATTTGAAGTAAATTTTATTTTGTTTAATTTGAATTTTAAAAGCTTTGTCCAAATTATTTTTTTTTAGATCAGATTTTTATTACTATTTGACATAAAAGACAAAATGTATTTTATCTTTACTTTATAAATGAACACACAAAATATTTTTTTCCTTCTTTTTAACATTTTAAACAACTGATGCTTGATTTTCAAATATCCATAATGATTACAATGATTAAAATTATAATAATGTATAAACTGAAGTACACAAGCTTATTATATACCTGTGTCTAAATATGTAATATATAGGGTATATATGTAATATATAGCATGAAATACGTATATTGGTGATTATTTATCTTTTCAACATATATGTGTTTAAGTGTGTCAGTGATATGAGATAGTGTGGAGAGTGGTAGATCGTGTGAAAGTCTGTGCTCATATACCCTATATATTACAAATATAAGCCCAGGTATATAATAAACTGTGTATTTCAGTTATTACATAGTAGAGATGTCTGCCCATCCCTTGTATAAATGTATTAAATGGATTATGTCCTGTACATGAGGTGTCAGATTGATCTTAGGTCAATATGAGTGTGACAAGAATCTCAGCCTCAGGGTGGCTTTTGAGCATTTTATCGCCAGATTTTCAATTGGATGGACGGTTGAAGAGTTGGAGTGTGGAGTAGATTGAAGCCTGTCTATTAAAGCATGAGAATTGGCTATCTTAATATATAGTTGAGCACTTATAGTATATATGTATAGAGATGGTAATCTGGACCAACTGATGATTTCTGGTTTAGCATGAAATATGGATATTGGTGATTATTTATCTTTTCAACATATATGTGTTCAAGTGTATCAGTAATATGAGATAGTGTGGAGAGTGGTGGGTCATGCAAAAGTCTGTGCTCTTATACCCAATAATGTATAAAATAAAATCTCATGCTTACTATTTCTTGTCCAGTTTTAGATGTGAAGAATCTATTTGTGAAATACTCATTTTCCAAAATGGTTTCCATTTTTCTCCCAGTGTGAAATCCTGGTGATTATTGATCAATGATAAATAGGTCATAATGCATACAAGGAATTAAGAGTCTTTACTCCATAATCTAAGTATTACAATATATCTTGATTTTGGTCAATTCAAGTCCAGTGTAATTACTTTTTCAGCTTCTTCTTGGTTTATTTAGTTTTGTTGTTTCAGATGTTAATATCTTTCCTCTTGTTCTTTTTATTAATAGTCACCCCTCTACTATATTAATAGTTCCCATTTTACTACTTATGGTAAGTTATTTATACCTTTTATTAAATTGAATTATGGTACAAAAATAGACTAATGACAGCATGGTGTGTGCATATAATTAATACTTCTCTTCCTATATGCATTAGTGATAATTAATCAGACTGTTCAATACTATGTTAAATCTCAATAGATATATGCTTAAGGATTGATTACAAATGTTGATTTAGAAGAGTTATAAATTTAAATCTTTCTAACTATAATTTAAAAATCATAAAGTATCAAAACATACTTAATAATAACACTAGTGAATTATTATTTTAATATTATTGAAAATTAGTCCACTTGACAAACTGCATGTGAAATCTCATACACATCCTGCCAGAGGGCTTAGCACATCTTGAACAGTCTGAGTCTTATCACTCTCAGGAGATTTACTGACAACATTTATTTAATTTCAAAATACAATTTGGCAACTACTATTATTTTTCTACGATAAAATTGCTATTACATACCATTAAGATAATATACTGAATTAATATATTACAATTATTGTTAAATAAAATTTAATTTTTTTCCCATCTGACCACTTAAATAAGGCTTGACAAACATTGAGCCCAACCATACGGTTACAATATATATATATACACACACACAATAATCTCTATGGCCAGTGCCAAATTATTTTGCACTCTAAACAAAGTTTACAAGCATGCTCTTTATTTCACAAGTTGGATATTTTTTTAAAATTAAAATTTTAATTTTAAAATTAAAAATTATTTTGGCATTCTTTATTAATAATATACAATATGTATATATGAAAATCAAATTTTTAATTTATCTTGCCTTCAGTTTTGCAAAATTTTCTACATGTTTCTTTAAATCTAGTGTAGAAACTAGATTATGTTTGATTGAAATTGTTGTCTATTTTGGGACATTGTTGTGTGCAAGTATGTTTTCATAAATATTAGCTTTGAGAAAGTACAATCTCCACTTGCTACTGAAACTGGAAGTGTCTGGAGTCTTCTTAATGCAACAAATATATTGGATATATAGATAACAAGTTTTTACTGTACTATAAAGAAAAGTACTTCATGTAGTGGGTGAGATTCTGGAAGTCTTTGAGATAAGTACTGCTTGAAGTTTAGTACAGATATTCTCAACATCAATATATTTGTTGCACTATGAGTTAAAATCTATTCAAGATTTTTGCAATCATTTTTGTAAAGAAATTCACATAGAATATTATACTGCTATAATTGTTGGAAGCTCTGTTCAATTAATTATATAGTCATATCTATCACACAATAATAAAATTCTATTTTGAACTTCAACTGAGGATTTTGCAAACCTTCATCTTGACATTCATATTCCAACACTTGTCTTGGTATTCTTTTTTCTTTCTATTTCAAAATTCAGATGATTTTCCAGTTCTTTTGCAATTTCAAAAGCATTAGTCAAAATTTTTTCAAACCTTAGCAGTTCTACATTTTAGAAGACATTCTTTAGTTACTTGTAATTGCTTTGTATCTGCATTTAAATCAGCCTCTTCTCTCAGTATCACTTTGCTTGAAATATTTATTTTATAAAGTTGTGTTGTAAGACATGATAAGAGTTACTATGAGCTTAAATTTACAAGTGGAATCAGAAAGGGCTTTTGCTTCATGACAGGAAGTATTTCCAGTTGAATTATTTAATCTTTGGACATCAAATTATTAATGAGTACATCATGTATAGTGACAATATGATACCTTAGTGGTTTTAAAGCATCAATGTGACTCTCCCATCTTGGTTTCACTTAATGGTTTAGTATTTACAGTTGAATTATTTAATCTTTGGACATCCAATTATGCATGAGTACATCATGTATAGTGACAATATGATACCTTAGTGGTTTTAAAGCATCAATATGATGCTCCCATCTTGGTTTCACTTAATGGTTTAATAGTTATGTCCAAAATATAAAAAGAAATAATTTTCCATGAATGGCTAAATGCAGAGAAATATTTATAAATCTATTGAACGAAAGTAAAAAAAAAAACTGGTCACATCTGAGTAGTACCTGAAAATGTTATTAACTTTTAAATTTAAAGAGTGTGAACTGTAATGAATAAAGAAGGCATGAGGATCTATATCTAAAACTCTCTTTTGAACACCATTTTCTCTGCCCTTCATATTACTTCCATTATCACATGTTTAACTGGGGAGATTATTGATCCACAATTCCAATAGCCTTAGTTATTCAATTAAAATTGCTGTGTTTGAATGAACCTATAGTTTTCTCTAGAAAAACAAATCCTGAAAACTGCTCTCTTACTATTACCTCAGGTTTGGACATCTCACTATCTGATGGAATGACAATATCAGTAAAACTTACAATTATTGTCAGTTGTTCAATATGGTTAATATCTGGAGTGCAATCCAAGATAGATGAATAGTATTTTGCTAATTTTATCATTTTTATAGCTTTTACTAACATTTGTATAAGTTCATTTTGAATATCTTTTCCTAAATAAAAAATCATTCTTCATTGTCTTTTGACTCTACATATATGTTCTTTAACTACAGGATCAAAGCGAACTAAATATTCATCAAACTTTAATAAATTACTATTACTGGTAGTCAGGGCCGGCGGAAGCGGGCATGCAACGCATGCTAGGCATGCGGGTGCTGGCAGAAGGAGGCGCCATCACTGAGAGATTAGCATCTGAAAAAGAAGGCGCCATCCCTGAGAAATTAAAACTCTACTAACAAAAATACTCACATTTGAAGAATATTATTCTCAAATGTTTATTTACAAAAATTATTGAGAGTAGATTATTGAAAATCATATGAAGTCATATTATATCTTATTAAATGACACACACAAGCAGGACTGCACACAAGCTCTGCTTAATATTAAAAATATAAAACAATCAAATCTATTATTTATCATGAACAATAAACTAAACATAAAGTTTATTATATTACAAATTTCATATTGTAATGTTTATATATATATAGTACTGCTTATAGTAAACTATAAGTAACTTTCTGCTAGCAAATATATAAATAAACACACACTAAAAGTATTATAAATTAGAACTTATGTATGTATATGCGTATATATATATTAGATCATGTACATAATTTTGAAATCGTAAGAAACGATTATAATATTGCAAAATAAAACATTTTCTAATTTTTTATTTAAATAATAATTTGATATAAATATTCGAACGTGTATGTAATATATATTATAGGTATAATTCAGTAAACTTAATATAATTTTCAGTTTACTTTTTATTTTATATATTTTAATCGTTGTCAAAAGTCTATTTTTTCTGCATACTAATTAGGTTTGCAAATTAATTACATACGTTTGCTTATGATGTTTATCGCAAATTTTAAAATCTTAGTAAGAACTTGTAAACAATAATTATAATCCCAGGAAATTTTCTATTGAAATCGCAAATCAGGCCTGGCAGGCCACCTGTGTTAATTAGAAAAATATATGATAACAAAAGAAAATCTTGCCAATGGTAAAACTAAAATGTTCAATCAAGCGTAAAAAACTGGACACTTGAGTTATTTTAAAACCTGACCATTTTTAATGTCAATGGCTGAATATTTCCAATTTATTAGCTGCCTTTTTTTACGTCTGAACTCCAGTTACACGACTTCTTCCCTCCGCGTATAGAGTTTTGTATTTTGGCGCAAGAAGTAATTTGTGTTGGACATCTAAATTAGCGATATATAATCTTAAGTATTAAGATACATGATGTAAATATATAAATTAGAGTCCGTATTTATTTATTTATTACATTTGAAAATTATTTTAAAGTGACGTTCATGAGTAAAAGTAATATGGAATCAAAAACTAAGAAAAAACTATCCGGTGCACAAAATCGTAAACGCCAAGCTGAAAAAATAGCAAACATTAAAAAACAAAGTGGATCACTTAATAAATATCTTAAAATATCAACTGCTTCTGAAATAGCTTATACTCAACAAGAACCAGAACCGTGCACATCATCTAGATCACAGGGAACTGTTGAAAATATTGAACAAGATTTTAGTAAGAAACAGTTAAGTGACAACAAAGTCATTGTGCCAATATCATATCAAATGTGTACAAATTTAGAAGATCCAGCTGAATGGAATAAAATCGATGACAAACTACGTGTTATTTTAGTAGAAATGGGGCCTGTTCAAAAGAAAGATATTATATATCCGAACGATGTACATGGCCGTAAATTTTCTGATGTATATTATAATAGAAAAATGGAAAACGGAGAAGTAGTTTTTCAAAATGGCTTATTTATTCAAATTTTGAACTCTGTGTTTTGCTTTTGTTGCAAAGTTTTTGGATCTACTGAATCTAGCCTCATAGAAGGATACAATAATTGGAGAAATTTAAGTACAACTTTACACAGACATGAAACTAGTATGGCTCACATGAAAAGTTTATTGAATTGGAATGAACTTGAGAAAAGATTAAAAAACAAAATTACTATTGATTGTCAATCTCAAAATTTATATGAAATGGAAAAGAAACATTGGAGGAGTGTTTTGGAACGGTTGATTGAAATTATCAAATTCCTTGGTAGTCAAAATTTAGCATTTCGATGGATCATCTGATAAATTATACGAAAAAATAACGGAAATTTTTAAAATTAATTGAATTATTTGTGAAGTTTGATCCCGTTATGGAAAATCATGTTGAGAGGGCCCTAGATCAAAACAATAGAGTACATTATTTGAGCAAAGATAGCCAAAATGAATTATTGGAAATTTTAAGTACAGCAATTAGGGAAACAATTTTATTATCGATAAAGAAATCCAAATATTATTCTATTATTTTAGATTGTACACCAGATGCAAGTAAAACTGAACATATGACCATAATTATTCGCTGTTTTTGTAATAATGGAACGGTTAAAATTAGAGAAAACTTTTTAGGTTTCATAGATATAACAGATTCCACTGGACGAGGTTTATGTACAACAATAATTGAACAACTGGAAAATGGAAGATTCCCATTGAAGACATGCGTGGTCAAGGGTATGATAATGGGGCCAACATGAAAGGCAAAAAGGCTGGACTTCAAAATTTGATTTTAACCAAAAACCCTCGTGCATTTTACGTACCATGTGCTGCTCATTCTTTAAACTTAATCATAAACGATGCCGCTAAAGTCAATGTAGATACAATTGGTTTTTTTGCAATTGTTCAAAAAATATACAATTTTTTCATCATCTTATAAACGGTGGTCAATCCTTTTAAAATTTATTAAAACTTTAACTCTAAAACAACCATCAGAAACACGATGGGAAAGCAGAATTGATAAATCCGGCCTCTACGGTATCAGTTGGGTGAAATTTATGATGCACTCTATGAAATAATGAACAACGAATCTTTTAATAGAGAAATTCAACATGAAGCTCAATCACTCTGCACTAACCTTAAGGATTACAAATTTATTTGTTCTTTAATAATTTGGCATGATATATTAAATAGAATAAACCTGTCAGTAAAATGCTCCAAAATGTAAATATGAATGCTTCACTTGCTTTAGAATCGATTGCAAATCTAAATAAATTTTTACGAGAATATCGATCAGATTCAAATTTCAAAACATTCTCAAAATTGCAGATGAACTTAGCGAAGAGGTTGATGGAGAGAAAGAATTTAAAACTGTCAAAGAAGTTCGACAACGGAAAAAACTCAGTCAATTTGATTACGAGCATCAGGACGAAACACCTCAAATACCTGAAGAAAAATTTAAAATAAACATGTTTTTTACACTTTTAGATGTAGCGATTAATTCTTTAACAGAACGCTTTGAACTCCTCGAAGCATGTTATAATAATTTCAATTTTCTATATAAAATATCAGAAATTAATAAGAGCGAGTTACAAGCAAAATGCAAAGATTTAGAAAATATTTTGAAATTTGATAACAGTAAAGATATTAATGCTACAGATTTATTCGATGAATTATGTGAATTATGTGCTTTTCGAGATATTTTTCAAAAGGATTTTTTAAATTCTCAAAACCTTTCGAAACACTTAATTTTATAGTTTCTAATAATTTATCTATGCCAAACTTATCAATAGCTTTAAGAATATTATTAACATTACCTGTTAGTGTTACAAGCGGTGAACGCTCTTTTTCTAAGTTAAAATTAATTAAAACTTACTTGAGAACAACTATGTCACAAAAACAGCTTGTTAATTTGGCATTAATTGCTATTGAAAATGATATTTGTGCAGAACTGAAATAAATACAATCATATCAAGGTTTATTAATATGAAGTCAAGGAGTATAAAATTATTATAATTATAACATGTTTTGTAATGCATTTACTTTTTTAACTGTATTTTCTTTTTTTTAATATTAAAAATTATTTATTTACATTGCCTTGTTTGTTTCCCTTAGAAAGATTTTGTACACTAATATTTATAACATGTAGGTGGTATACATTAAAGTGACCAGATTTTAACATTGGTAAAACAGGACACCATTGACCGGGGGGGGCTGATTAAAAATTTGGTTTATATGGAGCGTTTATATAGATATAGCGTACATTAATAATAATAAATTAAATATGTATGTTTGTAATATTATCTTTTTTTAAAATTATTTCATTTATAAATTGTAAATTTATTATTAAATTTGCTAATATTTGCATAAATTTAGAGGTTAGAAAAATTAGCAAAAATTTTAAAAATAATGGGTTTGTTAAAAACAGACAGTGACGCAAATAATAAATATGAAATTTAAAAAAAAAAAAAAATATTTGAGATTAAAATATGTAAATGTTTTTCGAAAATTATTTTAAACATTTAAATATTTTAATCTCAAACATTATTTTTTTTAATTTATTATATATATATATATATTTGAATCACTCTGTCTATTTTTAACAAACACATTATTTTTAAAATTTCTGCAAATTTTTCTAACATCTAAATTTGTCATGTTAAATTATATATTATTTCATACAAACCGTTTGTATGAAATAATATATAATTTAACAATCAATTTTATGCTATTTTTGATATCAAAAATAGCATTACATCGTGCATTCTTTCTAAAAATCATGACTTTTTTAAAACGCCACGGGACACGGTCGGGTCACCTTAGTAAACATACATATTGACAGGGGCGCCAAAATCAAATTTGCATGTGGGCGCCTAGTACCCAGCGCTGGCCCTGCTGGTAGTATACAACTTTTCATTAGTACTGTGAAATGCAAGATCTTGTGTGCCGATTAAATTAATTAAAGCATTGACATGATTTGATGCCAGTATTTTTCTTCTTCTCTGATTGTTTGCTGATCAAAATTATTGATTGCTCTTTCTGTGTTTAATCTAAATTCAAGTTCTTCCCCAGTCTGATAGTTTACTAAATGAGCAGTACTCCTCTTGAAGAAAGACTTACCCCAATAGTTTTCCATTTCTTGACTCGTGATTTTTGTAGAGTTGATGTAGTTTTGGAATGAATAATTTACAACAGCCCCTCCCCTAATGATTTTTTTGATACTGAATGCTCCACTACTTCATTGTTCAGCAGGGTTATTCTTGTAGTGCAAAGAGGAAATTATGTGAAGTTTTGGGAAAATCCATTTTGTATTAAGATTAATCGAAAATTGTCAATAAAATGAGAATACCAATCCATGGTATCACTAAATTAATAGAAGAATACTAGTATTTTCTTTTTGTTTGCTTTCAATATCTTCATATTCTTTATTTTTCACATCTGATTTTGGATCATTAATAAAATACAGTATATGTGTAAAGATGATAATCTGGACCAACTGATGATTGCTGGTTTAGCATGAAATACGTATATTGGTGATTATTTTTTCAATATATATGTGTTCAAGTGTATCAGTGTTATGAGATAGTGTGGAGAGTGGTGGGTCGTGTGAAAGTCTGTGCTCATATACCCTGTATATATTCATCTTTTGTAACTTCAGCAAAAGAATTATCATGTTCATCTTTATTAATTCTTTTTCTTGTGCAAAAATATAAGAAATAACACTCTTAATTCATAGTTCTTTAGCTTTTTCTGATTTTCTTTTTTGATACTGAGCTACAGATGTTCATTTTCTATCAGCCATAGTTAACAAAAAAGTTATACTTTTATAAATAAACTTACTTATAAAAGTATTTGTAAAAAGTCATAGCTATTATTAATTAATTTATCATTAATTCTTTTGGGCCACTAAAATTAACTCGAAAAATATATATTCTGCACCATACTGTCTGGTTTTGCTCACAGCGCAATTAATGTATAAACAAATAATAAAACATAATAAAATAATAAATTATATCTAAACATAAGATATAATTAAATCATAAATTATAAAAAATATAATAAACACAATAAACTTTTATTTATTATCAGGAATAGAAATAGGGAAATGCATATTTTTTTTTTGCAAAAAATTAAAGAATTATTACTATTTAATTATATTTTAGTCAATTATGAATAAGGCATAGCTTGAAGTTTTGCACCCATTTTTCATGTTTTCTATCCTAGGCAATTACCTACTTTGTCTAAATGGTAGTGTCAACCCTTAAAAGATCCACAATTATACTAGCCTGATTTTTTGAGAAATCAGTAATTTTATTAATAATTTAATCAGTCATTCTTTAGACTAGAGATTATCCAATAATGAATAATATTTTTGTAGAGTAATTTTCACTACATTACATTTACACAAGGTAGGGACTGGTTTCTATCCACTTTTGACACCTTGTGGAGGGTTATAGTTATAAGCATATGACCAAAAACATGTAAAAAAATATATGAATGCCGTGGTACTCATTTCATGCTGCACCAGCACTCATCAGTTGACTCAGACAACAATCTCTTACACATATCTTTATCATTGTTCAATATATATAGATAGCCAATCACTATAAATTAACTGATATGTCAAACTTGCTGGCATCACAACTTTGCCACAAACCACTTAACAGAAATATATTAATAATTTTTATTAGTCATTCATTAGACTACATATTATGATTATATCTTTCCACAAGATGGTAAAAGTGGGTAGAAACAATTTCTATCTTGCATGAGGATAGTGGTAGAGAAAATTACACTACAGAAATATTATACATTAATTGTATTCTTTAGACTTATTATTATAGGATAAATGGTTAGTTTAGACAAATATATTTTAAAATGAGTCAATAAAATCATTCTAGATCTAGTTTGTTTAACATGCTTTCATTTAAATTTTTTAATGATAACTTTTCATAAAATTAGTTGATATTTTTTTAGAATAGTAAAAATAAGAATTCTCATTGTTATTTTATATATGACTGATAAATGAAATGATTTATATGTAATAACTTGATTGAATGATTATATCTTGGATTGATTTTGAATAGAAATTAATTGTTGTTAATAATATTTACTCAATTATTTATCTTTCTTAAAAGAAGAATTTCATTTTCTTTAGATTAATGGTTATTCTAGAATGGAGATCAATGAGAGCAGATACAATTGAAAGAACTTGGAAGCTTGAAAACTAATTTTCTAAATTTTAATCCATCAGCATGCTAAATCTCTTTAGTATTTTTAAATATTATTAGGCTTTTTAGTTAACTGTGAATAGCTTGACTACTGCCAGTACTATTCCTTCCTTAAGTAGTATATTTATAAAACTAGTTCTCTTTCAGAGAAATCAACCAATCAATAAAGAATCCATAAAATATATTACCTTTTCTTTTATAAATTTATTCTGCTGAAAAGAACAATAAAATTCTTTAATTGCCATTTTTAAAAACAAAATTATCCTGCACTTTTCATTTGGATTAAGAACACAAAAAATTTAAAAATTTGCTAAAAATACTAGATGTGATATTTTGGATTATTTCCATCATTTATGAATGAATGTTGAATGTATAAAAAATTTTAAACTATTTAAACTTTTCAAGTACAAACACCTTGATAGTAATAATACACAAATATACAACACAAGTTATTAGTAACAAGTTGTTTGTATTTGGAAAGTTTACAATTTTTTATGCATTCAACATTCAATCATAGATGATGGAAATAGTCCAACATATCACATCTAATAATATACCATCATTACAAACCTTCAGACAATTGCTAAAAATATATTTTGTACTTATTTTTCTTCTTATTTTAATTAACTTCATTAATTAAAAGAATAACAAAAATATAAAAATAAAAAAAAACATTTTAAAAGTTAAATGCAGTGAATTATATATTAATTAATTAACCTAAGATCCATTGATTTTTCTGGTTGGCACTGAGTGACACTAATGTATGGAGAATTTTGCCTGTTTTAATAACAGTAATGTGCTAGCATAAAAAATAGTGTTCATGTGATGTTCAGAGGTTTACCACCAATCATGCCTAATAGAATAGTGGTGGCTATGTTGTTAAAGAGCCAAAGACACCAAAATCTATGAGTACTGAACTGGGTTCAGACCCATATGACTATATATGCTTTTGAGCTTAGATTGAAAATATTATTGTGTTTTCAATTTTATTCTTATAGTTTTGTAGTTAAGTAGAGACAAAAGGAGGCTACTGGAGGGTTGCATTAGATCCTAAGATCTAGGTGCAGTACTCTCAGATCCAAAGCTCATCACTGATGAAGACCACAAGCAAGAAACTAGTCTGGGGATATTGGATGAGTAGGCACTAGATGGGGATTTTATGCACAAGCCTTCTGGCATCCATTGATTACTCTGGTTGGCACTGAGTGGCATTTCTGAATGGAGAGTTTTGCCTGTTTTAACTTAAGATTCTTATAATATGTATTATATAAACAAAATAACCATTATTATTGGATTTTTTGTTTCTTTAAACATATGTAGTAACCTATTTTAGTCTTAAAGTTAAAAATATTTACAATCAAAATGATAAATTTATTTTTGCAGCAACTTACAAATATTAAACAATACATTTATGGTAAGACAGAATAAATTGAATGTTTTTACAAGGGGAGATAATATAGAATACTATGGATATTAAAATGAAGAATGCACTGGAAAATGTGATTGTGTACTTAAATTTCTTCAAATTACTACACACATATGCACACCCTCAGTCAAATATGGTATTGTGCACTTGCAGGAAGTTGCTCGGGTTGCGGGTTCGCGTCCCGGCCGATGCTATGACACTTTAAAAAAAAAAGAAACTAAAGACAATCAAGACTATATGCCTAGAGCTGAAGAAAATGCTAAGATATAATCAAAAAAATTCTTTGTTGATTGTGGCTCCTCTTATTATATATATATTTAGTGCTGCAGTAAACATATATAGAAGTAAGAAATTTAAAGTATAATATTTTTTTTTATTTTCTACTTTATATTTATTCTTTTATCAGTAAATGACTGTTACAAATGAAAATATTTATTATGTTGAGTTTTTTATTTTTAATTTTTTTTAATTAGAAAGAAAGAGCCACTTTTTATTAAGAAAAGTTGTTATATTTTGATTTCTTACATTTATATATGATTGTTGCCATACTTTTCACTCTATATAATAATAGAACACAATCAAAAGAGAATTCCTTTTAGATTGCAGTTTAGCACGGACAATTTATTCTCTTTTTAACTCTAGTTAATTAACCTTGATTAGTTGCTGCCCCTCAGTAACAAGTGGCCATAGTTTTTAAAGTTAAAAAAAAAATTATAAACAAAAACACTATATATTAAATATTCCTATTTGTAATATCAGTTAAATATAAAATTGTAGTATTTAGATTTTAGATGATAATATTATGTTATACTTTTGCATATGCTTGACAAAGTAGGGTATTTTTTCCTTTCTACTTTATTATTAGCCAGATAATAAAGCAGAAATGAAAAAGTATCCCACTTCATCAACACATACATATGCAAAAATATTACATATATAATGAAGTGAAAAGTAAAATTATATATATAATAAATTTTGCCTAGTGTGTTGATATTCTTTACGAAGTGTATAATTAATCTTTCTTAAATGTTTTTGGTTTTCCGTTTCAATAGGCACCATAGCATTCAAAATATATTAAGTTGAATAGAAAACCAAAAACATCAAAGAAAGAATAATTATACACTTTGTAAAGCATATCAACATACATATGCAAAATTTATTACATATTATTAACAAAATTATATATACAGATATTAAATAAAATAATAAAAGTTTACAAAAGGAAGAATAAAAATAAATATCTTAATTCTGCTTTATATATTCATAAACGAGATATAGACCCACACTATTAATTTTGATGAGGGTAAAGTTGTCTTCTTTGAAAGAAATGAAATAAAAATAAAAATTAAAGAATTTTTATTAAAAATTTATGATACTGAACAATTCATTTATTTAAGGGTTCTTTTAATATTAAATGTATGTGGAATATAATTGTGAATGATGGGAAATATAATTAGTATTTATTTTTTGAAATGTTTTGTAGTCCTTTATACTTGAGAAGTTTGCTTTGGCAGGAAAACCATTGTTTGTATTAAAGAATTTCTTTTTCATGTTTTGGCTGGTCTTGTTTAATTTTGAATTTGATATAATTTAGGTATATATATACAGTTATAAGCCTATTAATCCTAAACCTGATCTTCCCAGAATAGCATTTTTTTAAAACTTAAGAATAAATGCTTTTCTCCTCCTTCCTCTCATTATCAGCTGTCTTATTTTCGAAGCATCCATATGTTGGTGGGACATTTAAAAAATAATTATGTAATTAATACATATTATTTTTAAAATATTGTACATGTAACATTTTATATATTTATTTAAACATTCCTACTTAGTTCCCGAATATTTATTATTTTAGTGAAATCTATTTTAAAAACTGTCGCAAAATTCATGTCGACTGATTTAAAGCCTGCATCCCCCAATTTAATCGTCCCAGAAAAAAAAAAAAAAAAACTAATAAAATGAAAAGAAACATATATGTTTACATGTATTATGCTTATTAATTTACAAGTGCTTAATTAAATGTGCTTTTTCTTTATATTTAGATTTTTTTTGTAGTCAAATTGGAAGGATTTTTTTTTTATTAGTATTAAAACAGTAATCTTTTTCTCAAAAATAATTATCATCATTAGTATTAATACTGAAATATCTTAAGATTCAAGAATTGCCTATTTCAGAAGCATTCTTTTTAAGTGATAGATCAAAAAGTACATATATATATATATCTGTACGGGTATTCTCTCTAGCTTAAAAATCTGAACTGGAAATAAATTGCCTGCAGTTTATTAATAATTAAAAATAATAATTATTCATTAATCATAACTTTTGCTACATTGTATACATATTAATACTTCTGAAATTTTTTATAAATGACTTTAATAATATATTTATATATTCTGTTTATTAATCTTATTTTTATGTTATTTTTAATTATATATTTTATATAAAAAATTCTAATAATGCTTTTAAATTAAAAATATTCGAGCTTGATACAAACCATGTTTATAATTAATAAAATAAATTCATTTTATAGTATGAGAAATATTTTATCCTCTCAATATCCCATTTGGTATTGGGAAATTTATTTTTCAATATGTATAATGTTTCTTTATTTGAAATATTTATGTATATATTTCTCTCTTTGTTTGTTGATTGTTTATAATATAATTCTTCTATAACAAGGCTTTCTTAGGGGGATAATAAACACTTTACAAATCATATAACTTGTTTCTGATTAAAAATTTATTTCATTTTTTTTTCATGTGTCAAAGATCGGCCAGGAAGCGATCCCGCGACAACTGCTTGTAAGACAGCCGTGCTGACTACTCAGCCACCAACGCTTGACAAATTTATTTAATTTTTAAAATGCAGATATCACATTGTTTGTATGATTACTTTTATAAAATATATTAAGTTTATTGCATATTATTTAGTGTTCAAATTTTATAAAATTATTTAAAAGCTCCTACACGGTCCTATTTATTATTTGTGTAATAAATTAAGTATACTTTGCATTTATATTATGACTACAATATTTAATTTTATAAAACACATTTTAATGTTTCTGATTATTTATAAAAATAGTAGCAGCTGTCTGAACACATACTTACTGCTTCAGCCTGTTGACAAATCATGTTGATAATATATATATCCGGGAGAGGGGTAGTCACCATATAGTCAAATTACATGTTATCAATACAGAAGTCATATTGTTTGTTTTATTGTATTCAAAAATGTGTTGAGCTTATTCTATGTTTGTAAGTATGTATATGATTCGAAAACAAAATCTCACTCTAATTTTGACACTAATTGCAGCCATTTCCCGTTTTGAGGAGAGATTAGAGGTAGTAAATATTTTTTTAATTAAATTGTGATATCTCTAATAAAGTGTACAGATCAGATTCGATGATTTGAATCTCATGTAGTTTGAATCTCAAGAATTAATTAGTTTTAGCAGCAGATGGCTATCTTATTGAAGAAGAGTTCTTATAGTTTTCTTGACAGCTTTCATTTAGATCATTAGTCTTTTTGTTGTGAGTTTTCTTTAAAATGTGATTGAGGATAAAATATTGATATTATTATTTAGACATCTAGATCTCTTATTGATCCATCATTAATTAGTCTTACATTGAAGTCATTTTTCTTTTAAAAATAATAATTGGAATTCTAATGAAGTTTACATTTAAGTATAAATGCAGGAGAGGAGATAACCTTGAATTAAATTATTTCGCATTTTATTTATATTCATTTTTAATATTAATAAATTTTTATATCGTTAAATTAAAAATGTACTTCATTATTAAAAGTATTTATAGAATTAAGAATACTTCTGCAGTTTGATTGATAAGTATATTTAGAAAATGAAGTTTCTCGGAAGGTTGTGTGATGTTTGAACATCATATGAGAATGATAGACTGAATACACTAATTCCATTTAATAAACAATCATATTGTTTTTTTTACTCAGTTTTGAATTGATTTAAAAACTCTTATTTCTAGTGCTTGCCATTTTACTACTGTGCAAAACCACACAGAGAGCCCATGCAAAAAAAAATATGAAAGCAAGAATTTTTATATTCATCTATTTATTTCTAAAATGTGAAACTTTACCCATATATATATGATAGTGTGATTATTAAGCTAATATTATATTTCATTTTACCATAATTTCTATAAGAAATTTTCCACTATTACAACAATCCAATCATTATGATTATTTGCATAATTTTATAAGATCTTTATTAGTCAGTCATAAGGGTGCTGTTCAGTTTGATGTAGTTAAGTCACACAGGCTGTGGAGTACAAAACTCAAAGATCATGAAACAAATCTATGATTTTCAGTGGTCACAATTTTTATGAATTTCCAAAAAATAAACCATTTAATTATTTTATTAGTGCAAAAATCATTATGATATTTTGACTAAATATTATATTTAAAAATGTCTGTATATGTTTTACAAAAAAAATAAGTTATTTTTCAAAATTTGTGGTTATCAAACATAGAGTTTGAATTTTAAAAATGCAGAATAGAATAATAAGAAAAATATAAATATATTTCAGTCAAACCTGAAATTAGTAATACTATATTAGACTTAAATAAAGGTGGTCTAGGATGAGAAAATAAATTGATGAGTTAGGATAATTTTTAATCAGATTGCAAGATATAAATCAACATAGGAAGATTTTGTTTAAAAAAAGAGATTGAAATAGTTATTTGTGAGAGGTATTGAAAAGCTTTTGATTTACAATCAGGGATCTATTGTTTGAAGATAGGTTGATAATTTATAAAAATTGTTTACTTAATTAGATTAATACATTTTAACTTTCTAATAATTTTTTGTTTAGTTATTTTCTGATGAAAACTAATTTTCTGATTAAGATATTAAAACAGATGTATAGACAAATAATTGTATACTTGTTTATATATATTGTAATATACATATGCCATCATTTATAGTCCTCTTTATGGTTTATGAATAACTAAATAAAGAAAACAATTAAAGATCTTATGTTCAATAAATGTAGAGTGAATTGATACTTTATTTATTAAATATAAAAAATGGAAACATTTTATTAAATTATATCAAATGATAACAATGTCTTATTAAGATTTAAAAAAAGATAGTATTTAAAAAATAAAAAAAGACTGCATCATTATTTTTTCTGTTGGTTGACAAATGATAATACAAGCTCAGAAAAAAATACACAGACATTTCTCTTAAAACTTTTTTTACTTTCACATATATTTTATCAAAAGATTTTAGAGTTGTAGCAAATAAATGATATACCATGAGTAAAAAATTACTTAGGAAAGAAAGAACACAAGCTTGCTCTCATTTGGTATCTTTTATGAATAAAATAAAATGATTAAGAACAAATGCTATGTTTAACTGCTATGTAACTAATGCCATTAAATTTACTATGGATTACAATGTTGACTGGATGAATAATTGGATATCATCTAATGTTTAAAAATGTTTATGGATTTTTGTATTTGTATCTTCTAGCATGGGGATGCCAAAGAAAACACTGCAGAATAAAAAAATTAAATTGAAGTTACATATTTTCTTAACTTGGTAATAGATGTGTTCACTTGCCAACAATAGTTAAAATATAATGGTAACTTTTGATAGATTTAAAAAAAAACAAATTTTTATTTTTTATTAATTACCTTAATTATAAGGTGATCTATACATTTTTTATTATTCAATAAGCATTTTAATAAAAAAAAATCAAGTAAGTTAGGCTTGAATTAATTATTAACATATGACTTATAAAACCAATCAAAATTTAAAAACTATAATAAATATTTTTTTATATAATTTAATTAAAAATTATAAAATAACTTTATCATAAAAGCATTGTTTGATTTTGAATGTAATTAATCTTTATGACTTGACTGCATGTGTTAATAGTTTTAATTATAGATCATATTTTTGATTGCAATCTGGCAGAAATAGTTCATACATATCCATTGTATGATGTTAGAATTGCAATTATTAATTAAGTTGTATTATTTGTTTAAACCATTTCAATGAGTTAATGTTTATATTAATAAATGTATATATTTTATTAATTTAAGTATCTATTGATTGACCTAATACACAAATTATTCTATTCTGTGAAATCATTTTGTTACCCAATTTATTTTATTATTAAGATATTTAATTGTATATCCAATACTATACCTTATTAGCAAATAAATCACCACTTATTGAATTTTTTTTTTGCCAAGCAAAAACAATTATTAGTAAACGCATTGGCAGCTTACAAAATTATGAGTCCATTGTAGATATAAATCTAAACTATCATAGAGACATTTGTGGATTTATTTATTTATTTTTTTATTTATTAGTCACTTTTTTTAGTTGTCCTAGTAGAAAATTTATTTAGTATATTTTAGATTGCCCAAATATGTAGTGCATAATTGGAGAAAATTTACTTGTTTCATACTTTTATTTATTACAATTAATTGCCCAAATCTATGAGACACTTTCAGGCTAGTTATCTCTGCTCAGTTATAATATTTTCTATTATATATATAATTACCCCAAATTTACAAGCTATTCAATGAACGGTTAGTTTTATTTTATCCATATTGTTGTTGGTCGGTTTTCACTTACCATATTATTTATTATTGTTGATGACTAGTATTTTATTGTTCCATCACATTTCTAAATTGCTCAAATATATGGGCATTTGTATGTCAGGCAATTTTTATCGATTATTTTATTAATTGTTTATTATATTTGTAGCTTGCTCAACAGGAAAATATTACTATTTATGGTACAATGTTGAAAATGAAGTTACCATTAACACTAACTGAAATAATTATACAAATATCTAAACCATTATAAAATTACAAATATCCAGTAACGTGCTCTGTTTAAAAGTCTATATCTCAATAATAGAAAACTTCAAAATGATACCAATTTAAAGTTATATGCTAAATGATATTAAATATTGAAATATAAACTAACTCAAACACAGAACATGAAATTTTAAATAAGCAAATGATCTTAAATTTTGCTAATAAATTAACAAATTGGTATCATTTTGAAGTTCATTATTATTGACATATAGACTTTTAAACAGAGGGTGTTACTGAATATTTGTAATTGTATAATGTTTTAGATATTTGTATGATTATTTCAGTTAGTGTTAACAGTAAATTCATTTTCATTTATAGTTTGGGAGAGTTATTTAAAGATTAAAATCTAATGTTTAGTTTTTCTTTAATAAGTTTGTAAACATGTTAGTTTATTAGCAAAATTTAAGATTATTTGATTATTTAAAATTTCATGCTCTGTGTTTGAGTAGGTTTGTATTTCAATATTTAACATCATTTAGCATACGACTACAAATTGGTATCATTTTGAAGTTCACTATTATTGAGATATAGACTTTTAAACAGAGGGAATTACTGGATATCTGTCATTGTAAAAGAATAGCCAAAATAGTATTTAATTGGGTTACGAGTAAAGGGCAGGCAACAAGATGGGTGAAAAAGGTTATGTGATATGCAAAAGATTTGAATAAAGAATTTATATCAATATATTTGTATAGAAGATGGGATGATTGTGTTAGGAGAATTGTTGAGTGTTATAGTGGTAAGGAATGAGATAAAAGAATAGATTTATTCATAAAGAATAGGAATTAGAGAGATGGAGAACTAGTATGGAGAGTAAAAAGAGTTTAAATATATATAGAAGTAAACAGAATATTAGATGCAAGTTAATATATGATAATAGTAAGAAAAGTAGTTTATGTTTAAGGCTCAAACAGGATCTTTAGCAACAAGAGAATATACATGTAAATAGAAAAATATGGGTGATTTAGTCTGTAAATTGTGTAATAAAGGAATAGAAAATATTAGGCATCTGTTAATTTTAATGTAAATGCTTGAAAACAGAAAGGGTGTAAGTTATGGAAGAATAAATATGAAAAAAAGTGGATATACAAAAAGTGGATTATTGGTTTTTATGCTGGGTTTGGAAAAATATAAGGGGGATTTAGATATAAAGGCCATAGAGTTGACAAAGATTATGTTGTGGAAATGGGATGGAGCAGAATATGGAAAAACTTAGAGTGGGGAATGGAAAATAAAGTGGCTAACATATTTCTCTGGGTATAATTGCTGAGAGATTTCTGACTCCATTTAAGGAGAAGCTACAGTACATCACATATAATGGTTTAGATATTTATATATATGTTTAAGGTGTCTAATGTAAGAAGATTTATTTAAACATAGTGTAAATTGATATTGCAGTCTTGTGAACTATGTTCATTTATTTTAAACTTATAATAATATATTTTATTTTTAAAATGTGAAGGATACACATTTGTAAGGCTCAAATTATACTATATTTTTAATTTAGTTGTAGCATGCTTTCACTATTTATTGCAGAATTAGCATATTTTAAAGTGTGTCTATAATTAAAAATTTAAACGCCTTAATATAAATCCTTAAACTGGGATTATGTATTAATATTATATAATTTGTTTAAACAGAATATAAAACTATAATGTTGTAAGCTACAGTTTTTACATTTTGAAAATAAAATGTATCATCATAAATTAGTTATAAATGAAGTTACTACTCCTTCACCAGACTTTCACCTCTAGTATAGCTGCTCTATATTATAACTATTATTTTTTATATAAAACTGAGATAGTTTAGAAATTTTAAAAAATTTCTACATTTGCATTATTGAATAATATGTTTTAGCAAATGGATCAAATTGAGAAATCTAAAGGATGACTAATTGTGAGATATAAGATATCTTCAGAACACCTATAAAAGAGTTTTTAATTGATCTTGTATTAGTTAAAAACTACCCTAGTGCTGCACTATGCAAAGTATAATTCTTCACTAAGATATGCCATCTTCTGATAAATGATTAAAAGTCAATAAATATAATTGTAAAAACATCAAACATCTAAACTCTAAAGAGAATGACACTTAGTTATTTTCAAACATCCACTGACTATCAGCTCAAGTATCATTTAATTCAGGCATAAAAATATCTTCTCATGGTATTTTTTTATCAGTTTTAAAGATGCCAAATATTATTATATACATAAAAATCAGTTAAAAGTTAGAGGAATGCAAGATTATATTTAGAGAAAACAAAAAAGGTCTAATAATTTAATTATTTATATATTTGCTTTTTCATACTTTAATAATTAAATGCATATATAGTATTTATATTTTAAACAAGATGTAATTAGAAGGGTTTGAACCCAGACTTTATTGGTTGTATAAGATGGAGTGGATGTAAAAGGAGCTTGAAAGTCTGGGTTAAAATCTCTATTTTTTTCATCCTTTGTAGTTGCTCCCACTTTTTTTTATTTTTTAGGCATTTTAAATATTTTGAATACTTATTATCATTTTTAAACATTATCTTATTTTTAATAAAAAACAATTTATTCATCACTCAAATGCAAATAATATTTACAATTTGATGTTATTAATAATGTATCTTATATCTTAATTTTACATATACATATTTGTAAATACAAACTCATAAAAGCAATGTCACACTATATATAACTTGCTTTGTTGATTATTATAATTTTACCTTTAAGGCTTTGGTAATGCTAAGACTATTATTATATGGTAGATCTGAATTTTGTTCAGTCTCATAAAGCTATTTAGGTTAGATAGTTGAAGTTAATGACATTTTTATGTTCAAAAATTTCAGAGGTTCTACTTGAATATTACGTATTAAATAAATGCTGTCTTTTGAGTTGATATTTTAGATCTAGTGTCTGAATGTTTTAGCTCCTCACTGATGGGAGCCATAAGCTTGAAACCAATTGGTCTGGGGATAAGAATATTTCAGATAGAGATTTTAAATATTTTCTCTTATTGCACTTATCAATTAAGAGCTTGTTTGAGGTATTGGTACACTCTCTATATTATATATTTGTAAATACAAGCTCATAAAAGTAATGGCATTCTATTCTTTATTGATTATTATAAAATGTTTACATGTATGATGCTTGCACTTGCATTAAACTACAAATAATTTTATGTATGTTTGAAGAGATCAACAACAAGTTTTTAATAAATTTCATTTATTGACTAATTATATCACCAGAAAATCTTGGTTCTTACATTTTGAGATATATATATGAACTTTCTCATTTTTCGCTCATGATTTTGATTTCATTATGTAAATTTAATACAAGTTTGAGAGAACCACTTCTTAGAGGACAATGTAAATTATGTATAGATTATCTAAAATTTCTGTTTGACATATGATTATCATTTCCTGAATTAGGAAAAAATTAAATCTTATTAAAGATGTAAAGAAAAGATTGTTCATTCTTAATTAAATATAGTCCTTGAAATTGCAAAATAATTCTCGTGACTTTATTCTCCATGGGAATAAATTAATGATCATTGGCTGAACATTTATTTTCTTAATATTTTACAAAAGGTCAGCAGCTTTAAACACCATTCTATCCACTACTAACCTCAAGTGTAGATAAAATATTTATGCTATTAGCCAATGATACTTCACTAATTTAATAGACATTCCAAATGTAAACAAATACTTCAAAAACACAATTGGTTATTTTTTATTTCAGAGAAATTTTGCTCTGGTTTTTGTCCAATAAAGAATGACAAATACAAGAATTGAATTAAAATTCTTATTAAGTCTCAGCTAAGAGTGTGTGATGCAACATATTTTTGTTATGTACTTAAATTATTAATATAATACTACAATTCAACTTTTGAAACATAAAATTAATGAGAGAGGTGTATTTACCATTTGTGATCTATCAAGTTACCATTATGAGTAGGTGATATTGTGAAAAATTGATATCTTCACATCAAATAAGCTACCATCTTTATATATAGGGTATGGATTTATCTAAGATGAAGTTCACTATTTCTCTCAACAATATAATCATTTATTTTCTGAAATATGGTTACATATGAGTATAGAATACCATTATAATATTTATAAGATAAAATGAATAACAATAAAGTACATTTTAATAATGGGATACATTTTTTAAAGACTAACCTAACAAATATGAGTGTCATAGTAATCTTCAATATGTATGAGTTATAGATCATTTTTGTTAATGGCAAAACTATTAATTAGTTTGGTTGTGATTTTAGGATGTAATATCTTGAAAAGTATTGAACAAAAATATAATTTCAAGAATACTTATAAATAATGTTGGAGAATGCAAAGAGTCCATCTGGTTTAAACCAATTTTTTTAATTTCCTCATTTGCATATTTATCATTAAGAAAGCCATCAAGGCTGGTATTGTGTTCAATGAGAAATGTTGCTATGAACTTTTTTTAGATAGGTTGATCCACTTGAACTCCTATAATAAATTAGATATTTTGGGGAATATAATTTTCTAGAATGTAGATTTGAAAATTATATACTATTCTTAACTGATCAAAAAAAAAAGGATATATGGTTCTTAATCATTTAATAAACATCAAATTTTATAGAATATCAAAAAACCAGTCATACTGTTCATTCAGAGCTCCAATGTTATTTTTATTTTTATCAGTATTGTAATATGATTAAACTTATTGTTATTTCATTCACTAAATTATTTGCTTAGAATGAAGGGTTATAATAATATAATATTTTGCAAGTTATTTAATCAAAGCACCAACCATGCCTAAATTTAAGTAAGTCTGAACAATATGATAATTTTAGAATCAAATTATAATAATTAATGATATATTATGATTAGTAATTTTCATGCCATAAAAAGTATGTAGAAAAAGGGGTTAATATAACATTAATTGTGTTATAATCTGACAAAATGCATAAAATAATACTTGCATATGGGAAGTTCCACTTTTGTCATGAAAAATTAATATTATCTGTTATTAATAATGCCACAAAATTTTCAAATAAATCTAGGCTGAGACAAGATCTTCTTGTTTGATTTCAGACAATGAAGTGTGATTTATTAGAAAAATAGAAATTGTTAGTAACTGTCAAGTCAAATCATCTATAATGATATAGGAAAAATAATCAAGGAACAGTTAAAAATTTATTTGGATTTAAAAAAAGTAAAATATCTATTCTTTTTTTGATTTAACTAAATTGAGCAAAGATCATTTCTGACAATATGTTGAACATGAAATCAAATATTTTGATGGTGATGAATAATTTAAATAATAAAAGTAGAAATGTTCTTTTTAGTAATTAGTATTGTTCACATAAGCAATAAATTGCCAATAAAATAAAATCTTCCATAATTTATTTTGATTGAATCTATCATTAAATTTCATATCTATAATTATTAAGATGCCAAAGGCCAAATAAAAACAAAAGGTAAAACATTTATAGACTTTATTTTATCCATTTATTCCTCTCATATTCTGAGTATCAAGTATAAATGTTGCATAGTTTATTTTTAAACAATATATCCTTATATTATCACCAGAGTTTCCAATAGCTTTTTCATATGTGGAACCATTTTGATTTCTGTGACTAACTATATGAATTGTTTAATAAGATGTTATACATGTTTTGCAATGGATATAGTAATTATTCAATTGTTATGTTCCAGAGAATAATAAATAATCATTGGGATTGAATATAATACTGTCTTTTAATTAAGAAATGGATAACTGATAACAGCAAACCTTACCACAAATATTATACAATTTTTTTATTATCTTCAAAAAAAACTTCTACACTGCCTAATGCATGTCATCCAGATACTCATGGCCTACCAAAATTTGTGTTTGAGCACAACATCCAGTCAACTACTCAAGTGCCATATGACTATGTGAACTATCTCTCACAAAAAATCTACACCATTGAAAACTTGTACCCAATTGCAATAGTGCCTTTCAATAAGAAATCAGCTTCAGTAATGACTCATACCAATCTTCATCCTATCTCCATGGGCCAACTAGCCATCAAGCTTATTGAGAAAGTGATCAAAGACAAGATTGAACAACATCTGCTGCCCTTGATTTTACCATATCAGTTTGCAAGAAAGCAATCATCAACATGACAAGCAAAATTTATTTTCAAGGCAGTTTTGAGTTCAATGTGAGGAAAAAAATACTCTAGTTACAGTTCAGTTAGATATTGAGGTGGCTTTTGATTACATGGCAATCACAGTATAATTTGACATGTTGGCTGTTATCACAATTCCTCATACTGTTTTATACATGCTAATTAACTTACCTAGAGTGCAACGATGCCAAGCATAAACTGAAAAAGACCTGGCACATTGAGAGAGATAAGAATGCAATTAAGAAAAAAGACTCCTGCATTCCCCTTTCTAAAAAAATGGCCTACTTAAACTAATTATTAGCCATTTAATTATGCTAACCCCCCATTCACATTTCTTTAATAAACCCTGTAATCTTCTCCTCTCTGTCAGTTGCCATGACTATGACTAATAGAACTTAGTCAAAAGGGCACTAGGCAAAAATTGCTAACTTGACAGACTTTAAGCTTATCTTGAATACGTTTTTGCGTATATTTATTACATTAATTAGATTGCTAACCAAAGAGAATATATATATGCACAGAATTAAAACAGTTGACATTAAAACTGAAAGGTATTCTGATATGGAAATAAATATTAAGACTAAAATTGAAAAAAGTAAATATGCTGGTAACAGAATAGTGTATAAAATTAAAAGAAAAGTCAGTAAAAGTGAGTGTCAGGCGAAGCTCATAACATAAAGAAAACCATTGGTTTAAGTATATACTACATTAAGAATGATATACAATTTTTATATCATTCAAGAACTGATAAAATGATTGTAAGTTTTATTAGTTTGTCTCTTTTTTATTGTAAATAATATATATGTATATATTGCATTTCAGCCCCCATCTTATTTTTAATAACCTTCTTTTAATCTCTCATCATGGAATTCCAAAAAAGCCAGAAGAATCCATCATAGAATATTTTTTTCCTAACAGGTAAAGTGTATTGTTATTTTTTAAATAATGTTTATTTAATATTTGTCGTAAATTGAATATATATATATGTACGTGTGTATATATATATGCATAAAATGAAATAAAAATCTAAGATAAATTTATTTTCTGTCCTGCTCCATTCCCCCACCCCCATCCTCTAATCTAAATTTAATTTTTGTTTTCAACATACATTATTTTTGACTCTTTTCAACCCCCCCCCCAAAAAAAAAGTTGAAACTTACAACAGTCATTATATTTTTTTTATTATCAGAAAATGTCTCTACTTTCAAGATCATATTTGGTAAAAAGATTTTTAGTATATTTAATTTGCATATTTGTTGGCTCTCTAGCAACAGGATCAAGGCAGCATTTGGAAAAAAAGTACTCAAAGTAACTAATGCATAGCATATATATATATAATAGTTTTAATATTGTAAATGAGAATAATGGTATACAATATTTTTACAAATTATAGTGCAGTCATCTTCAAAAGTTTCTGATTTTGAAGTGGCTATGTTCAATTTCTCCATCATGCATAAAATTCAAAACAAGACTTATTTTTTAATGTTAAATCACAATTTACTTAGTCAAGCATTGGTGGTCGAGAGGTCAGCAGCTGCTTTACAAGCAGTTGTCCCAGGATAGCGGGTTCGCTTCTCGGCTGATGCTATGACACACGAGAGGAAAAAAAAATCACAATTTACTTATAGTTTTGATCGTTTCTTTCTAATTTACCTACCATGATTGCTAATGTGTTTTTATGTCCTCTTCTATACCTTGTATGTGTAATGTGTGAAAGATTTAATAAAAATGAAACACGATTAATTTCAGTGACTTTGTCAATAGTATAAAATAGTTGTTACAGACACCTATTTATTATAATTAAACATAGATGTTAACTTTGTCTAAAATCATAATTCAGGATGAAAATCCTAATTATGGATTTCTACTTGTTTTGCCTGTGATGAGTAAATTGGATGAAGTATTATATATTGATACAAATATATTTAATTTTTTTTAAACTTTTCTCAAATTTTTAAATCAAAATGATGATACATGACATTTTTTTTTAAAAAAGTAATAGAGTGGAGAGTGGTAGGTCGTGTGAAAGTCTATGCTCATATACCCTATATATTACATATATTGATACAGGTATCTAATAAGCCTGTATTTCAGTTATAAAAAAAGTAATGTGACTTCATTTCACATTATCTATTGATGATTTTTTTCTTAGCCAATAAAACTATAGTTTAATTGATAAATATATGTATAAATAATCCCAGAGCATAACGCTAAACTGAAATAAATATCCAAATGATCATTTTGAGGCTGGCTATTTTGAAATACCAACTCTAATATATTTACACATTTATTTCACAGAGGGCGGTTCTAAATTTCTTAATTACGTAGGATGATTTAATATTTGAATATATATATACATTCACACACGTACACGTAAGAAAAACATTATGAATTGAAATGTATTAATTATTTATACTTATAATATTTTGCAGTTGAGCTAATATTTCAAGATTCATATTTTAAGAAAGTTCTGCGTAAAATGCACTTGTATAATTTTTTATTTTCGGAAGCAATTCTTAACTATAGAACTCTTACCAATTTAGCCATTTTACTGGCACACAACAATTATTATCTCATATCTATATTAAAAGTAAGCCTATCAAGATGTGGAATTTCTGAATCTTAATGAAATTTTAGTTTCATATGTTAATCATAACTCGCTCAATATTAGTTTAGTTTCTGATTTATTGAATCGTATTGATGTTACTATTAACTATTCTCAGGTAACTGGCTCAGCACCAAGTTTTTGCTAATATCTAGTTGAAATCATCTTGTTGCTTTTTTTGATTGACTTATTGTGTAATCAGTTCTATATTCTTTTTTGATAACATGTAGCTAATTTTTTATTCTATATCTTTTCTCTGGTAAAAATTTGTGAAAATCAATATAGCACATATATTGTTCTTTCATCCGAATCTATAATCTCTTCATATTTCCCCTCTTAATTTTTTGCTTGTATTTTAACTTTTTACGTTTAAAAGAATAGATTTCTATAACTAAATATGAAGATATTTAAATAATATTTCTTGATTCAGACCATTTGTATTAATTATTTTATTCATTTGTTTAATTGTTATAATCAGATTATTTATAATAGAATACACTTTGATGTAATCTCTTCTTCATGCCAAATTATTTAAAAAATTGATATAAATTTGAAGTGCCAGCTTTCAACATTTACAAAAATCATATAATATTTTACAGGTTTCATTGTCCATAATCAATTTTGCAAATGCATAATAAATTTGATAGACCCATAATAAACTTGAAAAATATTCTACAATTAAGAATAAAAAATGAATTATTGAAGCACAATTTTATATTAAGATCAGGTTGCACACAATTCTTTTTTAAGATTTCAAATAAGAGTATGTGGAAATACAGAGTATTGTTTTCAATTTTTACAATGGAATCAAACTGTTAATAAAATTTCAATTCAGACACTATATTCATTTTTTATTACATAAATCTTTATTATCTGTATTTTTATTAAGTCAGGTTGAGGTTATTGGTAGTGTAAGGTTTGATTGTTATCTGCATTTTTTCCATTGTAATGCCATACATCAATATCCATTGTAACTTAGAGCAAATTAAGTTGTCTTGAAAGTTCATTGTTTTTCAATTGTCCTTTTGTTAATAACCTTTTAGATTTCTTCCACATAAATAGAAATTCACTTTCTGAAAAATAATATGTATATATCACAGGAGGGAGAGGGCGTCAGGATTTTAGAGATGCTTAAGTGAAGCATAGTTAAGAAAAGGCTGGGAATCAATGATCTAAATTAAACATCTTTCTTACTGTGAATATATCTGTAGATTGTTCATTAATTGATCCTTGTTCAACATTTCATATAATTTTTTAATAACATTTTATTGTTAGAACATTATTTCAGAAGGGATCCTGACAATTATATTTGTAGTTGATGACAAGAAAAATCTCCTAGCTGTCTAATTCATGATGAGATTTCTGTTGTATGCTTATTATAATTTTTTTTAAAAAAAATCTAATTTGCTTCTTGCTTATTATCAGTTAGCATGTTTTGTGCACTTTAACATAATTATAGAATGTTAGCTAGAACTAAAGTTTTCTGAATCAATATTCATCTAAGTAAAACTGAAACAAAATGAAATTTTTGTATATTGAATTGGACCCTTTATACTTAGTGTACTATAAGGATGCTTAATGGTCACATAATCTTTCAAACAATTATACTATATATTATTATGGCCAGTTAATTTTGAGTAAAATAAATAACCCTTATTTGGATATTAAATGAGAAGTTTCTTTAGTTTATCTCACTGCTTAATGTGGAAGATCTGGCTATAGTCAAAAATATTTATTTTATATAATAATTTCATAATAAAAGTTTATAATAAATATAATTGAAGAAGAAATACTATATCTATTCTTTATGTTCTTTTAAAACTGATAGGTTTATCTTTTTTTAAAAATTTGTGTGTTGAAGTTTTTGTCTAGCTATCTAATATTAAAGGGGATATTGTTAAATTTTGTGAAGTTATAAGAAAAAATGAAAAGACAGTTGATTTAAAAAGTGAACAAGCATTTTACTACAAAGGCAGAAATATTGGAAATGCAAGTTAAGTGGGATTCATTATAAATAAAAAGTGAAAAAAAAAGAAGGTTGATGATATTTCAGAAAGAATGGTAAGATTAGTAATTTAAATTAATAGAAGATATGAAATGTAGATAATTCAGGCATATATCATCAAATTTTCATTGTGATAAAGAAGCAGATGACTTTTATACAAATATACAAAATGGTTTTGATTAGACCAATCAACACTTTGTAATTATTATAGAATATTTTAATTGCTAAAATAGGTTAATGTTTATTAGATTAAAGTGCTGTGGATGAATTTGATTGTGGTGATAGAAATCAAAGAGGGCACAGAATTGTAGAGTTTTCAGAAATAGAAAAACTATCTATTGGGAATTCTGTCTGTGAGATAAATGCTAAACAGAAATTGACAAGGAAACATCTAAATGAAGATATAGTAGGATTGGGTTATGTGTTAACTAACAGAAATATGCATCTCAGAATTATAAGCATTTTTAAAGATTCATCTCAGAAATGTGTTAATGCAAAATTAGAGAGATGAAAACTATTAAGAAAGACATCATTAACAGTTGATATTCCTGACTTTCAGAAACAGTTCTGTGAATTTAAATTAGAACTTGTAAATCATTTTATAATATTAACAGATTTGGAAGGTGATTAAGATTTATATGAAATTAATAAAAAAAATAACTTCTATACTATTAAGAAAGAAGAAAAATAGCTGGGACAAAAACTGCAATTTATTGATAAACTTTTTATTGAGTCAAAACCATGTAGAAGAAGAAAAGAAATATGATTTTTTTTTAATGATCCATTAATGAGGATTGAATACTTAGAATTTTGTAAAATGATATATAAAAAAAGATAATAATGATATAAAAAATATAATTTGTGAACTTGCAAGAAAAGATATAGAAAAGAATAAAAGGCTTAAAGTGCAAAACAACATTTTGATATTGGAAGGAAAGCTATTTTTAGCAATTAGAAAAAAAATATAGAACTATTACTAAAAAAGGAGATGTAGAAAAATAGCTGATACAAAAACAACAATTTATCAATGAATTATTTACTGAATCAAAAGAATGTAAGAAAAAAAAATTAAAATTTTTAAAATGATCTATTAAGAAGAATTGAATATATAGAGTTTTGTAAAATGGTATGAAAAAGAGTTGATAATGATATAAAAAATATAATTTGTGAATTTGCAAGAAAAGCTATAGAAGGGATTAAAAGTCTTACAAGTGTGAAACAGTATTTTGGTATTGGAAGAAAAGCTATTTCTGCAATTAGAAGAAATATGGAACTATTACTAAAAAAAGAAATGACATCATGAATTGTATAAAAGAGTTGTATAAAGAATTATATAATAATAACAAAAAAATAAAACATCTCTTACATCTTCAGAATTGCTTAGAGTTTTAAATCATATATATGAAATATTTGATGGGGTTGGAAAATCAATTAATTTATTGTTAATGTTTAGTATTAAAAAATGAATTTTTCTAGTTTTATCATATTTATCATAATTGAATAATTTTGTAATTTAATACAATAATTAGAATACTTAATCTAATATGAAGGAAAATGTATTGAGAGAAGTTATTGACTATGAGTTGCTATTGTGCTTTGGATTTGTAGATTATGGGAATACATTTGATGCTATAAGTATTTCTGTAGTGATGAAGATATATATATATTCAAAATACAAATCCAAAATATTATATTCAAAAGAATATCTATCAAAATGCAATATCAATAATTGGATTACTTGGTGGTACTAAGATGTACATTTATAAGGATGTATAACACAGTGATTCCATATCTCCAACAGTTTTTACAGCAGTTTTACAAGAAGTTTTTTTTATAAATTAAAATGGCAAGTTAACAAATAAAAGTAAATGGATATTATGTATGTCATCTAAATTTTTCAGATAATATGTCTGTTTTCACAAACAATGTTTCAGTGCTTTAGGAAATGTTGCAAAAGTAGTATTAAAGATAAATGCTGTAAGATTAAAGTAATATTCAATGCATTTTCTTAGCAGAATAATCATGAATTAATATACATTAACAATTACAAATACCATAATTAAATAAATAAATTTGATTATAGAATTAAAGTTGAATGGAGAGCTTTAGACAAAAATAACTTAAAAGAAAATATGCCTACGTGTTTGAAAAGGAAGATTTATAATAAATGTGTTTTTACTAGTTTTTACTTTAAAATGTAACAAAGTATTAAGAAATATATTTTAAGAGTAACTAGAAGAGAGTGAAAATGAAATACATGTATTAGAGAGCACATAAGTATCACTGATATTTAAAAGAATTAACTAAAATAGAGCTGTTCTGAACATATTCACAGAAGAAATGGTAATAGATAGATAGCTGAGGTCTTAAACTGTATTCCAAGAGCTGGAAAGAGACCCTATGATATATGGGTGGAGATAAAAAAAAGAAGATTGTTAGTGTGTTATATAGAGAAGAGAGATTAGAAATTAGGGTAACTGGATTAAACTTGGAGAGACTTTCATCCTAGAGTTAATTAATAATGGTGAAAATGATATATATATATAGTTTGTTTAAAGTAAAAAAATATAAGGTTATGTATTTTATTTAGCTTAATATATATTTTTATCAATAATTTTTTTAATGTATTTTGATTTCTTTTACACTTCAGGCAAACTATTGATTTAATTGTTTCACCAATATTTTAAATGCAGTATTGCTATTTTTGTGTTTATATTTTTTTATTTCTGGTATTACAAAAACACTGAGTTGTTTGGGATATTTATATAATTATATTCAAAAATTTCTATATTTCAAACTCTTGTATGAAAAAATTTAATATTAAAGTAATTTTAAAGCTAGAATATGTTCAATAGCAATTCTTTTTCTTTTAGTGCATTTATACCCCCTAGTGCAAGCTGTAGAAATCAATAGATACCAGATAATAATTTTTAGTGTATATCTATCCAATGTTATTTCATACAATAACACCAGACTAATTTCTATTTTATGGATTTCATTAGTGAGGAATTTTGGGATTGGGAATAGGCATATGGATCTTTTGGATGTAATGCACTTTTCCTTTAGCAACCATCTTTTATTTCTTTGTTTACTATCAAGCTATCAGGTCAAATTGAAAAACATATTAAAGTTTTCAATCTAACTACCAACTTGATTATATAGTTGTATAGATCTGAAACTAGGTCAATATCTATATATTATGGACATTCTATTCTTATGTTAAGTTTGATATAAAAACAATAATATCTCAGTTTATACAATACTATTCAATAGTAGTGATGTGATGTGATGTAGTTTCTCCTTAAATGCAGTCAGAAATCTCTCAGAAACTATGCCCAAAGAAAGCTGTTAGCCACTTTACCTTCCCCTTCCATTCTCCACCCTAAGTTTTCCATAATCTGCTCCATCCTATTTCCACAACATAAACTTTGTCAATTCTATGGCCTTTATATCTAAATCCCCCTTATCTGTTCCCAAATCCAACATAAAAACCAATAACCCACTTTCTGTATAATCACTTTGTTCATATTTATTCTTCCATAACTTCATTATTTGTACCTTTTCTGCTTTCAAGCATTTACATTCAATCAACAGATACCTAATATTTTCTATGCCTTCCTTACACAATTAACAGAGTAAATCACCCATATTTTTCCATTTACATGTATATTCTCTTGTTGCTAAAGATCCTGTTCGAACCTTAAACAATAAACTACTTTCCTTGCTATTATCAAATTAACTTACATCCAATGTTCCATTTACTTCTATATATATTTAAACTCTTTTTTACTCTCCATACTAGTTCTCCATTTTTCCAACTTCCTATTCTTTATGAATGCATCTATTCTTTTATCCCATTCCTTACCACTATAACATTCAACAATCCTCCTAAGACAATCATCCCATCTTTTGTATAAGTATACTGATATAAATTCTTTATCCAAATCTTTTGCATACTGCATTACCCTTCTCACCCATCTTGTTGTCTGCTCTTTACTCATAATCCAATTAAATACTATTTTGGATATTCTTTTATTATCCATAAGCTGCAACTTACCAAACATTTTGATTTACTTTTTGAATCTCTCATATAAAAACTTGACCATCCAGTTTCTTCTTGAATTTCCTCCTTTGCTGTCCACATCTCTGCATCTAATGCATGTCTTCCTACTTCCCTTTGCACTTTTTCTAAGTAATCTAATATCCCTTTACTAACACATAACACATTATTACCATATGTTAACCCTGCTACTGCAACTCCCTTCCATACAATTCTAGCTACATCATATTTTTTTATATGAAAATGCTGTTAATTTCTTTATCAAATCTTTTCTTTTCTTTGCTTCATTTACCAATTTTTTCTCCCATTCATCCAAGAAATTTTTCTGATTACTTAAGATGATTCCCAAATAACTATATCTATCCACCACACTTAACTTTATATTCCCCAATAAAAAATCTACATTTTCTCTTTCTCCAGTATTAACCATCATTATATTTGATTTTTCTTCACTAAATTTAATCCCCATCTCTTTATCCATTCTTGCACATGCCCTAAGCATAGTTTCCATACCTCCTCTTCTTTCTGCACCCAAAAAGATATCCGTAAAAAAAGACTCAACAAAGTATATACTTCCTTACAATCTGTTAATGGTATCTCTATCCTTCTTCCTAGTCTTTCTATTGCTTTCTCCATTTCCCTCAAATACAACAAAAACAAAATAGTTGACCTAGGGCATCCTTGCCCTAGTTCCACCCCATTTTTGACTTTAACTGATTCTATATCCCCTAATTGATAAGTATAGTAATTATTTTTATATAATTTCTTAATAATATTTACTAAAGCTTTATCCATTCCCAAATTTTCTAAACTTATCCATAATCTATTTCTATTTACTCTATCATATGCCTTTTCTATATCTATAAAACTCATATATAACAATTTACCTAAATTCCTACTCATATATCTGACCTAAAACCTCTTTGCATTTCGTCCACTACATTATTCTCTTCCATCCATTTTACAACTCTTTCAGCCACCATATGTGAGAAAACTTTATCTAAAACTGATGTTATTGCTATTGGTCTATAATTATTTAACTTGCTATGATCCTTACCCTTTCCTTTAAATAATAATATTACTCTTGTATTACTCCAACTACCTGGGAAAATTCTCTTCTGTGCCATCTTATTAAAACATGATAATAGCTTTACTTTTGCTCTATGCCCTAAATTCATTACCATCTCTGCTGCCCACCCATCTAAACCTCTTGCCTCTCCACTTTTCAATTTCTTCCCTGCCTCATTCAGTTCATTTTTTGTAAACCTAATAATCCCATTACTAAATGCTTTCATGTTTTCTATCACTAAGTCTTTCATATCTAACATCTTTTCTATATCCATTACATATCTATTTAAGATTCTCTCTAATTCTTCTCTAGAGCTACACTGTTCTTTTTTCTCTCACCGTTATGCCACCAAGTGTAAGCTCATACTTTAAAATATTTTCCCAGTAGATTTAGATTTTTTACTTCTAAGATTATGAAGGTGTATTAAGTTCATTAAAATGGATAACTATATAATAATTTAAGTTAAACAATAATCAAATCATTAAAACATAATCATTACCATAAAAACACTCAAAATTCTTTTTTTAATGAATTCAAGATCAGAATTATTTTTATTGACAACCTACAATTTTAAATATGCCTCTATAACATGACACACTTGAAAATCATTTGTTTGATATCTTATAAATTTTATTAAATGTGCAACTATCTTTAAAAAATAAATATCAATTTTCTGGCAATTTTTTGGGAATAGAACAGTTTTAATACATTATCACTTCAAATTGTAACATAAAATCCATGATGACATTGTTTTGACCATGGATGCATACAAGATTTTTTAAAGTAATTTTTTTAACTTTAGCCTTACCATATTTTGGGGTCATATTTTATTGTTTGTGCATTGAAATTTTAAAACAAAGGTAAATTTTTTTTTTTTTGCATTTTATGATTAATATAGTTTAACAATTCATAAAACTTTATAAAATGGGATTGGGTGAATCTTTTAATATTATTAATTTTTTATTTATATATCTGGAAATTCTAAGTATCGATTTGCATTCACTTAAATATTTATTTTGAATTGCAATACAGTTTTTTTCATTAATATTCTGTCCTTTGAAAATCATTCTTTAACCATCTGTTCAATTAAATTTTTAACTCTGCAAGACAAGTACCATTAATACTAGTTACATCAATTTTCAACTTTGGTAATTTTTTTAAGTACAAATATTGCCTCGTATTTAGATTTCAAAGTCATCTACACCAACCAATTTTTTTCATTATATGTAACTATAGATAAAATTGAAGAATTATCTCTATATTTACCATTAACATCTACATTTTACTATTGTCATTATTGATATTACAACTATTTCTATTATTAAGCATGGTGATTTTTCAGATTTTGTTAGGCAGCTCACTTTGAATTATTGTTTTTAAAATCTATCACATCTGGAGATTGGGAGATCCTAAATAGCTCCATTGCAAGCATGAAACATTTATTCCTCATTTTTGATTGTACAAATTTTTACATCAAAATTAAGGACTATTAACTTTTTAAACATTTAACCCCATTGATTTTAAAGCATAAAGTCTTGTATATATTATTCAGACAAACTTGAATTAAAAAAGAAGAATTATTATAGTCAGCAATTGAAACTATAATTTTTTATGCTAAATTTTTGACTAAATAATGGAAATGTGGTTTGTAATATATACATCCCATTATTGATAGTTAATACTAAGATGATTGTTGGCATGAAGGTTCATAACCAAATGTTATGCTAATCTGAGTGAAGGAAGATAGTAAATAAACAATAACAAATAGAGAGAAAAGAAAAAAAACATAAGAGATAAAGTGAACAGGCTGCTTATACCAGAAATTGGGCATGGTGAACATTATATCCTACAAAACAGCAAATGATATTCTTGATTTGCAATTTATCTTCATATTTAAAAAACTTTTCTTAAGCATCTGCAATATGTGGCAGAATATTATGATATCTATAATAGATAAACATCACATGATCACCATTTCTTATAGTTGCTTATAGCTGTTACTAAAACAGGCAAAACTCACTATATGTATTGCCACACACAGCAAGCTAGAGTAATCAATGGATGCCAGAAGGCATGTGCATAAAATCCCTATATATTTCCTACTCATCCAATATCCCCAGACTAGTTTCTGGCTTGTGGCCTTCATCAGTGAGAAGCATTGGATCTGAGAGCACTGCATTTAGATCTTAGGATCTAATGCAACCCTCCAGTAGCCATCTAAAAAAAATTGAACTATGAGTCTTAAATTGAAAACACCTTAATATTTTCAATTCAAGCCCATCAGTTTATATAGTCATATTAAGGTGTTTTCAATTTAAGTCTCATAGTTTTGTAGTTAAATGGAGATAAAAGGTGGCTGCTGGAAAGTTGCATTTGATTCTAAGATCTAGGTGCAGTGCTCTCAGATCCAATGCTCCTCACTGACGAAGGCTACAAGCCAGAAACTAGTCTGGGGATATTGGATGAGTAGGCATTAGATAGAGATTTTATGCACAAGCCTTATGGAATCCATTGATTACTCTAGCTTGCTGTGTGTGGCAATACATATAGTGAGTTTTGCCTGTTTTAGTATCTATAATAGATGATACACTAGTATTAATGCATATTAATAACCTAATAATTATTTTTTATTGTAGAATATTTTCATATACATATATATTTAAATATTACCAGGTAAAAGTATTTGTAAAATTTTTTTATGAAAAAATCTGTAAATATAACTGTATTTATATTAATAGTATTACCTATACTGATCCATATTTAAAAATCATTTGAAAGGTCAGCTTTATTTCTTTTCTGTGTATTTCATGGATAATCAAAAATATTTTACTCTAAATATATGATAATTGTTTTGTGAATTTGGTATAATGAACTGTTTGTTTCTGGCAACACATCTTCCTTAGAACTTAATTTTCCTAAGTTATAAAAAGATGTGTGATTTTTTAAAATATTGTTTTACACTCTATTAAAACAGTTCCATAATTTTTCCTGATGGTGCTAAATTTTATGAAATACTACTTTCATTTATGCTATTCAGTTTTATAAAATCTTCATATTTCTTAATGTAAACTATATTCATCATGGTAAATTCTTTCATCAATACATGCTTTATTGACAATGTCATGTTTTTGTTAATTGGTAATTAAGTTGATGAGTCATTGGTCCTGATCATAGGATTACTTAATCTGATATATGACTGAAGAAAACTCATGATTTCATAGAAACATTAGAATATGCAAATATTTTCTAAAAATTTTTTTTTATAAGTAGTGTTAAGTGAATGGTGTTCAACCAAGTGGATGACTGGAAAACTACTATATTGTCAAAATTTCAGCAACTGAAAATTTTTTTCATGATGTTTATTTAAAAAAGTTGTCAAAATTTTTTTTTATAACTGTGAAACATAGTGCTGGAACTGTAATTATATCTCATGTTATGTTAGTCATCTAGTCCTGTCATTAATCAGAGTAGACAGTTCATAGTTTAAGACTATAAACATAATGTAAACATTGTTTTAAGATATTTTTGTCATAATATATGTTATATAGTAAAATAATATTGTGAGTAATGTGAAAATGATAGATATACACATTATTGTTTTCTTCACCATTTCATTTAAATATTATTGCACATCTATTATATCGTTTTTGATCGGTAAGTGATAGATCGATATCCTCTTCCAATATCTTAAAGAATTTAAGATTTTTCTTCAGAAAATATTGGTTTAATATTTGTTAAACACTATATATGTATATAAGTATGTACGTATGTTTATATACATGCGACTTTCACAAATTATTTGTCATTTTCTTATACTTTCTTTAGTTTGATTTATTTGTAGTTGAATTGTGTATTATAAAATATTAATGTTTTAGCCAACTTATTATTCTAATGGCTTCATTATTTATTTTATAGTAACTATACTTTTGAACGTTCCCATGTTTATGCAATCAATCTGTAAATGTAATTAAAAAAAGAGGAAAGTTTACAGATTTTAATTTATATTAACACACTGCAGTCTACTATAAATTGTATTATTTTTAGGTTTATAATAATTTTGTATTCATAATATGTGAGTAATTGAAGAATAAGCTAAATATATTCATTTTGGGGTATAAGTAATGTGGCTTCCTACTGAGATCTTACGAACAATGCTTTAATGAAGTCATGTTGCCTAAAATTGTATCTACCAAATTGTTTATGCATTTTCTCTTTGTTGGTTTCATGCTGTTCATCCAGTAGAATAGAAATATTTGCTTTTAAGGCATCCCATGATGCTAAACAAATTTAAAAAGAAGTTTTATCCAGTTTTCTTCATAGTAATTATTAAAGCTTTCTTTCCATTTACTTGATTGATGTCTGATATAATCTTTGCGAAATGACTTTTCTTAATTTTTTTACATTACTTTTAATCTAGTTTCTTTTTAAAAGGTTTCATTGTTGAACTAGTATCCAAAATTTCTTTGCTCCATTATAGTGTTTTTATATCATATAATTCTTCTGCCAGCAGGAATAAAAAATTCTACTAACTGACAAATTTAGTGCATTTTAAATAAATACAATTTTTAAGCAAACACATATATTTCAGATTCTCACTTTATTGTAAGTTCCCAAATTTCCATTTCTATTTTTTTACATATACATATTTTGAAAACTACTTATAGCTTAAAATAAGCATATATCTATGCGACTGTTCATCTATTGATCTCCTCAATATTTTATCTACTTATTTAACCAATTAAATATATGTTTATTTATAATTAGAACTAGAAATAATAAGGCCGAGAAAAAATTGAGGGGGAGGGGCTGAAAATCACTTTTATTATTTTGCTTATGTGTGTGTATGTATGTACATATTCGTGTGTGAGTGTAGCAGATTGAAGATAATCTTATAAAGTAATTATTATGCAACTGCTATTCAAATTGATATTTTATGTACATAAAGATAATTATAATATCAATTACACATGATAGTCAAAGACATATTTCAAGCAATGTCAATGTAAACAATTGAACTGCTCTTTAGCTATTATAATTAAATTTACCTTTTTTTAAATAAAAAATAATCACTGATGCCCAAGGTTTTATATGTACAATTAAATTTTATCACACCATTGAGAAGAACAAATCATATGATATTTAAGGTATCATTGATTTCAATCAACTGCTATTTAAATTTACAGAATAGAGTTACTTTTACTCATTTTAAAATTCAAATCAATTTTTCTTAAATATCTTGGCATATTTAACACTGTTTCTCTAGCTGTTGCTGTAAAATTAATTTTTTCATGTAAAATCTTGTAAACACTATAAGCAGCAGCAACTTTTCTTTTACAAAAAGTTGATTGAATGATAGTATCTAGAGGGTAGATCAATTATTTACATTGATAATGTTTGGAATATGTTGCTTTGACTGTCGCAAACATAAGCACAAGCATATATAGATATATGTATTATACTAGGCAACCACCATCTTATATATTTCATCAGAGGTTGCCACTAGACCTTTCCTAAAAATGTATAATTTACTGATGATGATATTAGCTACAAGTGCCTACCACAGTTATATATATATATATTATTGTTGCTAGATCATGGAAAGTAGAGATTCTTGGAAAAATCACAATTGGCAGGACAGACAACAACTAGACAAATCTAACTATTAACAAAACAATATTTATTAACAATTTAACAACTGGTCTACATCAACGGTAGGGTTAAATACTAAAGTTATTTCAAACATAATATGGTTTAAATTGTAGTTAATTCTTTAAGTTAGTATGTAAGGTATTTGACAGCTGATAGTTTATATTAAGTTTCCTCTTAGTGTTACATTTAGTACATTAATAATCCTTGAATTTTTACAGACTTGACAAATTTGAGATGTGCTCACATAATATATTTCAAACAACATTAACCCATAATGAACAGCTAGCAGGATTAATCACTATACAGGTTCACACATGCTGACAATTATAAAACAAAGCTTATATGTGGTACATTGAATCTGATCCTGAAAAGCAAAAATAAGAAGTGATAATAATTAGGCCTATAAATAACCCATTTTAGAAAGTAAAAAATATATGAAAGCATGAGGAAGGAAAAACATTTTATCCCATTGTGAAAATCAATAAGAATCACTGATTCAAAGACATAATAATATCTTATACAAATGAGTATGGGATAGAAAGATCACTTTACCCAATGCAAAAATATCAAAAACCTACCTATCTATAGCAGTAATAAGAAGAATAAATCACAGGGCTGAACATATAATAAAACTTCACTTGGTATATATAGAGATCATTTTATACATTCACCCATGCACACGTGTATCTATTTCTTTACTTTTAGATGCATATGAAATGGAGTTTTCAAAAAACTTCCAACAATTCAAATAGCTCAACAATTTATGCATAAAAAATATATGCACATATATTATCTAGGTCAAGTAAAAACATATAACGATGATTTTGAAATCTTCATGGCCTTATTAATTATCAATAAAATTAGTCATTAAAAAAATCAGTCTAGATCTTTTAAGCTTACTATTTCTTTCTTTAAAACCTATCTTTAAAAGTATCTTGGTTTATAAATAATAACTGCAAAAGTAGAGGAGACAAATTTACTTTGTTTCTTTCAGTAAGTATAGGCTATTTGAACTCAGATTTTCAAGCACCCTTCAATTATCCACACTATCTCATACAACTGATACACATGACCACATACATGTAGAAAAGGTAAATAATCACCAATATATGTATTTCATGCTAAACCAGCACTTATCAGTTGGTCCAGATTATCAACTCTCACACACACAGTTTATATTAAGATAGCAAATCTTCATACTTTAATGGACAGGCTTCAATCCACTCCAACCTCCAACTTTTTTTTCCTTTCAATTGCTTTCCCCCTTTTTTAAAACTTTATGAAGAGAGAAAAAAAAATAACTTGAGAATTAACTAAAATTATCAACTGTCAACTACAGTGAGGCTTGAAAATAACAATATTACTAATATAATAAAAAAATATAATAATACATGAAACATATTAAAAAAATTATACAATAGATAAAATTAAAAATATAAATTATATCCTTTCTTACATATCACTGATTTAGTGGTAATGTTTTAACAAAACAGTTTATTAGAAATGTTTTATCTTAAGCCCAGAGCAGAATTGGCCAAGGGCTATTTCTTTCTGAAAAAATGAAATTAGATTGACTTATATAAATGTGTACATATGCAGACACAAATAGGTATTAGTTCCTATATCTTCTTTCTTAGTTTCATTGATCAGGTATTACAGTTTGTCTTAGACTGCTTCATTAGGCAAGGAAAGGTGCATTTCTTCTATGGTTTCTTTAATGGCAGTAGTTGGCTTCTAATGTTGATCAGTTAGCTGGAAAGATTAAACATAATGACTATGGATGTATTCATGCTGAAGAGTGGAGTTAATTTTCTGGGTATTTTAGCAGCACATAATTTCAAGCATGGTCAGTGGAAAAAGTTCTGAATCCATCATAAAGCAGACAATGATAAAATACAAGTTGGATCACTGTTAAAATTAGAATGTAGAACAGACTAGACCAAAATGTAGAATAGATAATAAAAAAACAGAATGGCAATGAGCAGAGAGTATAAGAATGAGAATGAGCAATAATATAATTTTCAGCTGGTCTTTTTATTGATTGAAAATTAATTGATTAGCTTATTCAAAAATATCAAGAATTTATTTTAATTATCAAATCTGGGATTACAATTTTAAATTCAAATAAGCCAGCAATTTTTTAATTAATGGATTTACATTTTTTAAATAGATCAATCTGAAGTTTAATAGATAAAAAATATAAAATAAGGAGCAATACTTAATGACAGAAAAAAAAAGATTTTCTTAAAAATTTTAATTAATAATTGGAATTGATAATAATTTTCAGATAAGTATTGTTTCCTGTAATATATAAAAAAAACTTTTACAGATTAATAATAAATTCCAGTTACAAAGTATCCATTCCTTATTTTTTTTTATAACTAAATAAACTGAATCAACATTATAAATATAAATTTATTAATGTTTGCATGTATATAACACAGAACCTAGAGAAAACAAAACTTACAAATGAAATTAAACTTGTGCTTGACCAACTTACAATTTTGCAAGTAAATTAAATATTGAGATAGCAAAGCTCCATGTTTGTATATTACAAATAATACCAACACTCCACTCTTCTTACACTTTAAAGCAAAAATATATTTATGTATTCTACAGTTTCGACTGTTCCTAGCAGTCTTTGTCAGATCTGACAAAGACTGCTAGGAACAGTCGAAACTGTAGAATAAATAAATATATTTTTGCTTTAAAGTGTAAGAAGAGTGGAATGTTGGTATTATATATTATATAAAAAAGCAAAACTAAGAAGGAAAGAGGAAGAGAATAAATTGAAGATTATATTACAAATAAGAGCATTTGATAAACCTCTTCTAATTCATTACTAAGTATAGTCAGATGACTTTATTAGTAGATGTTTGAGTAAAATTGGAATTGATATAAAAACCTTACATTTCAGAGTATGGCATTCTGCCACTAAATTAAAACATGACAGGGCAACTCATTTCTTAACTAAGAGAGAAGATGATCGTATACTAATCAAATGAATTATGACAATACAAGACTCATAGGAACAGTTTTTTCCCTTCAGCAGAGCTAAGGCGATTATCACTAACCACAAATCAGAATAAGCTTGAATTTTATTTATACTGTGAACATTTAACTTGCTCTATTTTAAAATATGAAGATAATATTCACAATGATTATATTTTATGTTGCTCAACAGCTACCTTGACTTTTTAAAACTTACTACAATATAAAAAGAGGATTCATATCTTTCTACTACTCTATCATCATCTATTGTAAACTTGAGCAATAGATTGTATTATTAGATGAGAGTAACACTTTCATCCTCATCTCTAGACTTTTCTGGATTTTTGTTTTTATCAATAAGAAAATAAGATTTAAAGCTGGAACCAAAAGCAAAGAATTAAAGGAGACTTCAAAATTTGTAGTTGCATTGGTTTCAATTTTAAATTCCAAAATCCTCATTGATAAAAACAAAATCCAGAAATGGAATGGAAATTAAATTACTTTCTGGTAAACACTGATTACTCAGCTGAAAAAGACCAGAATGCATTTGTTTAACATATAAATTAAGATATGCACATTTTTTATGCCTATCTCACAAAACGATAATTGAATACAGCAACTTGATTGTTCTGCCATTTCATGCTGCATTTTGAATGTTATTTGACTGATACAAAGTTTTTCAAAGAAAATATTTTTGGATATTGAATGATATTAAGTAAGTTTAATTTGTCATATATAAATATTTGGTATGCTTTAGTTGTCAGGCATATTATTAATGTTCATAAGCTTATGGAAGAATTAATTTAGCCAAAAACTTAACAAAATTCTTAGAAGCATGGTTGTCTAAAAAATTGGCTGACAAATTGTTACATATACTCAAAAATTTATTGTCTTTTACATTTTAAATTGTTCAGTCAACAAACCAACCTTTTAAAATAGGAGTGTTTGCTATTGTTTTAATAGTTTGTGCAAACGTAAAAAATGGTGATCATGGGAGCTTTATTGTACAAACTTGATATTTTGGATATTCATATAGCATTATTCTATTTTATTATGAATTGAATTATTATTTTTTTTAAGACTGAAAGCATTGAAGGTTGAGATGTCAGTAACAGCCGCTTTACAAGCAGTTGTCCTGGGTTAGCGAGTTTGCTTCCCAGCTGATGCTATGACACATGAGGAAAAAAAAGTAGTATTTTCTTAATTTTTTTCTGGAAACTTTATAATCTGCATTGCTATATCATTGCTATCTTTGCTTATTCAATGGTGTGTGTATGTGGAGGGTATGTTATTCCACTTTGAATAGTTTCACTTTTTTGCCAATATTCTAAGATAAATTTTGTTTTGGATCAAAATCACGTAATTTAGAAATAAAATTTTGTAAATATTTAACTGAAAATTCCATATTTTTATAACTAGAAAATATATATAAAATTAGAGGTAAATAATATCAACATTATTCTTTTTATTATTTTTTTGTTGTGATTCTTCCCCTATCCATTTTATTTATTTTTTATTTCAAAGAACTTTTTTTTTCCAGCTACATTTGATCTGTAGTATTTTTTTCATAACTTATTATAATATATAGGGTATATGAGCACAGACTTTCACGCGACCCACCACTCTCCGCACTATCTCATAACACTGATACCCTTGAACACATATATGTCGAAAAGATAAATAATCACCAATATTCGTATTTTATGCTAAACCAGCAATTATCAGTTGGTCCAGATTACCATCTCTACACATATATGCTATAAGTGCTCAGATATATATTAAGATAGCCAATTCTCACACTTTAATAGACAGGCTTCAATTACTCCATACTCCAACTCTTCAACTATCCATCCTATTGAAAATCTGATGATGGAATGCTCAAAGGCTGAGACCGACATTTTTGTCACACCCACTTTGACCTAAGCTCAATCTGACCCTTGCATATGTATTAAATGGATTATATTCTGTACATGAGGGGTCATATTGACCTTAGATCAAAATGGGTGTGACAAAAATCTCAGTCTCAGGGTGGCCTTTGAGCATTCCATCATCAGATTTTCAATTGGATGGGGTGGTTGAAGAGTTGGAGTGTGGAGTAGATTGAAGCCTGTCCATTAAAGTGTGAGGCTTGGCTATCTTAATATATATCTGAACATTTATAGCATATATGTGTAGGGATGGTAATCTGGACCAACTGATGATTGCTGGTTTAGCACGAAATATGTATATTGGTGATTATTTATTTTTTCGATATATATGTGTTCAAGGGTATCAGTGTTATGAGATAGTGTGGAGAGTGGTGGATCATGTGAAAGTCTGTGTTCATATACTCTATATATTACATATATAGACATAGGTATATAATAAGTTATTACTTATTATACTAAAATATTAATCACCAAAACTTATCATTTAATAGGACCCTTTTCTTAATAAATTTTATGTAATAAAGCAAAACACGGAGAAACACTTCCGTTTGATATTTTTTAAAATAAAGTATAAAAGAAATTATAATTCTAAAGATTTTTTTTTAAACGAGAGATTTAATATATTGATTAATTTTTTAATTATGGGATTATTTTAATAAGTGGAATCTGTTAATAATTTAATTACCAAGATATTGATTATTAATGTTTATTAATTATTTTCTGTTGTAGTGAGAACATTTAATTAATTCAAAATTGATTCTAACATGTAATTTTAATAATCTTTTCGTGATACTTTAGCATAAGATTGAATTCATTATTTTGAATTAACTCGTAAGGGTTCATTGCATTTTATTTAGTAAAACTTAATAGCAAGTAAAAAAGTAATTATCTTTTTTTTTTTTACTATTATTCTCAAAAAATATAATTATTTTATGTAAGAATTTAACTTTTGAGGTAAAAAATTGTCTGGTAGTCATAAGAAGTACAAGCACTGATAGAGAAAAGTGGAGTCATGATCACTGATCACCTGCACTAAAACCCATAGAGCAAAATATATTGAATAATTTATTTTTTGGAATGTTTGAGCATTGGAAGTAATAAGTAGAATTACCATCCATGGACTTTAAACTTTGAATCTCCCCACTCTTATCACTGTCTTAATTCATGCAGGGAAAAATAATCAAAGGTTTAATTGATTGGAAGTTTATATGTCCAAGCATTGGAAGTGTCAAAGATGGGCTACAATCTATGGAACTTGAACTATTGAGTCTATCACTTCTCTACTGATCTAATCATACAGGACTTTTGCAGAGAATATTTTAGACATGTAAATTAAAAAGTATATTAAACAAGCAACTTATTTTCAATTATCAAATCTGTTTATAAAATTATTATTTCTATGAATAATGAATGATATATAACTCAAGAGAGGTTGTAGTTCGTTCATATCTTCAAGAATTTTATTATTAGAACATCTGGCAAAGAAATTTGTCAAAGACATACTATATTCTTTTTTATTTAGCTCCAAATTTAACATTTTATAATAAGTAATATTTACTAAGGCAATAAACTTAAAGCATGTGCGGTTGAAAATGCGAAGGTGAGGACCTCTACAGACCTTAACCACAAGCTTACGCATTTTCAACAGCACATGCTTTAGGTTTTTTGTCTTAGTAAATATTACTTATATAATCAATGTGGTTAAATAAATTTATAATAAGGTATTTTAAGAGAGTAATAGGAAACTATAAATTTTACTGACAGAGTCAATAGGAAAGTACTCTTTGGCTCATTTATTTCCATTTGTTTTCAGGCTGACTTTTTTCTTACATATAATAGTCATTTTATAAGATTAATTTTTAATTAACATTAGTAAACTATAATAGTCAGTCCAGTTCTAAAATGCCCATAAACAGAAAATTGAATTAGAATTATCTTAAAAAACATTTATCAAAGATCAATATGTATATAAAATCTCATAAAAACTTATTTGTTTATTACTTGTGGTCATTTAAGTTTGAGGCTGTGAATGTTATTGGTTTAATATCATTAAAACAGAAACAAATAATAATTTAAATATAATTATAATCATAAATAATTTTCCAATAAGTAAACTAACTTAGCAATTCTAAATTACTATATTACACATAAACCTCGATTTCTATATCCATATTTCAATTATTTGTGACTGAACAAAATATAAAAACATTTAAAAAAATAAAAAATTTTATTTAATAAATAATAAGTAAGAAATTTTAATTTTCTACATTATAATTATTTTTGTTCTCAGGGCATATAAAATATAAAAACACACACATATACTTGTAAAAAAAAAAATGTAAGTTATATTTGTTTTTAACAATGTAAACATGTCTATATGTGTGTGCGCATACATTTAAAATGAATGTTACAATAGGCTTGCTACTGCCTATGAATTGTGGTAACCGCAACATAACTAAAAAACAGAATATCACAAATATTAGGACTTCTATACTATTACTCAAATACTCTCAAATAATAAAACTTATATTGAAAACATCCAAAATGGTTGATTTTATTCAAACATCAAAAAAATAGAGAATAATTAAACAGTTGAGTTAACTTTTTATTTGAAATACTTTTTAAAGTATGCTAAAAATGTGTAATCAAAACGATCTTGCCTAGTAAATGTAAATGTAGTATATTTAGATAAGAATTTCAGAACAATGAATGTATATTGCTAAAAAGATATAACTCCATGTTTATATTGAGATGGTTAAATCTCATGGTATACACAACATAGTAGTGTTTGTGCGCATATATATATAGAAGTGGATACCTTATCCACTTCAAAAGCCACCATCGTGAAATCAAAACTGGCATGCATATTTGTAAAGATTTTAAAGAAGAGATAAAATTATATTTAAATATTTTGTATTTTGTTTTTTAATTAAAAGTACATGCCATAACACATGTACTCGATTATAGATAGAAATTGTAAAATAACTTTAATTTAAGAGTTTTGATTGAGATAAGTTTTTTTGTTTTGTTTTGTTTGTTTTAATCTATTTTAAAATCAGAAACTCATTTTTTTATTATTTTTTTTTAGTTAGAGAAATTTTCTAATTGATTAAAATTGATATTTGAGAAGTAAAAACATAAGCTAAAAAGAGCTCCTGTTAAAACTTTTAATTAAGATCTAATGAAAGATAAGAGATTAACTTTATAATTAAGATCTGGCAGAATATAACAATTGCATATAAAAGCTCTGTGTTATTAAATGAGATTATTATAAATTATATTTTTGCTAGTTACTGATGGCGGATGTGATATATTTTTATATTTGCTAATTGCATCATGAAGTTGGCTAATGCAAAAATTATTTTTGCTGTGAATTGTGAAGTCCTAAGAAAAGATTGAATTGCTGATTGAGAACTGCTAAAAAAGTATATGTAATACTGAGAATTTCTACTATACAGTCATAATGCAGGAACTACCTACCTTGAAGAATCATATTAAAAATATGCCATGCTAATGTGACATTAATAACATGTTTTAATGCCTAGTTTGCAACTGATCCTGAAGATTGCCTTCGTGCTTCTTTACCAGATAAATGGAGATTCAAAAACATCATAATGTAACTCTGATAGAACTAAAACATTGCACTGTCAACAAAATTGAAGACCTGAAGGTATTCTCTTATTCTTCTCCTTCACTTTCTTTGCATATCTTCATATAATCATATATATTGCTTATAACACTCTATTCATATACACGTTAATGCAACACATTTTCTTAAAAACTTCTTTATTTTCTTACAGTTTTGACTGTCCGGCAGTCTTCATTAGAGCTCTATCAGTAAAGAAGATAGAGCTCTGATGAAGACTGCTGGACAGACGAAACAAAATAAAGAAGTTTTTAAGAAAATTTGTTGCATTAACGTGTATATGAAGAGAGTGTTATAAGCAATATATATGACCTGAAGGTAACTGAACATTTTTTTAGTTTAACCAGGGCTTAAGTCTCTAAGCTTGATTCTAAAAGAAAAAAAAAATGTATAATAGGTTTATTTATCTAAGTTTAGGAAATGAATCAATTTTTAAATCTTTGTTTTATTATATGTATTTTTCATTATGGAATCTATAAAGTCTAGAGAATTAGTTTAAGATTTTATTTTATTGCTTTGTTGGAGAGTGTATTGTGAATATTTTATACACATTGTTTTTCTTTATTATTATTAATAGTTGTTAAAAGCTTTGGCAGATACTAGTAGTTTTTTTTTTTTATCTCACCTGTTCTTTATTTTAGTTGAAATTAATTTAATTAATATGTGTTTGCATTTTTTTGCAAACCTGAGTTCTTTTGGCTAGTGATTTATCAATTTTATAATTCTGTTTTTTTTAAGCCATAGAGATTTTGTTTTCTTCTACTTCAGATTATGTAAAATTGTAATCTTGTCTCTTTGCTGATATGGTTGCAACCTTAAGATTATATTATAACATGATTTCTTATGAGCATTTTCAGAGCAAACGACATCCTTGTTTTGTACCGTTCTTTTATGGGTTAAGACAATCTCATTTCGTGCTATTTCTGGTCTTCCATACAAGATTGTCTTTATTAAAATCTTGGTACATTAGTATTAGTCAACCAATGACATATTACACTTACCAAGTTTTCTTCCAGTAGGCATCATCGATGACAACATGACAATGTTGTCATAGCAACCAAGTCACTGGCATGATTAATCCATGAGAGAGAGTCAGTTTTTGGATTTTTTGACTTGCGAGATTTAAAAATCGGAGAGAGGGTTGGGAAATTTTATTATTTGTCTGTCTTTTGTGATTTTACTATTCACAGCTTTCTGTCATATTGTGATTCATGGCTTTACACTGATTTTTTTGTTCTGTCATATTTCTGTTTTTGCTACAAATGGCTAAAACTACTGATTGTACATTGTGGAATTTGCTGAGTACTGAAAAAGAAACTGATCCTTTCAATGCGATTTTGAAGCACATATCTCAATTCAGTCCACCGCAGTAAATGCTATTTGTAAGTAATTTTCATTTGTGTTTCTAATAATATCATTTTGATGTAAATTCTTCTGCAATTTATAAAAAGTAAAATTAATTAATTTTATTTTCAATATCTGAATTATATTATACAAAATTTTTTTTTGTAAATTCATCCGCAATTATAAAAATTACAATTAATTACTTTTGATAATTTTTAATGTCTGAATTATGATATAATTAAATATAGACATTAAGGTGGCATAATATACCACCTTTTAAGTTATTGTCCAAAGTGTCCATTAATGCCAGATTCGCATGAAGTCGGGAGAAGTATCTAATATTGTCTATTAATTTAAAATTTACAAAAAATTTTTTGCTAATATTTCTGCAATTATCAAATGGTTTTTTTAATTTCTAAATTATTTTGACGTATATGTATATTATGTACTATTACGTATTTAAATGTATATTCAATGTACTATTTTCATGCAAGTAATTTTTTTTTGATTTTTAATTTCTTTTTTAAAAATTCGTAATATAGAGTACCTTTAAGATCTCCAGGCCACCATTAATAATGCTGGTAGTCATGTGTTTACTGATTTTTTTTTCACTGAGATATTTGTAATTTTAATTTTTGTTTCTAATAAATAAGGTCATTTCAATGTATGTTATTTCGTAAATTCTTCTGCAATTATAAAAAGTACAATTAATTAATTTAATTTTTAATTTCTGAATGATATTAATAATGCTGCGGAACATGTTGACAGATTTTTTCGTTGAGATCTTGGTAATTTTAATTTTTGTTTCTAATAAATAATGTCATTTCGATGTATATTATTTTGTAAATTCATCCGCAATATAAAAAATCTGTGGTTTTGTAAATCATAATATAAATTATCAAACTTACAATTCAATACTTTTAATATTATTTTGACATACATTTTTTTTGTAAATTCATCTGCAATATAAAAAGTTGGTGGTTTTGTAAATCATAATATAAATTATCAAACTTACAATTAAATACTTTTAATATTATTTTGACGTACATTTTTTTTTGTAAATTCATCCACAATATAAAAAGTCGGTGGTTTTTTAAATCATAATATAAATTATCAAACTTACAATTAAATACTTTTAACCTATTTTTCAACAGTTATGGTTAAAAATGTGATGGACTTTGATGGACTTTCCATCATTCAAATCCTGGCAATTTTAAAGCTACAGTAAAGATTTTACAGTCTTTTGAAAGGTTATAAAAAGTTTCATAAGATGCTGCCCTTTCTTGAATTATTTTACAAGTAAAAAATCAATAAAACTGTCGGTTAGGGTCTAACAAAGAAGAAGTCTGGCTTTTCTTAAATCTGATTGGTTGTTAAATTTCAACAACAAAAAAAATCTCTTGTCAATAACGAAATCACTCCGATTTCTTTTGTTTCATTTTGAAAATAATAAACGAATGTTTTAGACCATTTTAAAAGTATTTTTTGACATATTATAAATTATTTTGATAAAATATGATAATAAAATTATTATAGAAAAATATATAAGATTTTAGTAAAAATTATTTATTTTTCGAAAACATAAAACTGATAAAGAAATCACTGATGTCAGCAATGCTTTTTTGTTGGTTACTAATTTTCATTTTAAATTTGCCGCTATCGAATATTTTTATAATTATAAATAGAAATTTATTTTTGAAAAAACTTTAGTTCACTTTCATAACCTGAAAAATTATTAATATACTTTTATTATACTTTTTACAAATGAAACTAAAGTGAATATAATATTAAAAAATGAATATATTTTGACAGTTGAGTTAGTGAATTGACCAATTAAAAGTTTAGACTTTTTCCTCACTCAGCCAATAAACAAATCAGCAATAAAGAGGTTAATATTATTTTGATGTACATTTTTTTGTAAATTCATCTGCAATATAAAAAATTGGTGGTTTTTTAAATCATAACATAAAATTATCAAACTTATAATTAAATACTTTTAATTTCTAAATTATTTTTCCGTACATTTTTTTTGTTTCTAATAAATAAGGTCATTTCGATATATATTATTTTGTAAATTAATTAATTTTATTTTTATATTAGTCACATGTTTACAGATTTTTTTTTTCAGGACCAAGAAACATGGTGATGCTCATTACCCAATGGTCATCTTTAGTATTTTCCAACCAATGACATATTACTCTGAAGGCATATCAATCTAATCTTGTGATCTTTAATGTGCTGAGTCCACATGATCTGCGAACAAATTTTAGCGATTGCATTTGTCTGCAAATCACTTGTAGACATTATCTTCAAGATCAGAAGATCAGACTGATATCGCTTCAGGGTAATATGTCATTGGTCGGAAAATATTAAAGAACCAAAATCTCTAATAAAGGAAAGTGAAAGTGAGCAGATAGATCACAGGAAGAAAGATTTTGATAAATCCCTTTAATTCTTAGGTGAAAAAACAAAAATACCTGCCAAAGTGTTTACACGATAATATTCTCATACACTCTCTGACAAAGAAAGTTGAAAAATTTGGTTAATTTATACATTTTTTGACTAATAGTTTTTTTACTTTAATACAACTTAAAAATTATTAATAATTATATTTGCTTTTAGCTAATGTTTGTTTCTGTGCCCAGTCCCTTAATTGTCTGAACAGTGTTTAAGATCCCTTTCTCTCCCTGAGACTAGTTGGCAGTATTTATATTCATCATCATCAACTTTTGACCACACTAAATCAAATTTGCTAGATTGACAATGGCTTGGTATCACCCTCAATGTTTTAAAAAGAAGTGTTATCTGGTACAATATATAAAGCAGAAATGAATACAAAAAAATTTTTTTACAGATATTTATTCAAAATATATATACTGGAATAACAATTAAAAGTTAAATAATAATTTTGAGACTTAAATTATATATTATTAGAAATCAAACATTTAAAAGGATATATTTAATGTTTATTCTGATTTTGTTAATTAAAACAAATTTATTTTTATGTTACAACGGATATTATCAATAATTATAAAATTCCCTTAACTATGTTTAATTAGATTAAGAAATATTTTTTTAAAAATTAATGCTGTGATAAAATTAATATAATATACTTTGATAAAATCCTACAAAGATGTTGAAAGAATTAAAAATACTTTTAGATAACAATTTGTTTTTAATCAAGGTGAATTGAAAAGAGTTTTTTTGAGAAAAGAAATAGAATTTACTTAATTGTTGTTTTTAAATTGCACAATATACTATAAAAATGTGGATTTGATAAATAATATATCAAATATTATTATGAAGTTATAACTGAAAAGAAGATACAGAGTGCAAGAGCTGCTGCTAGTTCACAATGGTAGAGTGGGAATTTACATGGATTTGATGACCAGCATTTTGTAATTCATAACCCATATATGTATACTAAATGGTTTGCTTGCCTGAAGTCTATCAAATTGTAGAGACTGAATGAATCTGACTGAATGCCAACAGTTAACTATTCCCAAAGGTAGCAAGTCAATATACTGTTTTAGAGTAGACCAGTTTACCATCAGATTCCAGTATTTGCCAGAAAACTGAAAGATTGCCATGCTATTAATTTATATATATGCTGATTAATCTATATCCAAAGAAGCCCAAAATATATAATTACTGCCATTCAAATATATAAAATGCATACAACTAGTGAAGAAGAAGAAGAAGAAGAAGAAGAAGAAGAAGAAGAAGAAGAAGAAGAAGAAGAAGAAGAAGAAGAAGAAGAAGAAGAAGAAGAAGAAGAAGAAGAAGAAGAAGAAGAAGAAGAAGAAGAAGAAGAAGAAGAAGAAGAAGAAGAAGAAGAAGAAGAAGAAGAAGAAGAAGAAGAAGAAGAAGAAGAAGAAGAAGAAGAAGAAGAAGAAGAAGAAGAAGAAGAAGAAGAAGAAGAAGAAGAAGAAGAAGAAGAAGAAGAAGAAGAAGAAGAAGAAGAAGAAGAAGAAGAAGAAGAAGAAGAAGAAGAAGAAGAAGAAGAAGAAGAAGAAGAAGAAGAAGAAGAAGAAGAAGAAGAAGAAGAAGAAGAAGAAGAAGAAGAAGAAGAAGAAGAAGAAGAAGAAGAAGAAGAAGAAGAAGAAGAAGAAGAAGAAGAAGAAGAAGAAGAAGAAGAAGAAGAAGAAGAAGAAGAAGAAGAAGAAGAAGAAGAAGAAGAAGAAGAAGAAGAAGAAGAAGAAGAAGAAGAAGAAGAAGAAGAAGAAGAAGAAGAAGAAGAAGAAGAAGAAGAAGAAGAAGAAGAAGAAGAAGAAGAAGAAGAAGAAGAAGAAGAAGAAGAAGAAGAAGAAGAAGAAGAAGAAGAAGAAGAAGAAGAAGAAGAAGAAGAAGAAGAAGAAGAAGAAGAAGAAGAAGAAGAAGAAGAAGAAGAAGAAGAAGAAGAAGAAGAAGAAGAAGAAGAAGAAGAAGAAGAAGAAGAAGAAGAAGAAGAAGAAGAAGAAGAAGAAGAAGAAGAAGAAGAAGAAGAAGAAGAAGAAGAAGAAGAAGAAGAAGAAGAAGAAGAAGAAGAAGAAGAAGAAGAAGAAGAAGAAGAAGAAGAAGAAGAAGAAGAAGAAGAAGAAGAAGAAGAAGAAGAAGAAGAAGAAGAAGAAGAAGAAGAAGAAGAAGAAGAAGAAGAAGAAGAAGAAGAAGAAGAAGAAGAAGAAGAAGAAGAAGAAGAAGAAGAAGAAGAAGAAGAAGAAGAAGAAGAAGAAGAAGAAGAAGAAGAAGAAGAAGAAGAAGAAGAAGAAGAAGAAGAAGAAGAAGAAGAAGAAGAAGAAGAAGAAGAAGAAGAAGAAGAAGAAGAAGAAGAAGAAGAAGAAGAAGAAGAAGAAGAAGAAGAAGAAGAAGAAGAAGAAGAAGAAGAAGAAGAAGAAGAAGAAGAAGAAGAAGAAGAAGAAGAAGAAGAAGAAGAAGAAGAAGAAGAAGAAGAAGAAGAAGAAGAAGAAGAAGAAGAAGAAGAAGAAGAAGAAGAAGAAGAAGAAGAAGAAGAAGAAGAAGAAGAAGAAGAAGAAGAAGAAGAAGAAGAAGAAGAAGAAGAAGAAGAAGAAGAAGAAGAAGAAGAAGAAGAAGAAGAAGAAGAAGAAGAAGAAGAAGAAGAAGAAGAAGAAGAAGAAGAAGAAGAAGAAGAAGAAGAAGAAGAAGAAGAAGAAGACACACATATGTGTATTTTATGTATATTTTCAACATTGAGTTAATTTTCTTGCTAGATATAGTATGGATTTAATAAGTTTTTTTTTTTTTGCTAATGAAATATCTTCAGACATAAACACTGGTGGATATATACATTTAAATTGGTACTTATATATATGCAAAATCAGTTATTATTTATGTATTATTAAAATGAATGAATTTTTTATTAGTTTATGACATTTTTTAATATGTTAATTTTATATTATTATACAGCACATCTGTGTGCTTATATATAGGTGTATTTTATGTAAACTTATTGAAATGTCTCTATAAATTACGATGTAATAGCATATTTTATTTTGTATAACTGTAAGCAAAATCAGAATGATGCATTCATATTTATAGCAGTGTTATTATTTCTACTTAATAAATATGTCATTGTTTAAGTTTTTCCAGTGAATTATTCACTTGTCAAATAGGTTTAAAATATTATGTGTTGCGGTTATCTCTTGTTCACAGTACCAGGGAGAGCTCTTGAGCTAGATTAATGCATAATGATCAGTTATATAGATTGTGAGTTATATTTGGTGTTTTGGGCATTCATATGATTTGATAACTTTTCTATAATGCTGGATTGCACAAAAGTATATTATTTATAGTTCATGCAATACATTTCATTTTATTTATTTATTTAGAAATTAAGTTTATAATTGATCAGTACATTAATAGTACTACGTGTCTAGGGTAACAAGGATCAGCATATTTTAGTGTCTTAACATTATTTTTATTGTTATATTCTGTTGTATTAGAACTTAAGTCTGTGAATCCAGATAATGTATTGTATTTCTGCCTAAGTTTAGCAGTCACTAGATAGGTAGACTGGTTTATAGTGGGCTACTGTCTAATCCAGTTACAAGTTTGATTGCTGAATTTTTCATTTATGATCACTCATGATGATGAATGATTATCACTTTTGGGTAATGCTCATGAACGTATAGTCATTTTTTGCTAATCTCTCATGCTCCTTCTATATTTGTGATTTATTTTATGGGGAAGCTAATGGTTTCCCATCTCATAATTCAGCCTTAATGTGTTGTACTGTTATAAATGGTTACACAATTGTGGGACCATGTAAACCTACTTACACCTCTCTTTGAATCATTAAAAATGGCATCCAACATTGGGCTAATAATGATCAAGTTCTGGTGATAAGTGGCTTCATTTGAGAAAAGAAAAAACTATTTTGATGCAGAATTAATTTAAAAATTTAATTACTGTGAAACGTCACAAGAGTACAAATGATGAATAAATTATAATTGGTTTGCAAATTATAAAATAGTGATATTTACATTTAAAGTAGACTGGAAAATCTATGATTTTGAAGATTCAATTGAGTTTTTGACTATTAAAATTTGTTTAACTATTTGTTCAGTTTTGATGATAGATAGTTTTGTCATTTACTTGAGGATACAATGTTTTCATGCAATTCAAGGAGGGTTCTAGTTTAGGCATTGCTGTAACCCACTTTCTGATATTCAGATTTTCTGTTATTTATCATGGTCCAGTTAATATACTCCTGCCATGATTTTCAATATCTAAGTCTCCAAGAAAACAAGCTAGGCACAGTTTTGTATTTACCAGCCTCTGGATGTTGCAAAAATTTGTGCATTTTTATTTTGGGTTATAGTAGCTTATAGTGTATAAATTAAAATAACTGTCTTGGTGTTCATGGTTCATTATATACTTGTAGCTTATTGGTTGATTTGTTATCTATATTAAGATTTCAGATCAATATTAATTCTGGTCTCTGACAGACGCTTGTCAAATCTTTGGAAAAAGTGATTCATCTATAGTTTGAGGTATGAACTTTTTTTAATTATACATGTATATTATGTGAAATATTATTAAGTGGGTGTTTCATTTCTCTTTTTTTCTGCATTATGAGAAATATGTGATGGTTATATTTCATGGTATACACAGTATAGTAGTATCTGTGCACACACACAATATATATATATATTGAAGCAGTCAATGTCTAATCACATCGAGCTTCATATTCTGCCAGCAATGCTAACCTCCTGCAGGGCCTGCAATTCAGACCTTGCTGTAGAAGATATATGCCATTCATACACACACTATATGTGTAATGATCCAAGAAAGCCATAAAATTAAAAATATTTAGTAAAATAAAACAGTAGTGTACATGGTATGGATATATATATGAAGCAATAATCTTCTCAATATTATTGCTGAAAATTAGACATTTTCTTTATATAGTTTCAACTATATATATTTTTTATCTATGTATTTTAATTAGAATGTTGGATTTTAAAAACAAGAAAAGTGGGAAGGCTTGAAATACTTTTACAATCATTAATAATCTGAAATCATCTTTATTTGTAGTCATATTATTTTCACTAATTAGAACTAAAATTTAGTTAAAATTATAAGGAATCATTTTATTAGTTCATTTGCAAATCTTTACAAATATCTAAAATGGTATTTCAAGTCTTATCTGTTTTAAAATTTTACTAATTAAATATTTTTTTTATCAAGAGATTACAGTGATAGCAGTGGGCAAGTGAAATTGCATTCTTGGGGGGATTATAAATGTATAAAAGAGCCCATAGAACAAAAGAAGTTACTTACTTAGTAAATTCTTTTAGAATGTTTCAATGAGTAAGCAAATTTTCAGATTCAAGAAGTGTTTCCACATCTTCAAATTTTAAGAAGTCAATACAAGTTCAGTGCTATGAACTTTAAGTAGAGAGAATCCAGTGCCTTTCTCAGAGACTGTTTGCCTGCTGCTGCCATGTTTCATCCAACTGACTAACATTACAAGATGACCATCTGATTGCTGTTCCAACTGCTGATTGCTTATACTGTAGCTGCCTGCTATGCTGTGCTTTTCTAAGGTAACCTCATTCCATGTGCAGCTGCTTTTAATATAAAGTCCTTAAATAATCTGTGTATCTAAGATAGAATGAAAATTTTACATTTTATTTGTGTATTAATTATAAGTTTCTATTAATTATCTCTTAAACTCTCTCTCTATAATCCCTTACTAATATAATGTAATTTTAACTATGCCCTTTCATACTTTATATTATATAGCTTTGTGTGGCTCTATTAAATATTTAACTTATTTTGTTTTATATATATATAATTTATTATTCTGAAAAAGGGGGGAAGTAATTGTTTAATTTGGAAAAAAGCGGGGAGGGGGGGTCATTTAAAATCTATCAATAAAGTTTTGTTCATTTTAAATAAAAATCACTCACTAGTTTGGTTTCATTTTAAATTCTTGAAGTTTATTAAAATCTTTTGCTGTGGATGAAGGATGCTAAATTTACTGCTTTGATTTTGTCTTTAAAAATGTCATTTTTAAAAGATTGCTAACTTTATAATTAGGACCATTTCTTCTTGCTGTTGCCTTGAGGGTTGATCCTACAGTTAATACATATATGGGAATCGAAATTAAATATAAATTTTGTTATAAGTAAAAAAGTTATTATTCATTATAATTTGTTAAATGATTCATAACTAAAAACAGATCATTACGCCAAGGTTAGAATATTTCCATGCTTTAATATATATATATTCATGTCTAATTATGTTGCTGGCATACATTTTCTTTTACTATGATATTTTATCTTTTCCATGTCATTGTTATGTGGGAACTTCGGAAGTCTAAAGCTACCTATGTATCTTTCGCCAAAACATTCATAATCAGAAATACGCTACTTTTTGTGGAATGTGAGGTGTGAGGTTTTGATTGTGCTGCAGATGTCTGTACAGCCAGCTCTGGGCATTCAAACCCAGCCTCTCCATTGGTTTCATTCTGCCATAATGCAAGGACATATCAAACCTAAGTTCATTTCAAATGTTCTTTTAAAATGATCAAATATTCAGAACCACCATGAAGACCGGATTTCTTTATTGTATGCTAGTACCATTACTCTTCTCTTTAATTTGCTCATCACCTATGTAATCTTAGTTAATCACAATGATGTGTTGACCATAATGATTTATTTCACAAAATACGCAATCGGTTAATTATTCAGTATGTTGATTCAAACTACTTTAATTTAAAATCATTATAGATTCCCATAGACATAAATCAATTTGTATTAATGAGTGGTATAACTTACTTATTCTTGTGAATGTAGCACATTGTTTGTTTTTTATGTACAAATTCCAAAGATGTCTTTTCCAAACAATGCCAGTAAAAATATATATAATGATTTTCATAAGGTAGATAAATGATTAAGATTGTATATTTTTGCCTGTTTATCAAAATCATTTACTACCAAATCACAAACTACCATTTATATCATTAATCATCTCAACCTGTCACAATATTTTATATTTGTTTTATATACCCACAGAATTATATCTGAAAAATCTTTAAATTGGAATATTAATGCCATACAAGCTATAACACATACTCCATAAAATTAGATTCATTCAATAATTAATGTAAATGGGATTTTATAAAAACAAATCCCAAGTTTTGTAAATAGACAATGTCACCCCAAATGTGAAACATTTTATACCATATATATGCATTTTCTTAATATTTTTTTAAATATATATTTCATGTAAATCCTAGTTTTGAATTATTATTTTTTCTTTAATTAATATTTAGAATTATTTTCTTTAGCTAATAGCTTAGCATTAATAAATAACTGTAATAAATGTAATTCCTGGGCTACTCTTTTCTCGATCATCATCATCAATCAGATCTTATGCTCTACTGCTATGTTTCTGGGCCTGGAATTAAATAAATATGGTGCATCATCAGGATTGTTGTTCATTGGGTCAGAGACTCAAAGAATAGGCAAATAGGTTAGAATTCAGGATTGCTCCAGATCTGTGTATCTTGAGCATGATCAGATTTGAGATACTTTTGCTCAGATTTTAAATCTTGTTGGAAGAGCAGACATTTTCGACCAGTACAATATATATATAAAGGAAAAGGAAATGTAGAAATGAATACAAACAAAATTTTTTGTAGATACTTATTTAAAATATATTTACTGGAATAACAGTTAAGGGTTGAACAATAATTATGTTACTTAAAATTATTATAACTTATTATAAATATAAAACATTTAAAAAGATTTATATAATGTTTATTCTGATTTTGATAATTAAAACAAGCCTGTTTTTTTATATGTCAAAGCATTGACTAGGAAGTGAATCTGGGCTGGCTGCTTGGAAGATAGCTACACTAACTTCTAGGCCACCAACTTGTTTTTATATTATAATAGATATTATTAGCAATAATTTTAAAACTTCTCATATCTGTTTTTAATTAAATTTTAAAAAATTTAAATAAAAACTTGTGATAAATTAATATAATATACTTTGATAAAATCCTACAAAGATGTTGGAAGGATTAATACTTTAGATACAAATTTGGTTTTAACTAAGATAAAGTGAAAAGAGTCATTAACTTTTTTTGATAAAGAGAAGAATTTAGTTCATTGTTGTTTTTAAATTCTATGATAAGCTATAAAAAGGTGGATTTGAAAAATAAATTACAATCAATTATTACTATGAAGTTATAACCAAAGGCAAGATGCAGAGAAAGAGCTGTCACTAGTTTATGACAGTAGAGTTTAAATTCACATAGATGCAATTGTCAGTTTTTTTATAGTTCACAGCCCATGTATGTGTTCTAAACAGTTTGCTTACCTGAAGTTTATCAAATTTAAAAGGCTGAATGGATATGACTAAATGTAAACAGTTACCTGATTTATACCTTTTGTGAAGATTTCAATAAACCAATTTAATGTTTTAGAATAGGCCAGTTTATTAAGAGATTTCAGTACTAGCCAGAAAATTGAAAGATTACAATACTATGATTATATATGTATGCTGATTAATATATATGCAAAGAGGCACAGACATATAATTAGTGTCAGTCAAATATATAAAGTACATACAGATGGTGAGTGAAAATTAATTTTTTGAAAATGATATTATTTTAAGTACTTAACTTTGCACTTAAAACATATACTTTCGAAATTTTAAAAGTAAATAAGTTTTGCTTAAATTATACATCTAAAAACAGAGATTGGTTCTAGTTTTTATTTTATTTTAAAAATGAAGCATCAAAATCCTGAATTTTAAAAGAACTTTTGAAGCTGGATCTAATGATAATATTTTTTTTTAAAAGAAAAATTTTTTTTTCTTAGCATTAGAACAAATTGATTAACTAATAACTTTGATTTGAAGGGAGATAATAATAACATGCACACATGTGTACATTCTATGTATATTTTCAACATCAAGTTATTTTTTTTTTTGTAAAAGTATAATATGGATTTAATAATTTTTTTTTTTTTGAGAAATTATATCTCTTAGGACATAAACGCTACTGTGTTCACACGTTTAAATGGGTATCCATATATATATGTGAAATCAGCCCTTATTTATATCTTATTAAAATGAATGAATATTTATATTAGTTTATGATGATTCTAATATGTTAATTTTATATTATTATATAGCACATTTCTGTGCTTATATATATATATGTGTGTGTGTGTGTGTGTTTATGTAAACCTATTGACATATCTGTAAATTACAATGCAATTGCACATTTTATTTTATATTACTCTATTCAAAATCAGAATAATGTACTTATATTTATAGTATACTCTACAGACATTTCATTTTATGGTAATTGTTTTTAATTAATAAATTTATATTTTATTGTTTAACTTATTCCAGTGAATTTAATCAATCCTAAAATAGGATACAATATTATATGTTGGTATTATCTTTTGCTTACAGCAACAATTGAAACTTTTGTTGTCTGAGCTGGATTCATGCATAACAGTCAATTATATGGATTGAGAGTTACATTTGGTGTTTTGGACATCCAGGTGATTTGGTTACTTTTTTTAATGCTGGATGGCACAAAAGTATATCTTTAAAGTCCCTGCACTACATTTCATTTTACTTGTTTTAATTAAAAATTAGGTTTATATTTGGCCAGTATATTAGTAATACTATATGGCCAGGATATTGATGATGATTAGCATGTTTTACTATCTTGGCATTATTTTTTCCTGTTATATTTTGTTAGATTAGCACTTAAGTCTGTGCATCCATATAATATATTGCATTTTCCTCCTAAGTTTGGTAGTGGCTATATAAGTAGCCTGGTATATAGTGGACCACTTTCAACTCCAGTTACAAAGTTGACTGTTGATTTTTTATTGTTGATCATGATGATGAATAATTATTATTACTTATATGTAATGCTGGTGAACTTATAGTTATGTTTTTCCATCTCATAATTCAGTTGTAATATGTTATATACTGTTACAAATGTCTATCCAATTATGGAACCATTTAAACTTTATCAACCCTTTCTCTGTACTGTTACAATATAAATCCGCTATATATATATATATTTAAGAGTGAAAATAAAATGGTATTTTGGATATAAAAATTATGCAAATGTTCAAAATTTAGATATAAATTACCATTAACAGCAAAGTGACTATTAAAATTGAATCCAAATTTTAGGGAAATATTTTTTTTATTATAATAGTGACATATAGTATGCAACTAATATGTTTCTGATGTTAGTATATCAAGAACTCATACAATTTAAATATCTTTCAATTTCTTACAGGTGTTAGAAATTTATATAAAAAGTGGCACTAAAATGATTTAGTATTTTAAAGCTTTTAGTGGTCATTTAGATATTGCAAACTCTAAGATATAAACAAAATTGTATTTAATAATAGATATAAAATATTTCATTTTAAAAAATAGATATTTTCTTCTTTTATAAAATCCTTTCTAACAACAGTAAATAACTCAATTTCTTTATCATTTCTGATTCAATATATATAAATATTTTGTAATCATCTTATATCAATATTTTATTTAGAATTAACCATTTTTAAAGATGTTTATTATTTTAATTTTATACTTATTCTGGTATAATATTTTGAGGAAGGTGACATAACATTAGCTTAGATACTGATATTTAATCTAATTTTTTTTTTACCATAACAGAGGTAATTTATTTTTTGAGAATGAAGTCAACAGTATCTTTTACAAATAGTCAAAAAAATATTTCTGATTTCTTCAGTTTTCCTCAAAACAAAAGATTATTCTAAAACATACAACTTAAAAAAATGTCAGAAATGAATCTGTCATTATTTTTATATATAAAATTTCAAAGTTGTATTTAGAAATTAATTAAACAGATTTCAATTGCTTGTAAGTTCCTGAATGTTTATGTTAATTTTTTTAAAAATTAATTCTTATTATTTTTTGTTCCAATTAAAGATGTTGATCAAATTAGATCCATTAATATATTTTACAAATTTGAAAAATGAATAAAATTCTTTTATAAAATTAAAATAAACTGCATACATTTTATTTACAATAAGTTTAATAAAAAAAAAATTAAATATTAATTATTTTTTAAAAAATTAAAAAAAAAGTGAGCTGGTGTTAAGAAGGGTCAAACCATATCAATAAACAACAGTATTAGACTATATTGTAAACATGTTCAAAATGAAAAAAAAAGCTATTAAAATAAATAAAGACAGCACAATAATGAATTACCAGATAGACACTCAGATTATAAATTCATGTTTTGAAAGCTATTGGTCACATTTTCAAAAAAAATATATGTAAATTATTTATCTGCAAAGAGATTATCACTGAATTCAAACCTCACCAAAGTTTCCCAAAAAAATAAGTAGTATATAAATAAGATTATACAGTATACTTTCAAAATATTTTATAAATGTAAGAACTAAATATAACTATTTTTAAAAAAGTCATATAAACTTATGTAATTCATGTTTAAGATGACTAAATATTTATAGTAATAGCTCAAACATAGCTTAAATTAAAATATCAGTGGATAGAAAACCACCAGTGAGTTATATATAAACTAATACAAACCCATAAATAAATGAAAAAGTACAGAATGGGCTACCTGTACTTTAGCTTGGACTATTCAATTTATTTATATGTTATGACACAGAGTGTGATAATGTGATTTCAGTACAATTGCAAATTATTATGAAATGACTTTAAACAGCTCAGAGGATAAAGGTCATGCCTCATTTTAACAGTTTCTGAATATTATATTTCTCCTACATTTGAACTACTACTATTAACATTTACTTCAATTAAATGTTGTTTAATATTTAGAAGTTGTTAAAAATGATATGCAGTTTTTATCTTCTTTTTATAGTAATTTCAGAATGCCTTATAGTTATACTAAAATTATGTTTTTTTTCTCCATAGGTCAAAGCATTGGCTGGGAAGTGAATCCGCGACAACTGTCTGCAAGCAGTTGAAGGGAAGTGAACCTGCTGCTTGCTTGCAAGGCAGCTGCATTGACCTCTCGGCTATCAATGCTTGACCAAATCACCAAATCATGTTAATATAAGAATTCATGCTCTGCATTATAGTACATCAATAAATAAAATGTATAGATATGATCCAAGCTAAAATACTTTTTCATTTATTGACAGGTTTATAGTAATTTATATATAGCTTGTTGGATTTACAATAATTTTTGTTTTAATTTAAGATGACTATAATTATTTTTAAAATTAATCATACATAATTGGAGTTTTTGTTAGTAAAAAACATCATATCACATGCATAATAGGCAAATTATCTCTGTTCTATACACCAGTATAAATCAACTGATATTGAACAGTTATTCCAATAGCAGGTCTGATTCTTGTTTGAATTATGATATAGATTAATTTCAGGGTAAGAAAAAATAGCAACCTCAATTTGACGAATTGAAGGGAATTTCCTGTTCTGAGTGCCATCTTGATTTTCGAATGTTATATGATCTTATTAATTGACTATATAATAAACAATGTTATTTGGTTAAGATCTCACAATTTAATCATTTTTATTCTAATAAGTTAATGCTCTTGTAATCGTGTTTTATTTTCCAATTTTATTTATTATTAAATAAATATGTAGAACAAATTAATTTTATATAATAAAAAAAATTTAAGTATAATTAATTAAAAATGTCTTTTTTTTTTTAGCAAAAATTTTATTTGTTATTGATATTAAAGTTTTTTTTCTTTCAAAATTAACACTGCAACAACATTTATACACATGATTTTATAAAATGTGAAATTCTAATTAATAATGTCGCTTAAAGCAGCAGATGTTTATGAAAGAGTAGAAGGAATCTGTTTTAAAAGTCTTTAACTAGAATGTTTTAGGACATAATGGATTTTCACTTTTTGTAAAGTGCATTTTTCTTAATACTTTTGATTGCTTAAAAATTGATTAAGAAAGAGTGAAGAATAAAATAAGTTACAATTTTGGTTGTTGAATTAAATTCCATCTTTATTTTAGCTCTTAATGTAAAATTGTACTAATAAATTATTATTCTATAAATGAAGTAAATTTGATTTTATACATGTGAATAACAATTTTTGCCATGCAATTTCTTATAAGAAAAGTCAAACTATTTATTTAAAAGACATCTAGAAGGCAAATCAGAAATGTTTACAATATACTTTTTTTTTTTAATTGCATAAGTCAAATTCATTTGCATGCACCAAAACTATTTTTTTCTCTCTTTATATGAGTTATTATTTTATTGTTTTCAATTTTACAAAATACATTTCTTTTATTAAATATTTAATAGTATAATTAAAATGTATAGGCTAATTTTTCTTGTAATTTTTTAAACCAATGTACTTAAGTGACATGTATATTATATCTAGTATGTGAATATATGTAGAGAGAGAGAGCAATTTATACATTTATTACTAATTTTGTAAGAGTTTTTTATTAAACTTTTTTTAACTGTTCAGCTTTGTAATATAATGAATTCAAGCTACTATTGGATTTGTTCGATTGTAATATATATGTAATATTAAAGACAGCTTACTGCTATATTAATAATTATAAATAAAATAGAATAATCGTATAACATTACAATACTAACCAAAAAAAAAAAATTACTAAATTTTTTTTCCAGCATAACATTACAATACTAACCAAAAAAAAAAAATTACTAAAATTTTTTTTTCAACCATTGTTTCATCTATTAACAAATCAACCTTTTCAAGTGAAATTCAGCAAGATGATGATGATGATAATAATAATAATAATAATAATAATAATAATAATAATATATACAAAACAAAATACTCTTCCCATCATTCACTACAAAAATCAACTTCCTTTAACATCAAAGAATGCTTTTATGAGAATGATGGCCTCAGATTCAAGAAAATTTATTATCAGAGTTTTTTCACTCTTATTTTTATTTCACTTCTTTCATAAAAAAAAATCTTTGCATTATCAAATAATATTTTATAACATGTATTTAGTTCATGAATATGCAAAACTGAGTTATGATATTTATTTTTAACTCTACTATTATGAACTTTAATTCTTTTATTAAGACTTAATTTACTTTGGCCTCTATAAACATTATGACAACTGCAAGGAATCATATAAACCAAACACTGAATAGATTTGCTACTCAATTGACAGTTTTGAATTATGTAATAATGAATTTAAATCAAGGCCTTCTTCCAAGCCACTTTCATATCGTCAAATAAAATACTATTCTTATAAATAAATTTATAAACTGATAACTTATTGATAGTAAATCTATTCCTGGTGTAGTTTTTAAGATTATTTGCAGTTGTCATAAAATTTATGTAGATCAAAGTGAATTTAGTCTCAATGAAAGAGTTAAAGTTTATAAGAGTAGAGTTAAAAATAGATACCAAAATGTACTTTGTATATTTATGAAGTAAATCTAGGTCATAAAATATTTGACAATGCAGATATTTCTTTTATAAAAAAGTAAATATAAATTTATTTAACGCACATTGATTACGTAAGTAATATTTACTAAGGCAATAAACCTAAGGCATGTGCAGTTGAAAATGCAAAGGTAAGGACCTCTACATGTCTTAACCACAAGCTTGTGGTTAAGACATGTAGATGTCCCTACCTTTGCATTTTCAATTGCGCATGCTTTAGATTTATTGCCTTAGTAAAAAAAAAAAAAAGGTTAAAATAAACAGAAGAGTAAAAAAAGCTCTGATAAAAATTTTTCTTGAATTTGAGGCCAGCAATCTCATGAATATATCCTTTAAATGTTAAAGGAAGTTGGTTTTTCAAGTGAATAATGAGAAGACTGTTTTGTTCAATATTTTGTTTAAAATGCTTATTTATTAATAGATGAACCCATAGTCATGGAACAATTTTAGTAAAATTTTTTTAAAAAAAACTAGTATTATAATATTATATGATTTTTCTATTATATATAGTATAACCTCCATGACTGAGTTTACATGCATGGCTTTTATGTGCATCATTTTTTATTATTATATATTCTACAATGTAAAAAAAGTCATGTGTTTGTTAATAAATTACAAAGTAATTTATTTTATAATAATAATTTTAAAAATTAATATTGTATTATGATTCTTTATTTTAAAATAAAATTAACTATTTAATAATACTATTGCTATGGAAACCAATTGGAAATTCTTGGATTGTCTGCTTTAAACAAAAGGAGGGAATTATCACTTCATTGTCATGTCACTAAAGTCAATAAAATTTGTAATGATTGTTTATGTTGATAATGCAGTCTTTGGGATAAGACTTCAGAGTACCTTACCCTGAACTTTCCAGTAGTGTATCTTGACAATGGAACTGTAAACAAAGAAATGCCTTAAAAATTATCCTCCATTTTTCCATTCTATTCATTACTGTCTGCAGCTGAAAACTGACAATTGCTATAAAAAACATGCCTTCTAATGAATTGTAAAAGGAAATATTTTTCTATGAATTGATTTGTAAATTTATATACTTTTGATAATCTTAATAGCCAGAAAAATTACACAGGAATAAACGACTATTGAAACAAACCAAGAGAGGTTAAGATATGAGAAAATTGATTGTAGATGTATAAAAAAATAATTTTGGTGGTCATATATGAACATGAGCTCATAGATATTTTAATAGATAATTGGAAGAATTTAATATACGCCAGCAAAGATTTTTTATCATATGTGCTCTTCATACAATCTTAGATGTAAATATAACTTTTTAAATATTATTCTTATTTTGTTTGTTAATTAAAATTATTTGGCAGATTTATAAGAAAAATTGACCATAAACATAATAGGCATGTCAAATTAAAATTATAAACCAAATGCAAGTGCATAACTCATAATAAAGTGATGGAAGCTCTCCCTAGTGGATTGTTAGCTTCGTTGGGACAGTTACAAACAGTAACTATCTAAAATTTAAAATTATGAATGGCTACTCACAAAAATAAAAAAAATAATTGGCACTTTGTTTCTCTTATGAAGAAATGTTCTATTGGCTCTATGTTTAAGTTTTTGATCAGCCCACCCTGATGGCTGGTAAAACTATAAAGAAATATTTTACCTACAGGCTAACTGGATCAAGAAGCCACATTAATGACCATAATAGGTCCTCAAACTTACGAAATACTCAAGTCTCAATTTATGTTAGAAACACCAGCTGACCTAGATTTTGACAAATTGTTAACAACTCTCACAGATTATTTCCCCCAAAACACTTGACAATAATGCAGAGATATTATTTTAACTACAGCATGCAAGAACATGGAGAAAAGCTAGAGAGTTCACAACAAGAATATGATCATTGGCATTAAAGTGTGAATTCAAAGATTTCCTAAATGAAGCACTTCATGATCATTTTATATGTGGCATAAATGATCACAATTTAAGATATAAAATGCTGATGATTCCAGATTTAGATTTTGAAACAGCTGTGGCCCAAGCAGTAATAGCAGAATCAATAGCTAGTCAGACAAACCCATTAAAAATTACTAAGTAATGATGTGCAAACTATGCTGTAATAGTTCAAACAGCAGATGGGTATCAACATCATCACCACCTAAACCAACTGAGACTGAACCACCCAGAAACAAGTATATTAAGTGAAAATGATGGTCACCAAACTGAAGACATCTGCAATCCAGGTGAACCCCCAGAAACAAGACCATCAAACAAGTTTGATGAACAAGACAAGAACAGCAATACACCCAAGAAACCAACAAAGCGGGCAACATGTGATTCAGTTCATCTCAAAGACTACATTTTCCAGGGCTAAATTTAGTCAGGGGAAAATATATCATATCTAACCTTGCCTTCAGAGGTGAACTAGTCCAAATTCCTTTCTTATCTAATTGTATTGAACACTTAGTGTTGCTAACTAATATGCAAACATAGCCAAAGAATAAAACATAAGCATGACCAATGTGTAAACATGTGTATAAAATCCTACCATTGGTTAATATGGGCAAATAGGAAATGGTGCTCTCTGAATCTAATTGCTTCTAATAAGGTAGGGGATCTGGAAATAAATAGTCAGCCTTTTTGGAGCCAATCCAGAGGGAGAGAATGTTTATCCAATCTGAATGACTGAACATGCTCTCAATTGAAATTACTTTCAACTATGAAATGTTTATTCTGTAGTCAGTACTGATACATCTATGCTGTGAGGCAAGTCCATGATAAGACTGGAAGCTGCTATGAGTATGGCCAACTCAAGGAGCTTTGATTAGAATTCATGTGACAAGTAATATAGTTGTGAGTTCAGTGATTCGGTCACAACCAGCTCATTATTGATTAAGTTATACATAAAATTATATTTATTAATGGTATAACATGTATGTATATTTGTTCCAATAAATTGTACATATTAGCTTTGTGAGTGTTCATATTTTTTTGATGTTAATGTTGGTTTGGGTCTGAAACCTGCAATTCAGCCAAACACAACACTATATATTATAGCAAATGAAAAAAAGTTAGGATGAAAACCATAAATTGGGATGAATTGTTCAATATTGTATCATATTTTTAAAACTAGATTTTTTTAAATGAAAAAAAAAAAATGATTAATTCGTTAAGCATTATTCTGATTACATATAATAAATACAAAAAGGTTACATGTATGCAAAATGTAATAACATAAACACTAATATTCATATTTTCAGCATCATGACAATGCTTTAATAATATGATAAATTAATAATAAGAGGACTAAAATATGTAGAATTGTTCTTAATCAGAAAATGCATTAATTCAGGAAGATTTATGAATTAAATTGGATTAATAATATTGCAACAATAATCTATGTTAATATATAAATGTAAAAGTTTGTTTATTTGTTTGTGACTTTATAAGTCAACAATTTTTGCACCAATCTTGACAAATCTTGCAAGATTTTCTTTAATTTATTTTGTATAGAATTTTACTAACATATAAATTTATGCTTTATTTTAAAAAAATTGTAATTTGCAATATAAAAATGCATGGTAAATCTATGTCATAACTGCTTTTGAATGATGTCATAAAAAATGCAAAAAGGTGGCAGCACTGATAAAAAATTACAGAGTTGAAATTTTTTTTAAACAAAAAGTATAGTTTTTGGTAAAGCAAAATAAAATTTGATTTTATAAATATGTTTTACATTAATCAAATTTGCTTTTGCACCATAATATTTAATTTTTCATTTGATTAATGACAATTTAGTTGGTTATAATAATGGATATATTTCCTTTAAATATACTTTAACATAAAGTAAAATTTAAAATAATACAAAAATACTATTGCTTTGATAAACTTTATTTGAAATTGTAAATTTGGTTTATATTTTAAATAAAAAGTATTAGCTCTAAAATTATTTCCTTAAGTATTCATATGTAAAGTAGAAGTTGTATGTATTTCAAATACAAAGGAATTATTAGTTTTTGGTATCTGGTAAATTTTATTGTAAATATATTTTAAATTATTTAAATTTCATTTGGCAATTATTTAATTTCTCCTTGATATCTATTTGAAAGTTCATTGTATTTAAAAATTATCACAGAATAATTTACTTAAGTTATGGTTTTTGTTTTATAAAATTATCTTTTTGAGATACCATTGTATTTTTATATAAACATTAAGTTAAATATATTTTAATTATAAATTTTTAATAGGGGGAATGAGAATATGTAAAAATGTTATTTGTTTTATATAAAAAATTGAATAACAAATATATTTTTAATTATCAAACTTTCTACTAATCAGAGGTTCAACTAGAGTTCAAAAATGTTTATTATATTTTTATTTAAACTTTCTATAAAATAAAGATAGCAGAGAAATAGAGAGAATTATCAAGGAAAATTTTTATTTGATATTCAATATATTAAAAATAAAATTTAGATAATAATATATCAAAAAAAATTTACTACTCAGAATATATCCTTTATATATATATATAAAGTATAAATTTATTTAATTATCAATTGTATTCATTCTTGTATACTTTTATTTTTTATTATTCTACAATATGAGAAAAGCATAAGTCGGCTTTGTGATTTAAAAATAGTACTTGATAATTAAAATATATTTAAAGAATATTCACATGAAATAATAATACAGTTATCAAGAGTTAAAGTAGTGTTACATATTATTTTTCTGTGTTTATACCATTCTTTTTTATTTAAATATATTTAATCCCTACTCTTCTTTTACTAATAAGAAAAGCTAGTTTTTATAAGTTTTAAGAGTTTGTGGAATAAATATAATTTTTTATTATTCATGTTAACTTTTACTTTAGTAACTTGTATACAATAATATTTAAAATAGAAGATATTTAGCAGACAGTTTTAGGTCCAATATCTATATGAATATATTGTAATTTTAATTTCTAATAATATTTCTACTTAATTGGCAATAAAGTGCTTATTTTAAAACAAAAATTAATATTAAATTTTAATTACTGTTAATTTTTAAAAGAAAAGCTGCACTAAAGTTTCAGCATACTTACATTGTTTTCAAGCAATATATAAAAAGCTGTATTTGTGCAAAGAGACTCATAACATAATAGTGTGCCTGCTTTCCATGTTAACTTTCAAGTATTTTCAGATCATAAACCAATTTAGGATTTTTCTTTCAGAATAATCTGAATTAGTCAGATAAATATAGATGTACTGATTATATAGGATGCAGCTTTTACTATTAATTAGAGGCATGCTACAATACTAAATCCATAGTTGTATATTATTTGATTAATTTTGATATTGACTTACAGCTTAAAATATAAAGTTTGACTTATAGTCAATTTGATTGTTAAAAAAAAAAACCACAGCTAATGCTTTGTTTTCTTTTGACAGTTATTTACATTGAAATGGGGGTTAGTTTTCTTTTTTGTTTGTTGTTATTGATCTAAATTTATATTTTTAGTGTTGTCCACAACTTACTTTAGTAATTATATTTTATAATTGTAATCAGAATGTTTAGATATACAATATTTAAAATAGAATTTGTTAAAATATTATTGATGCATACATATTAAATGTCTATTTAAGAGTAATGTAATGAACAGTTTAGAAAAGTAGTAAGAATCATGAATTCAAAAGCTAAAGTTTGTTGAGCAAACTCTAGCTGAGAAATAATAAAAAATAAACAACGTTGGCAAATTGATTAGTATGGTTATTCATTTTAGTGTTCAAATGTCATACAACTTCCTAAGCAACTCGCCATGTGATTATTCATGTGTTTAATTTTAATAATAAGTGAATTATCTACTACTTAAGAAACTATGTAACATTTAAACACCAAAAGTGATAAATTAGCCTCAATCCAGAAACCTTTAGTTATCAAGTAAGCCACTTTATCACTACATTAAACTGCACAGAGTTAGTTCCAATCTTATCTAGTTATTATTAATTGTTTTTTTAACTCTCATGCTCTTTTCACCTCATCTCTTTGCTATGTCAATAGTATTGCATTCTGATTATTGATATTATACATTAAATATGTATCCAGTTATCAGTTATCTATTTTTTGCGTTTTAAACGATAGAATGCATATGTATTATAAAATCACGTAATACTTTTTTGATTATTTTTGTTAAATCATTGTTTATTATTCTTAACATTTTAAATCAATCATTGAATAATAACCGATGCTTTGTTTAAAAATACACTACTATGAAAAATGTCAACTGTTCATTTATTTATTGAATGGTAGCCATTTCAAATGCTGTTTTGTACACATACTTTTATGTATATATAAAACCAAATTATTTCAAACTTGTTTATCAAAAAGTATATTCAGTACTTGAAATTCGAAGTTTTTTTTGCCTAAATAAAAAGATTGTTTATAAAACAGGAAGTAAATAAAAGATCATTAAATGTCATGTTAGAGCCAAGTAACTGCCTTCTGGTCATTGTGAAATGAAACCTTGAAAATAAATAAGTAAAAAGGTTTATTTCGTTGTTTTCCGATTCTTTATGATTTAAAAGATCGCCGTTTGTGGAATCTGTCGTTTGTTAATGATTACATTCATTTTTATCACGATTATCTTTGTACACAACGCTAAGTTAATAATTAGAGGAAAGTAAGATTTTTTTGTAATTTGGTTTAATTTTTGTAATTAATATTTCTTTTTTATCATTTTTCATAAATATAGTTTATATACCTCTATAATGATATTCTTATATTCATCGTCTTAGCATTCTATTAATAAAAATAGTTATTCCACACATTTTTTTTTTACTTCAAATATTTATCCTTAAAATATATAAAATGTCTACAGTCTAAATATTATTTAATTAAATTATCATTAGTCTTCAAATCCATATTTCATGAGCATTTAACCTTGATTTCTTCTTTATAATCATTTAAATCTTTTGCATTATGTGAGCTACAAACTTTTAAGTAGCTCAATGGAAGTCTTGGTATTATGGCAGGGTATAAATAGAAAAAAAAAAGGAGTGGTGAATATAGGAGTTATGTCAAAAATATTTAAATATTGTAAAGTGTCAAGAACATGTATGGTTTGAGATAAGATTAGGAAGACATGAATGAATGGTGGTTATAGTCAAACTTTAATGCAGAGGAACAGCAGCATATATGAATGCCTAGTTAAGGATATACAGAATTTCAGAAAAAAAGGAGAAGAAAATAATAGTTATAGGGTATATGAATTGGCATTTGAAGAAATTGATGACATGGATAACAAGAATGGACAGTTTTTGAAAAAAAGTTGTCAGAGAGTGAATTTGAGCATTGAAAATTTATCAAATATTTATGAGGGATAAGACACATGGTCTAGAAATAATATATTTCACACAATAGGGTATTTAGACAAAGAGAGAATGGATAAAGTATAGAAAATTAAAATGGTAAGGAAGAGAGAGAGAGTGCATAATAATGATCATAATTTCTTCATAATAGAAATAGTTCGATGGAAAATAGTAGTAAAAGTAGAAAGGATAGTGAAAGATGTGGATGGAGAATGAATAATAAAAATAAGTTAGAAAAATATAAAATAAATGTAGAAGAAATCATAGAAGGGTTTTGTTGGGAATGAATATAAGTACTGGTATGATGAAGTAGAAACAATGACAAATAGGTTTTTAAGTAACAATATTCAGGAGAATAAATGTAATAGAAAAGTAAAAATTAGTAAAAGTGTAGAAGAGAGGGGAAATCATATAGAGAATATAAATGTGCTAATAAAACAAATAAAGAGAAAAAGATGTTAATATTAAATGCAAAAACTATTTTTAAAAAAAGTTGGCAAAAATAGGTAATTATATAGACAGAATAAAATTAAATAATAAAGTATTGGAGAATTTTAAATAAAAGTGGAAGAGATGGGGAAAAAAAATTGGAAATATATTAAAAGAAGAAATAAGACATTTATTTTATATAGCACAATGTTTTTTATAAACTGTAATACCAATAAGCCGATAAGCTAATGCACATGCACTCTGTAGATGTCACTATATAAATGAATACTCCCACTTTTTCAAACACGAGATAAAGTCTTTTACCAAAGACTAATTTATCTTGTGTTTGAAAAAGTGGGAGTATTTATTTATACAGTGACATCTGCAAAGCACATGCACATTAGCTTATTGGCTTATTGGTAAAAGAAGAAGTGTAGGGAAGAGAAAAATAATATTACTAAATGATGAGAAAAAAGAATTAGCTCTAAAGAAGAATTAGAGACAATCTTAAATAAGTATGTAACAGATATAGAAAATATATTAGACATGAAGGACAGAATGATAACAAACATAAAAGAACATACTATGGAAACAATAGTTTTACAGAAAATTAATTGAATGAAAGAGGAAAGAAATTTAAAAATGGAAAGGCAATAAATTTAAGTGAATGGACAGCAAAAATGATGAATTTGAAAATAGGGCAAAATTAAAATATTATTTAAAGAAAAGGTAAGGATCATAGAAAGTTAAACAGTTATAGACTGATAGTTGTAACATCAGTGTTATATAAAGTTTTTGCATGAATGGTGGCTGGAAGAGTGGCAAAATGGATGGGAAAAAATAATATAGTGGGAGAAATGCAAGAAGATTTAGATAAGATAGGCATATAGGAGATAGTTTATTTGTAATCACACAACTTACAGATGTGAGTGGGAATACAAGTAAACAGTTATATATCATCTTTATAGATTTAGATAAAGCATATTATACAGTAAATAGAAATAGATTATGGGTAATTTTAGTAAATTTGGGAATGAATGGAGTTTTAGTGGATCTTATTAAGAGATTTATGAAAATAATTACTGTATGTATCAATTAGGAAATATAGAATCAGAGTTAAAAGTGGATGGGACTAAAACAAGGATGCTCTGCATCATCTATTTTGTTTTTATTATAATTGAGAGGAATGGAGAGAGCAATAGCAAGACTCTAGGAAGAGGGGTAGAGAGACCATTAATAGATGGCAAGGAGTGTATATATTATCAGATCTTTTATTTGCTGATGATATCTTCTTGAGCACAGAAAGTAGGGAAAATATAGATGTTATGCTGAAGATGTGTGCGAGGGTGGATAAAGAGATGGAGATTAAATTTAGTGATGAAAAATCAAAAGTAATGATGATAAATACTGGAGCAAATTGAAGAGAAAGAATTTTTGTTAGGGGAGTTAAATGTAGTGAATAGTGATAACTATTTGGGAACCATCTTAAGTAATCAGAGAAATTGCTTGGATGAATCTTGTAAAAAACAAAAAAAAAGGGACTGAAAAATTAATAGTATTTTAATATAATAAATATGATCTAGCAAGAATTGTATAGGAGTCACAGAAGCAGGATTAACTTATGGTAGGGATGTGTTATGTGTTATGTAAAGACATGTTAGATTACTTACAAAAAATACAAAGAGAAATAAAAAGACATGTATTAAATGCAGATATGTGGATTGCAAAGAATGCAATTCAAGGAAAAATAGAATGGTAAATTTTTATATGAGAGATACAAAATGAAAATATTCAGAAGATTGCAATTTTTAGATAATAAGAATATAGCCACAATTGTATTTAATTGGGTTATGAATAAAAGACATGCAACAAGATCAGTGAGAAAGGTAGTATGGTATGCAGAAGATTTGAATAAAGACTTTATGTCAGTGTACTTGTACAAATAGTGGGATAATTGTGTTCAGATAATTGTTGAGTGTCATAGTTGGAAAGAATGAAATAGAATAAATGCATTAATAAAAAATAGGGAGTTGGAGAGATGGAGAGCTAGTATTGTTAGTAAAAAGAGATTAAATGTATATCGAAGTAAACAAAATATTGGGTGTGAATTAATTTACAATAATATCAAGGGAAGAAGTTTACTGTTTAAGTGTTGAACAGGACTGTTAGCAAATAAGGGAATATACATAAATGAAGAAAGTGGGTGATTTAATCTGCAAGTTATGTAAGAAAAGCATGAAAATATTAGGCATCTGTTAATTGAATGTAAATGCTTACAAGAAGAAAATGGGTTCTTGGTTTTTATGTAGGGTTTGGAAAAAAATAAGGGGGATCTAGAAATAAAGGTCATAGAGTGGACAAAGATAATGTTGAGGAAATAGGATAAAGTAGGATAGAGAAAAATATGGGAAAAACTAAGAATGAAGAGTGGAAATAGGAGGTAAGATGGCTAACAGGTTTCTCTGGGTTTAGTGGCTGAGAGATTCCTAATATTAATAAAAGAGAAACCATAGTGCATTGCATCATATCCAAGCTTACATGCAGAAAGAATACAAATAATGAAGTTGTGAGAGAATAAATATAAATTAATATTATATGGAAAATGGGTTTTTAGTCTTTATGATGGATTTAGAAAAAGATAAGGGGGATCTAGATATAAAGGCCATGGAGTGGACAAATATGGTAATGTGGAAATGAGATAAAGCAAGATAGAGAAATAATATGGGAAAACTTAGGGTTGGAATGAAAAGATAAAGTAATGTGGCTAATAGGTTTCTCTGGGCATAGTGGCTGAGAGATTCCTGACTTCAATAAAGGAATAGCCATACAACATCACATCTAATTCTACCTCTTAAAGATCCACAAAATAACATTATTTAAAATTTAGATGCTATTATATATAATGTTCTAATTAAAATTATTATGCATATATTTACATGGTAAGAGCATAATAAAATATTACCAATAGCTTTTTGTAATAAAATAGTATATTTCTTAAACAACTTTTATTCTTTTTAACAATGCACATTCATAATTAGAATGGATTGCATTCGCATTATTACTTTATATATATTGAACCAGGTGGGGTAAATTTAGATTGAAATAGGAACAACAAAATCTCTAGCATGCACTTTTACCTCTTTAAATAAAATAACTTGTGAAACAATATTGTAAAACTTTTATACAAAAATATGATATAATTATTTATTCTTAATATATTTGATATACCCCAAGGCAATTTAAATATTGCACCACCATGGCCTCTTAGGCAAAGAAAAACAATGCCCAGAGGGAACCTGTGACCAAGCCAGAGCTATATATAAAAATATATAACTGTGACCATGTTTGAAGGACACAGATCTTCTCAGCTGCATAATTCAAACACCTATCATTCAAAGCACTTTTTTGTTTTGAAATAAATCCTGGGCACCAGTCAGTTACCCACTGATAAATGACACACTTTGAATGATTGGAAAACTAATTCAGTGCCTAAGATATCCCAACTAGCTCAATCAAAAGGACTATAATGCATTACTATTTTAATTAGTGGTAAATGAATTGATCGACATGCATTAAGTTTAAAGATAATTTATTTTTAAATAAGTACTTATTATTATAACTTTTAAACTACTTGTAAATTTTCTCAGTTAAATATAAACAATGATTCATAATAACTTCAGGCACACATATTATAGTAAAATATACCCTAGCAATACAATTCAGCTTTAAACTAATTATAAGCATTCAAAACACATACATTAATAGTTCATTTTATACAGTTATAGAGTTCATTTATTAACTGCCTCTGGGAGGCTTCAAGGTTAGCAATGGCTACATTATTATCAGAAATGAAATAGGAAAAGTTATTCATTACATATAGGATTTTGGACATTGACTTCTTGCTGATTGCTGCTTCATGTAATAATTTTCCAATTGGTTGGATTTGAGGTTTTGTGGAGATTCTTTTGCTTACTATTTTATGGCACTATTCTTTAAGACAGTTAGAAATCCCTGGCAGTTTTCAAGTTGTTAGGCAGGCATCATTTTTATTGGGCAGGCTGCTGGTTCCATCAATCTCAGGCTGGAGTAAGGCCATATAATTCCAATGGCTGTTAGCACTTCATTGTTCTGGAAAACACTGATTATGGATACATGATTGATTGTAACAACTCACTGATTGATTGACTGAACTGATTGAAGAACTGATAGACTGAACTGATTGAAAAACTGATTTGCTCTATGTATATGATGACCTGTTGTCACTTTGTTAATTAGTTTTTATATTTACCAGCTATATTTGTTGTTGCAATTCATCCAGTGTTTTTGAATACATTCTTTTGATAAAATTTTGATCCTGTTTTCAGTTGGTAGCCATTGCTAATTTGTTGTTTAGTGGATTTTTTTATTAGTAGCCATTGCTGAGTCTGTTTTTTAATTTTAACTTTCTTATATCATTTTATCAACACACACACACACATTTTACTATACTTCTTTATTTTTACAATCATTCAATATTTACACATGTATATGTTTGAAATCAACTCATTATTTAGTTTTTTTAAGATTACTTTTTTTTCTTTAAGTCAAATAAAAGAGAGAACCTTTAATTTTATATAAAAGATTTTTAGTTTAAATTGTCATTCTTTTAATTCTTAATTACTTGCAATTCAACTACTTTAAAATTTTCTAAGTTAATTTCCTCCCCCTTCCACTCACCCCTAACTTTTATAGATTATTTCTTTTTTTAGCGAAGTGCATTTTGTTTAAACTAATAATAATAAAACTCTTTAGACTTGTATAGATTTATTTATTTTCAAATGAGATGTTTTTACTCATTTATGGATAAATTATTCTGCAATACCTTTATTATTTATTATCAAATTTAAACTTTATGTAAACATAATTTTTAATGAGCGCCGCTCAGTAGCATTACAATATAGATATAGTAATGGAAGAAGTCCTGGCCTTATATAGCAGTATGTTTGATAGGCCATCAGAATGGATGAGAAAAAATATCTAGGATTTTTAAAGCTTTTAAACTTATAATCACCTTAACCTCAATCCTAGGAGATGTATGCATATGAACATACATCCAATACCTTGACATATATTCATCCTTCTTCTCAATTCCTAAATTTCCTTTAATGCAGAATTTAAGCTTAGGGAGAATGTGCACAATATTCTATTTCAAGGAATAATCATATTATGATTTTCATTGCATTGGGTATGTGATAAATAGATAAATGAATAAAGAAAAACATGGATGGCCAACTTAAATTTGACACCATGTTTAATAAATTTATTCACACTTATTACAATTTATTCAGTGAGGAACTATAAGTGATAGCAACTAATATATTTAGATATCTGTGACTATTCTTTGCTCACTACTGTCAATATTTATTAATCCATCCTTTCTCTTCAAAAATAATCATTTGATATCACTAAAAAAAGAAATTTTTATAACTTGTAACTATATATATATATATACTTGATTGCTAATTTAGAATTTGGTGAAATCATACTTCTTTGTTTCCAATATATTTGCTGATTGATTCACATTAAAAAGCATGATGGTGGTTTGGGGCCCGACCTTTTTATTGTTATTTGTTTCAATAATGATAGAAAAGATCATTCACACTAGAAGTTTTAATCACATATATAAAAAAAAACAAATAAATAATAAAATGATTAATATTGACAAACAAACAAGAAATAATAGTGTAACTGTAAAAGTGTTGGTTTTTAATGTTGGAAAATATTAAGTCTTACCTAATATTCTAGGGATGATCAAATTTATCTGCAAGCAAGTCTACACCTGATCCTATATTTTATTTCAACTTAAAATTAAGCTAATAATGCCCCACCCCTCATATCAAGAATATGTAATCCCATTTATTTATGGTAATGGAAAGAAAGAAAATATATATATATAATTAATTATATGATAGCAGCCTAAGAAACACCAAGTGATCTATAAAGGAAAATGTCCTAAAAGAATGATGCATATCCCTATTTCTACAGTTTATGATCCAATTGGTTGGCTTCGAGTTTCTTAGAACATGTATAATAGTGTTCCAAATTTCTATCTTCAGATCCAAGTAGTAAAGTTTGGGGTTGTCTTCAGCATAGGTGAACAGATGCTGCTTTGAGTTGACTTCATTTTTGGCAGTTACAACTCCATGGCTGATAAATCTCTTCCTGTGAGGTAACTTTGTACTTATCCATACATGATTGTATGTATGTATATATATATAATCCGTTTATTAGAGTCCTTGAGTTTATTAAATAGCTAACTACTGTTTCTTTGAGATTTCAAGTTATAGCTGGTTTAACTCTCCAGATAAAGATTGAAAATATTCTTGGAGTATCAAATAAATCTAAAGCTATCTATGGAATTTCTAATTTACAATCCTTTGATATACTGACTTTAATTTCATCAGCTTATCTATTTTCAATGGAATCTAATAGTTTGAGGTTTCATTTTGATGACTGCCAATCTTGATTTTTAAATGCTGAGTGCGATTTCAGTTTACAAAATATACATGTTGATTAGTTAGCAAGAGTTTTTGATTTTATTTTTTAAAAGAATGATATTTTGTATATATATACTGCTGATCATCAAAATGAGATTGTTCTTTTTAAGTGTTGCATCAACTTTCAAAATAGTGAGTTTGGTATCGTACATGGATTTGATTGTTTATGTCATGTGTTATGATATATATATGTGTGTGTCAGATTAATAATAAAAATTTATTATTTCCTTCTTTTACATTTTTATGATTTCATTGCTTGTGTCTAAACTTGATCATCTTTTTGCTTATATTGTTATAATATGTATACATCAAACAATAATTCAAAAAAGATTTTATAATAAGGGTAATTATAAATATTTAAATTTTACACAGTTGGTTTAGGTTATGGATTTTATCACTCATTTGTTTATGTTTTAAATTACATAAACAATCAAGTATTTTCTCATCTAAAAATGTTTGTGAGAATTTTTATTTTTCAAAAATGTTTTGATTGGATTACATTCTATTTATACATATAATTTATGATATGGTTCATATCGAGAATGTTATTATGTCATGTAATGTGTTAAGGATGATAAGGGTGTTTAATGGTTTTTGGTGGACTGTGAGATCACATCTTATAATATATATATATATCACTTGATGATATTTTTATAAAACCATTATGTTGTCTTTTTTGACAAGGTTCAATTTTGAATAAAAATCGGTTTGATGAAAATAAATTTATTACTTAAACATAAAGTTGTCTATAAAATTTATTATATTTTATATTCAGTTCAGAAGAATATATATATATTGTACCAGTTCGATCTGAGTAAGATGCTCACACTTCATCTGCAATAGGTTTAGCTGAGTTATAACCTTATTTGTAATAAATTTATAACCTTATTTAATTATAAATATTACGTGAATGAACCAGCACATTTGAGCAAAGTGGAAAATACTATTGATAGCTGTTGTTGCAATAATACCCATGATCAGACCGAGCTATGCAATGCATAACATGATCATATTTCCAGATCGTGGCCCACCTCGGTTACTAGATTCAAACCCCTACTATCCAAACACTTTATTTGTTTTGGAATAAACCCTGAGCACCAGCTAGTACAGAACTAACATGCTTGGATAATAGGCCCATAATCCAGTGCTCAAAAGTCCCTTAACTAACTCAGTCTATTTTTAATTCAATAACAAAATATAGTTTCAGTTAGTGGTGAAAGAATTGACCGACAAAATAAAGTTTTAGTTTATAAAGACAATTTATTTTAATTAACATTTACTAAACTAATTTTAAATATTTACAAATCTTATTTAACTAATATAACACATGCACATTTATAATTTACACACTATAATATCTTAGGAGAAAGCATTAAATAATATTTGAAATTTAAAATACAATGACATCAATATACATTACATGAACACACCCAACATTTTAAACACACATATTAATAGTTCATCTATGTGTGCTATACAGTTCTTAAACTTGACTCTTGAGGTTTTATAAATGCGATAGCTACTTTAGAAATGAGTATAAGAAAAATGTTATTATCTAGGATTTTGAATGTGGATACTTCTTGTTGTTTTCTGCTTCTAATGAAGTATTTCTTACCAGTTAGATTTGAAGTTTTTTTGTGGAGATTTGATGCTGATTATTCTGAGGCATTTTCTTTAAGACAATTAGATATTGAGTGGCTTCAGGTTGTTATGCAGGCTCTGAACACACAATAAACTGACTAATATAACTCACTGATAGATTGTACTGAACTGTTATCTCAAGTGCAACTCAAACACAACTCAAACTCAACTCAAACTTGACTAACTGTCCAATAAAAAAATGACTATTTATACATATGATGTGTTGTCATTTTGATATCCTCCAGCAATATCTGTTGTCGAAATTTCTTTGATAATCTTTTAATTATGTGTTTTTGAAGATTGTTTAATTAGTAGCCATGCAAACATGTTGTTTTTATATTTTTATTAGTAGCCAACACTGAGTGTTTTTTTAATTTTTTAACTTTCATTTATTTTTCAATATAATTTTAACATGCACATATACATGCATTTATCATTTCTTTGTCTACTCTCACACATATATATTTTATTAATAAGCTTACATATACACACATGTATAATTTAAGATCAATTCATTATTTAGTTTTTAAGATTACTTTTTTACTTTAACTCGAATGAAAAGAGATTTATATTTTTAAACTTTACATTACATTTTAACTAATAATAATAAGAAGAAAAAACTCTTTACTTCTTTTTTAAAACCTTTAGACTTTTAATATTACATTTTTTTTGACAAAAGATTTTTATTTTAACAATTTTTTTAAACAAAATTATTATGTCCCAACACAATGTTGGTACAATATATATATATATATATTGTGCCAGACCGTGTATAATGGCCATGCACAAAATGGCTGTTGCTGAAGATTCAGCACAGCTAAAATGCATCATATTAAAATTGTAATTTTTAACAGATCTATTAAATCATAATTTAGATGTGTATTTGGAGGTACTTATATATAGTACATAAATAAATGGGTTTGGTCTATATTATATTCCTATTATACCCACAGTACAAGTGTATGCAGTATATGTGTTAATAATTTTATTCGCACAGCAAATCTATATCATAAAGGGAAAACTAAGCTTGTAACATTTGTTTACGTGTGGAACAGTTTTTTTGTATTTAAGTTTATTACCACTTGTAAATGTTCCGATACACGTATATAGAAATGTATTTTTTCTTTTTCCTAAAAATTGTTTAAATAGAATTTGAATTTTGTACTTATTAGAATTTAAATTTTATATTTATTAGAATAAGATGGTTGGTAATTAATATTAATTTATCAAAAAAAAAAAGAAAAAACCTTTTGTCAATTGTAATCTACTTTTGGCAAAAGAAAAATGTTTTGTATAAAAAAATTTGTTTGGTTGATCGTGGATAAAGATAAAATCAAAAAGTCAATTTTATCTAAAAAGAATGTAAACACAATGGGTGGTGTAATTAATCAATATGGAAGCTATACAAATTCCAGTATTAGAGAAATCGTACTTTAATACATAAAAAGTGAAAGAATGTGGGTAAATTAATGTAAAAGTATAGTCTTATTATCGGCTGATGAAATAGTTCATAGGGGGGTATTACAATTGTACTAATTGGGATATATGTGCTACTTACTTGGGACATTGAGGTCAGTTGTTGCTAGCTCACCAAAGCAGTCAGATGGCAGATGTTTAAGAAAATAAAAACTTTGTTTCCAGCTTGTCCCAGAAATAGGACGATTTATGTTTGCTAAAATAAGAGTTGGCTCCAGCGTGTCTAAACAATGGAATGGTATATGCTTGCAGAAAATAACAAAGCAGAAAGAAAGGAGAAATGATATTTGTTTGCTAAAAATTATAGTTGTATCTGGCTGGTCTAAAGAATAGAAAGAAGAAAGGAAATTTGAAATTAGCCATTCGAACATGGGAGGATCATTAAATGGATTTTAGAAAAGTTATCAACAGTATGAATCCCCTATCCATTTAATAAAAAAAAAGAATCATATTTGAGAACTTTAATTCATATTTGACCTATGTGCTGAGCATAATCTTTAGTCACAAGCAAGTATTCATATAGCCAAGGTGTATAATATATTCTGACATGAAAGTGATATATATATATATCTATGTGAAAATTATATTCACCGACCTATAATCAAGGAGATGGCCTTATTGTTTGTTCCAGTTTACTACTCTATCATGGAGTAGACCTCTAGCTGCAGTGCACCACCTGTTCATCTATCAAGCCCGAAAATGCCATAGGAGAAACAGCAGACCCTGATGGAAAAAAGACTCATACGTGTATTGGTGAAAGGAAGCCCTATCTGCCCTGTTAAGTAGCCATGTGGTCCATGAAAGTTAAACTTAATGAAAGAACAAGTTCAGATGAGTGTATATAGTTGTTTTTTTCTATTTCATTTATCTTCTCTATTTTTGTATAATATTAAAAGTTTTTCTTAGATATATAAATATTATTTTTTTTTATTTACTCATATATTATCAAGATTGACCTGTGTATTTAAATTGTTTTGTTTTTTTTTGTTTTTTTTTAACATATGATATTTGCTGCATACATTTGATTTTTGAATTATTACTTTAAAGTGGGGGAAGGGATATAGATCACACCTATTGTGCAATCCTTTAAATATTTTTTGTTATATATATATGCATTTGTTTCTGTAAATGAATTTTCAATTTACTCCGGTGATATCTCATTAATATTATATTTTCGTTATTTGAGATATGAACTGGATTAAATTATTTTTGTTTTTATATATAATTGGTGGAGGGAAATATATAATAATCTGGGAATAATAAATAGTAAATTTCATAGTTAAATCGTTTACAGTTTCCTTTACTTGGTTTTGAAGTATTTATTGATTCGTTAGCAGATAGGATTGTAGTTATTTAATCAAAATGCTAACCCACTTAGTAACCTGAGATTTAAAGAACACATATAATGAGCTAGATAGGGGTAACTTACCGGGGAGTTGGATTGTTTCCTTTATTCCAGTCCGAACTTCTTGAATTATTAATATTCGATAATGACCAGTCATATTTTGCACACTCTCTCGGGAGAGAAAAGGAAAATAAACAATATCGTCTTGAACGGGGGTGGCGCTAGAGGCTGAAGTAAAACATTTTGGTGCTCTTAAAGGTGTGTAAAGACTCCAAATGGTCAACGTATAGTTAATCGGACAATTGTGAAATAATTTAACAGGGAAGGCTTCGATTGACCTAATTTTAGGTTCAATCTACTTCCTCTAATAATTCTTTAGAGATATTTATTTATATTTAATCAACAATATTTTTGGAGAATTGTTATCGATTTCCCATTTTGTAACATACGTCACTTCATGCTCGGTGCGTATATGGGTCTAGCTGTATAAGACCACTTGGGGATTTTGAACTGGTACAATATATATATATATATATATATTGTACCTAACTGAAGTGTCACTTAGTTCCAAGAGGTAATCAAGGTTATCTTAGCTTAACCTTTTGTTTAAAATTTTGGATTTAAAAAAAAATAATGATAAAAATATTAAAATAGGATAATCTAAATATTTTTAATAATATTAGTTGGTTTGATAAGGGATATTAGGTAATAATTTAACATAAGCAAATGTTAGATTATTATAATAGTGAATTGATAAATAGTAAATATATTCGAAAATAACTACTGTATAATCTATTCTAATGTCTAAAGAATAATAATAAGATATTATTATTAAGTTGGAATAAGTAAGTAATAAATTTTAAAAGAAAAAATGATATGTAAGTTTTTATTAAAAGGAAATAAGAATATTTGTTATTAGTTTTGTAGTTTAGCATTCTAGTTATAAAAGTTAGTTAGATTAAATAATCGTTAACATTTTATTGTTGTAATTCTAAAAATAATTTTAAACAATTAATGTAAGACCAGTCATATGTGAGAATATGTGCATGCATAGACATAGAAACATAAGAATAAAAAAATAATTTAGCTCCCATATTGTTTAAAATAAGTAAATAAAGCAAATGTGTGGATAAAATTATTTTTAATGAAATATTTAAGGGTTTAATAAAGGATATAACTTTAAATTTTATATTTCTTACTATTGTGTTGTATAAAATATTAAAAAAAACAATTGTTGCATAATATTTGGAATATTAAAATTTTGACTTTGCAGCTGAAGGTCACGTGGTATGGAAAAATTATATTGATTACATCAGTAGATTGATTCCACAGCTGGTTTGTCAGAATATTAAAATTCAATAAAAAATAATTTTTATTGGTTTTTAAATGAATTGTAGGTGGATGAAAAATTGTGAGATAAAACGGAGATTGAAGGACCATCCAGGGGGCTGATCTTGTTTGATTCAACTGGTGCTGGATCTTAAAATTTTGTTAAGAAAAGTAATTTTTTTTAAAAAAGCTTGATTTTTCTAAAAAAAATACAAGTATGTTTAAAATATTTAAAATCGTCCTGTAGTGATGGAGGGCTAAAAAGAAAAGGTAATCCATTTTTCTGACAATTTGAATTTCAGTCAAGGCATAGAAATTATAGTAAAAAAATGTCTAAAGTAAATGAAGCATCTCACATATTATATGACATTAACTTGTTTAATTTTCTTTACTTGGAAATAAGGTTAAGGAACAAACTATTAATCATTTCCATAGATAAGCATTTGGTTGTAGTAAACTATTTTGAAAATAAAATGCTAATTATTTTTCCTGTTAGATTAAAAGTATATGTAAAAAAAAAAAAGAATTTTTTTTTTTAAAGTTTAAAAAGAACATTATAAAGAAGCTGCTAAGTTTGATTACAGTGAAACTATAAAGAATGATTTTTTTTTAAAAAAAGGAAAAGTTATTACTTATATCTTGACATATATGAAAATGATTTGTTTACTAAACACAAACAGATAATATATACATCTTAAAGGATAATTCTTATTTACACAGTAAGAAAGGACACGTATTTGGAAATGAAACTTTAAAGCAATTTGTAAGGATTAATAATGAATTTATAGTTATTGGGTACATTATAAATGGTCATACTTGCCAGTATTTAAAAATAAATATGGCATTAATTATAGCATATAAATGGAGAAGTGTCTTGAACAGTAAAAAAAAATTTCTGCTCTCATATTTAAAAGTAAGCAAAGGAAATTAATTTTAAAAATAAATACGTCTTGGAATATTATTAGGAAAAGTACTTAAGAAAAACTATATTTAAAAAAAAAGCGTTTTCCTAAAAGAGGATAAAGAAATTCAGATAGCAAGATATTATTATTATTGTATGCAATTTTGAACTTGGGATCCTATAAATAAATTAAAGTGTGTTCAGCTGAAGAATTTATTTTGTTTCATTCCGGCTTAATCATATTATTTAATTTTTTTTTTTTAAAATTGTTTTTAAAAAAATATTATTAATGAACTATTGAACACTTTCGTTTGAAAATCATTGCCATGTGTATAAATGTATTAATTAAAACTTCGAATTCGGATAGATATCTTAACCTGGATAAATTGTCTATCCATTATGAAATGGAAAAATCATTATGGAGCTGAAATATGAACTTGAGTTAATGTATTATTATTATTTTTATTTTTTTTTATGGTCTGCTTTTTTTTTAAAAAAAAAAAAACCATAAAAATATTTATGCTATTAATTTTTTTTGGAACACTTTTGCATAAATATACAGGTAAACTAGGGTTATAATTTTAAAATGAAATAGGTTTATTTGAATGAGCAAATTTGTTTTGCCATTCTTAAGTAGATTTAGTTTATTTATCAAGTATTACACTAGCTAGTTTCTATTTAATAATTTCATTATAGAGATTTAAATATCACAGTCTTATTTTCATATAAATGGGATGTTTTACTCAATTTTATTTTAAATTTACTAAAGAAGTTTATCAGAGAATATCCATTCATTTGTTTTATGAATGTTATATTAATAATAATTATAAATATTTTATATTCATCGAGAAGTAAATATTCTTGCATTTAATTTACAATTTTAAAAGTCCACTAGTTACTATATTTTAGCATTTAATATTTTGTTATGTGTGCATTGTGCCTTGCCCAGAATTTTATATGCATTTAAGTTTAAAGTATTTTCTACAGTAGTCATTTGACACATAGTTTGCTTTGTTGATTCGAACATTGGATATACGTTTTGTATTTTATAAATTTCTTGGTAATAACTTAGTTAGTATAAGTGAATTATATATCTTGCTATTAGTTAATATTTGGTAGCCTCATAGAGTTAGGCTTAGTTAATAATTTTTGAATATGCTTATGGAGTAGATAAAATCCTCCATCCTTATTGCTTCGTATTTCCATGATTTGATAGTGCTTATTCCCAAAAAAGGGTATTGTATTGTATTTTTCAGTGATGATGATCACATTTATAAGCATTGGAAATACCATGAGAAGAGTATGCTTTTCTGGTGTGTTTCTTTTCCCAGATGTATTGAAGATGAATTCCAGACATCTTAAGTTTGCCTCGAGTTAGGTATTTTGGAAACCACATTCTTTTCCAGCTCTGAGGAGCCTAGTATTTTTATATTTTTTGCCTATCATTCATGATGACTTAATGCTAATTCCACCACAGTAGGTGATGTTGCATTTGTTTTAGATTTGTGATGACAAGATATACTTGTTTTTGAGGAAATGTATTTCTTCAGGTAGTTGTAGCTAATTTAAGGCTCATAGGTATATCAATGTTTGAATTGTGTTGCTATGATAGTTTTATCATGCACAAGCTAACCAACAATAAGTTATATTTATTTTAAAGTATATTAAATATGCATATGGTATAAGTGGCAATTCACACATACTAATTTAATATTTTCATCCAGAATTTCGCCGCTGGATTTGTAAGTCTGTTACATCATTATTTTTAAAACATTGAGGGAATAATTTTATGTGGACTAAAGTTATTTTAAAAATATATATATAAATGATCTCTGATGAATGATTGTCCCATACACTTAATTTAGTTTAATTTTAATATTAGCTTAATCTGATTTAAACATATATCTAGCTATGATATTAGTTATATCCGTGAAACTAGTGATGATATTTTTCAAAAGTATTGCTGAATAGGTTTATTCCAACTTAGTGTTTGTTAGGTTTAGGAGTATAAAATTAAGCTTAGAGTTTTCAATATAAACCTAGTTCTGTGTATTATTCTGATTATTAGATGACACAGTAATGATATAAATTAGTCTAATAAAGAAGAATAGTAGTGTGCTTATTAAGTACTTATGATAATTAAAGTTTAAGGTATTTTTTGATAAAAATCTAATTATTAAAAGAAAGTAATATTGAATAACCTTTGTCGGTTATTAAGTGTATTAATGTAAGTTAAATAAAACTGTTAAGAGTCCAAATAATTATATTAAATCTTAGTGCAGTATTGGCATTCTTTGTATTCTACTACATTTGTAAACATTTCTTCTCATTATTAATAAATCAAATTATTATTATTTCAAAAGTTTTTGTTTTGTTTGTTTTACTTTTATATGAAAATATATTATTGTCTTGGGTTCCAAGTTCACAAAATCTTAAAAATGTAAAAGTTATTAAATCTTCAATTCAGAAATTTACAAGTATATTCTAAGTTAATTAAATATAGTTAATATTGTCTTGAAAATTAAAAAAAACTATGTTAAAGTAAATGATTCTCTTATTGAATCATAAATACAGGTAATTGCATTATAGCAGATACCTAATTAAATACTTAGTTAAAAGTTTATTTTTTTAAATTATCAGTATATCTTTCAGACTAAAGATTATGCAATATCAGATTAACAATATTAGTACTTCAGAAAAATATTTTAATTAATATTATTTAGGAGCTGCACCTTATTTTATATTCACTGCACATCATCTATCATCATCTTAAATCTGATATATTTAAAAAATTCTAATTCATTTGCATTTGAGGTCTTTAGTGGTTGTCTGTGAGTATGGAAAGGCATTAAAAGTACCCTTGCTCTTTTCTTTGCTCAAGTAATATCTTAGATAATAGGTCATTATTATTAAATTTAAATTGATTCATTAAATTTTGTGAATTAATATTTGTTTTGTTTATTATTTTAAGATTGAACATATTATAATTATTTTATGGTCAGCTAAGGTGTCACTTATTTATTAATCACAGTAATTCTTTATTAGGCAAATTAACTTAAACTTTAATTTTACACAAGAGGGTTAGTTTTAAAATTCCTGAGGTTATTTACTCTTGTTGTTTTAGTAAATATAATTTTGTAAGATAATATTGTAAAGCAAAGCATCATAGGTCTTATTCAGAGAGTGTATAATCTATTGGTAGGACTAATATGGTACGCATTAATTAGAGATTTTAGATAATCTTTTGTATGGTTTATTAAAATATTAATATGTTGTAGTAGTTATAGTTCATCAGTATTGGATTGGACCTTTATTTGATTATACATCTTTGGATCATCATCTCTTTTCTTTAAATTTATTGTAACCCCACTGAGCGGAGTCTTTTAGAGTCTCTCATTTATATTTTATTTCATTTCATTTCAATTTTATTCCATTTCTTTTCATGTAATTTCTCATATCTTTCTATCATCTCAGCCATTTAAAACATTCATTAAGAGTTTCTTCTATCATCTCATTTCATTTCTCTCTCCTTTATTCCATCTTCTCCTTATATATCTCTTTCATATCTTTCAATCACCTCATTCCTTTTTTCTCTTCATTACATATATCATTTCTGTTACCTTTCCCCATTTCTCTTTCTCCTCAATTCTTTTCTTTTCCATCATTTATTCTTACCATTATCATTATCTCCATTTCATTATTAGTATTATATTTCTCTTTCTCTTTCTTTCTCATACCCTATCTCATTTCATTATTAGTTATTTCTTTTTCTTCTTTTCTATCTCTCTTTTTTCTTTCTCACACCCCTCTCTCATTTCATTAGTAGCATTATCTTTCTCTACACCTCCCTTATCATCTTCTTCATCTTCCTTTCCACTTACCTTTCATCATTATCATTTTATCTCCCATTTCATTATTAACATTTTTTCTTCCTCTTTCTCACACCTCCCTATCATCATCATTTTTACTTCCATTTCATAATTTTCTCCCTCTATTCTCTTCTTCCCATTTTATTATTAGCATTTTCTTCTTTTCTATCTCTCCTTTCTCTTTCTCATACCCCCATCTATATTTAACACAATATTCAGAATTAAATAATATATTCTTTACCAGAAGTACTTTCAATTGTTTCACTGACAATCTTTATCAACTGTTAATACAAACATACAAAAAATAAAAACTTGCATTACCCATAATTCAATCCATTCAAATTTCCCACAATTCTGTTGTCTTTATATTAGCCAATTGCCTATTCATTAAACCACCTCTATTCCTAGATATCATCATTGCCTCTTTAATTTTATGTTTTTTCCTACACCTTTCAATTTGAATAATTTTTATAGCTCTATTATTAAATTTAAAACCATAATTACATGTTTTATTATGATCAAATATAATTGATGGAGTATTCATATTTACCGAAGATATATTTTCTTTCTGTACATGTTTATATAATGTCTTATGATCATTATATCTTTTTTGTAATATACATTTGGATTCCCCTATATATTTTATTCCACAACCACATTCCAACATATATATAACAGAACTTAATTCAAACTTAGAAATCTTGGCTTTAGAGTTATTTATCATATCATTTATATTATTTGAAGAGAAAAAAGAAATTCTACACAAACCACTATAAAGTTTATTAATTAATTTAGCTTGTTGATTAGATATAAAGGGAATAGAAATCCATTTATCACTTTTTAATTTATTTAATATTTTCTTATTATTACTTTTATTTTGATTATATTTTGTAATTGTATTATAAATAATATTCTTTACATAACCAACATTCAACATATCAGTAATATATACATTAATATTTTCCATTTTATCACTAATAAATTTGCACAAATAATCATTTCTAAACAAAAATGACTTCAAACTAGCTAATTTATGACCCATATGAACTTTAGAATTATATGGAATATAACCCTTAATTTCCATAGGCTTTAAAATCATATTATAATCAAAAACATTATTATTTCTTTTAATAAATATATATAAAAACTTTATAGAATCTTCCCTCTCTTCATTTAACACCCATTTTACTTTATTAATCATATTTAACTCACTAAACAAATTAACTATTATTTCAATATGTGCACATATAAATACATCATCAACATATCTACAATATACTTTAATTCCTTTATATTTTATCTGAGACAATATCTTAACCTCATAACTAGAAATAAAAAAAATACAAATCCGTGATACTACCAGAAGACCCATTGGCCAACCATAATTCATTATATATATATATTATCTCAGCATATGCTATTTGGTTTTGGTAGACTGATGAGGAAAATCAGTTTAAGAAAGGTTTAAAAATTGCCTATTCTCATTGTAATTGTTCATTCAATATTGATTTCATACAGTGTTTATGATAAAAACAGATCTATTTTTCATTTTTTCCACTTCAATCAATCATTGTTTTTTTCTTCTTTATCTTTCAAAACATTAATTTCTATATTTATTTGCTTTATTATATTTTTCTAAACATGTTAATATTTCAATATACTATTGAAAAAATATTGCAATATTTAATTTGACATTCATCTGGTCTTCATTGTTGAATCTTGCTAATACTTTTGTTTTATGCTGCTCTTTTTATCACAAAATTTTATTATTCTTTATATTAAACAACATATAGGTAAATTTTAATCATTTATTGTATTTATATGATGATTGAAATATAAATCAATTGACATTTAATACTAAAAATGATTAAAATTTAAATATAAGTGTCTATTTGACAATTCATAAAATCTCTATCTAGTGCCTACTACTATATGGGGAGTTTTGCCTGTTTTAACAGCATGAACAAACATAAGAAATGGTGATCATGTGATGTTATATTTAATAATTTTTAAATATTTAGTTTTCCATCTTTATCAACTTTTAGCTTATATGCTTGTCAACTTACGAATGTAAATCAGTTTAAATTTCTTGATAGTTTTATAAATAAAAAAAGTGGACTTAAAAATGTTGAGACATAACATAGACCCTAAGGTGCTGCTTCTGTTTTTAAGAAGTTAAAAGATTAATTATTTCATCACATTAAATCTACTGCAACTCTAAGGTAGCTATATATAGAGTATGGAAGCGAAATTTGGACATCCTATCAATATAATATAAAGATATTTGAAAAAAAATTATATAAGGATGCTCTGTAAAAATTTAAAAATACAGTTGCATAATCATAAAACCTATCAATATGTTCAACTTTGTGGGTGTGATGCTATAAAGTTTTCTGTTGTAAAATCACATATTCCTGGGATTTGGATATGTAAAATAAATGAACAACATAAGATTTTCTAAAAGGATGTTTTATGGTAAACTTGGATGTGGTTTTTGTGGGAGAGCTAGATCTTGTTTACATCATAAGATATATTTCAAAGATATTCCAATGAAGTGCAATGTTGATTGTTTTCATTGAGAGATATGGCAGAGAATAAAATACATTGGAGAGATACAATTAAACATGGTGTTGAATTCTTTCATCTTTTAAATAGCATTGATATACATAAAATATTGTTAATGCTGGTTTTATTCTATAAAATTTTCTACAATCTTTCAAGCGACAATGTTTGACGAAAAAACAATTCATTTTATTTCCGACTTATATTTTTGTCAATAACTGAATTCACCAGAATTCTTAGAAAGTAGATGAGATGCCACCAAACATAGATGCATAAATTCTATATATGTTTAATTGAAAAGTTCGATTTGATATTAAAATTTGAATATACATTTAATGGAAATTTAACTAATATTTTTTTTTATATCAGGTTAATGTTAATTGATAAGGCAGAGCTTTTAATCAAACTTATATTTTAAATAACTTTGCTTTTCAAATAACATTTAAATATGTAAGTAATTAATTAAACTACAGAAACATATAAATATTAAATTAACATTTTATTTACTCCCCACCCCTCAATGTAAATTTTCATTATCTATCAAGCAGAAATGCATGATGAAAAAATAGCCCATCCAAACATGTATATATTGTAGTAGTATATAGTCAGCTACAATTAACAAATATAACAATAATAAATAATGACATTTTTATTGATTCTAAATAATCACTAGATAAAAAGTTAAATTTTGTTTTAGTAATTGTGCATTTTAGTATTTTAACATTTTATTTCAAACAAATATTTACACATATAAAATTAAAAAAGAAAAAAAAAGATTTTAACTAATTGTAAAATTAATTATTAGAAAGAAAAAAAAAGAAGTAAAATAGTCTTGAAACAAAGTAAAGTTATTATTAAATTATTAATTCCAAAACAGAATTCTCAAGTATCTAAATTTTATATTGCTACAAAAGGTAATTTTTTTTTTATTATTTCCTCTGTTTTCCATTTTTATTTTCAATTATGAATCATTGATATATTTTCTTTCCTGTGTTTCAAAAATCAGGTCATTGATAATGCTTGTACAAGGGGTTAACTAAGCTGTTTTCCAATAAACACAACATTGAGATGGGACTGAGATAAATGGTTATTTTTAAAAAAAAAAAAAACGCTAATATGTAAAAAGGGCTGTGGTCATAAATTTGGTTACTATTTAAATATGCAATGGCTTCATATGTATATGATTTAATTTTTCCCAGAATGGCTTGCTAAAAGTGTCTGTAGTCCATCTCTTGGCAAGCATAGCTGCTTCTTGAAGGAAGAAGTAATGTTAACCAGTCTTTAAGTGAAAAAATGTTTTAGTATAAAAAAGAAAGAATGATAGCTCATCCTAGCTCTATCTTATTTGCTTACTTATGTGGTTCGTTCCCAAAAACAGGAAAGACCAACTGATTGCAATACAACCAAATTGTGACAAACCCCTAGATTAATTATACAATCAATGGAAACATCTCACACACTATTTATATGAAGTAGAGTAAATGTGCTTTATGCAACTATGTAAACTCTACAACTTTTAAAAAAAGCATATGGAATAAATTGTTCATCTTCAATTCAGCCAAGAACTTGTACGAGATATAACTTCATTGACAAACAGTAAATAAAATAATCGTGAAGATTAATGTATTTACTTAATTTTTACGTAACTATTTTTTAGCAAAAAATGAACAAAACTAAAGAAAAAGTTATTATTTTTATTATTATATATATTTTTAATTGGTTAATCATTAATCTGTATCAATTTTTATTTATACTAATCTGACCACTATAAATATTATATATATATTGTATTATCTAATTCATTATTAATGAATTGAATGCATGTATTTATTATCATTATACTATTAAAATATGTAGTTCAAATATTGATTGCGCAGCTGGTATAATGATAAATGAAAGCACACATTTAATTAATAAAAATTGTAATGCAATTTATCAATACTTAGGAATGCTGAAGCCTTTCAAGGGTTGTACCACTCTCCTTTCTTTTACCCATTTCACAAAGTTACCTGAGTAGTGCAACATCACAAATGAGTTTCATGAACATCCAAGCTATAATTTAGTGATCATGAGATGTTCATTAATGAGTATGAGTTCAAACATGTTTTGTTAGTGGTGCTGTTATAGATCTTCATTAGTATAACTGGCCCAAACTAACAGATATTCTAATCACCCCAGGCTTCATAAGTTATATTCTACATTTGGGTCAGAAGACCATCATCCTATATACTTAGAGTTTATTTATATTTGTTGCCGTAACATGGCCCAATAGATTTAAAAAACAAATCCATATCTAGGTATCTGGTTACAATTTATATTTGAAATTCATTCATTACTTTGTGAATAATAGGTTCATTCTTTTAGAAGGTACTTTTAATAATAATAATTATATATATATATATATATTGTAGCAGTCCAAACTGTATGTTCGTATAACAAGAATTAGCATCTAAGCAAAAGTACCTAGAGTTCAATCATATGCGAGATACACAGGCCAGGAATATTCATGAACTCCACCCTATTGTCCATTTCCCAAGTCTATAACATTACAAACAACACTTCTGACGATAGCAAACAACATTTTAACAATCCCCAGCCCAGAAGGTCAGCAGAGACACAAGAGATCTAATGATTAACTAAATGATGACGCAATATAATAACAGATGTGCATGCATGAATTAAGAAAATGTCCAAAGAATAGACTATTAAATATGAATTTATTGAAAATAACATTAGTAATGAAATTAAATCAGTATGTGAGCAATGGGATATAGAAATTTAAAACACATCATAACCTTGATTACATAAGGAATACTCGATCTGGGTTTCACTTCAATGTTAACGTGGGCATTCCATGCAAACCTTAGTAACATAATTTAAGGATTGATGGATATGCAACCACCAAATATACATAGTAAGAAATTAATTAATTGAAACGATGCAGCTTAATATGCTAATATATATATTACAGGGTTTCTATTATTCACACTATGACATTTTTAAATCATTAAGAATATAGTGGATTTCAATAACCATACATGGGTTTTTATTATGAATATTTATAAGATTTTAAGTCACAAAGAATATAATGGATTTTAATAACTAAACGGGGAGCTTTTATTATCTACATTATCATATTTAAATCACAAGAGTATAACAGATTTCAATAACTGTATGTGAGCTTTTATTATGAATATTATATTTTAAATAACAAATGATCAAGTGAATTTTGATTATACTTGGACTTCATATAAGGAAAAGCATAATTATTGGAAATTATGAGATGATTTTGATTATACTTGGACTTCATATAAGGAAAAGCATAATTATTTTGACATTCTGTCACATGACTTGACCTTTATAGGCTTTCTTAAAAGTTAACTGTTAACGTATTTAATAGTGGTTGAACGAAAGGGTAGATAGCACTAATAAGCGATAACATATAATAAGACAAACTAAATTTATCTTATAACGAGAACTTGGGGTGGCTTAGGAAAATCATATCATTACGACTTACAGATGAATAAAATATGTGAGAAAGTATAAACGATAGCGTGCAGACCGAATGATAATGTTTGAGAGGAAAAGAAGCTTCATCAACTTGAGAACAAAGAATATAAGCTCATCTGCACTTGTGACAGATGGCACCCAAAGAAGTGGTCGGCAAGATACTGAAGTGGTAAATCTGTAGTACATATTTAACTTCACTGCCTGATGACATTACATACCTTAAAAGTAGGGTTTGAACCTGTTTATATGTTTATTTGGTCATCTAGGAATGTTAAGCACATGCACATGCACATATCACTTCCATCCTGTTTATTTAAGAAATTGTTATGTGTAACCAGTTGAATTATTATTTTAGCTTAAGTATATTTTATTTCCAAGCTTGTAAATTCCCTTCACTTAGATAATCAAGTATGTGCGTATATGTATTACAGATATAAAAATAAATACAATTAATGTAGAGCTAAAGCAATGCCAGAAATTCTAAAAAATATTATTACAATTTAAAAATGTCATTCTCATTTCAAGTCAAACCAAAAATCATATTTTAAAGTTATTTGCAATTTTAAAAATATGTTTAAATAATCTGCTTTCTGGAACGTATTGTTTACATCTTCCAATATTGCTAAATTTTGAGTATAGGAGGAGCAGAAGTTCTAGGTACACATGGAAGGAGTTCAGATCACTCTTCTCTCTGGTATTTGTGTAGAGAGTGGTAACAAAATGGACTGTGAGTAAAAGGAATTTGCCTCCCTGATCTTAAATCGTCTCTGTCCTGCCTTCTGCCATGCCATCGCTGCTTGAGAACTGCTATGTTTAATTGTAAAGAATATTGGAAGATGCCTACCATTATTTTATTAATATTGTGCTTTGCTAAACTTCGTAGACATTATTATAAGTGGCCACCATAACTTCTAAAGGTAATCCGTTTTGCCAAAGAATGAACTATTAATTCTCCTCACTTCATTTCTTTCCTAAATCTTAATTGTAATCAGAATTTAATCTTTATTTATTTTATAACTGATTATAAACTTAATTATCATTAAATTTATGATTTTCTCTTTTAAGTTTTTAAACTTGTTCTTTGAAACGCTAAGCACAGAATTATGTACTGTAAATTTATTATTAGTTTTTTTTTTAAGTTTCACACTCTTTCATGCGGCAAAACTTATTTTAAATATATATCTTATTAAATTAGTTTTAGTGTGCTAATGTTTTAATCTAGCAAACTTATATTATTTCAATCATCATTCCGATATTTTGGAATATTTAAATAGTTTAAACGTAAAATTTCTTATTGAACACTGTTCGCTCGGTTAAATATTTTGAAATTATGGTTAATGGCAGATTGTTTAAAAATCATATCACTATTGATATTTAAATGCAATTTATGTTCTTTTAATAAATTTGATTATTAATATACTTTAATAACTATTTATTACTTATACACCATTAAGAGTTAAATTAATTAATATATTGTCGTTTAGGAATGCTTGGGTTTGTTAAATAGGAAAAATAATATTTTTCCCTCTTTTATATTCGACATCCTAAATTTATTAAAGTTATAACATTATTTATTTATGCTAATTACTCATGTGTTGTGTCTTACTGACTCTCACTCATTGAATTCCATTAAATATTTATAATATTGTTAGTAATAGTTAGAAGTTATAATTGATTATTTTAAATGAACATTTATCTCTGGGTTGTTCTATCTTTGCTCATTCTGAATGGATACTATTTTATAATTCATGTTTCTTTTGCAATTCTAGCTGTGTGCAATTCATTTAAAATTTATAAATTGTCCCTTCACATAAGATATTTGATTGAGCCAAGATTTGATATTATTTATTTACATTAATTACCCTATAAATCTCATGTTTCTCTGCTGTGTCTCTGGGACTGGAATGAATAAAATTTCATGTTATCACCAGAAGTGTTGTTTATAATGTTATAGTTTTAGAGAAGAGCAAATAGGGCAAAATTCATGATTGCTCCTGACCTGTGTATCTCAGGCATGAGTGGATTTAGGATACTTTTGCTTAGATTCTAAACCTTGTTAAATGAACATACAATTCTGACCGGTACAGTATTTTTTCTTTCTTGGGCTTGGTGCCCAATGTGGAAAGTGACAAAAGAAGTAAAGGCATGGTAATTTTTAAATATATTTTGTGTTATAGAATTGATAGTTAATAATTTTATTATATATAGCTTAAATGATATAGGCAGATTCAAGTATAATATATAGCTTAAATGATACAGGATGATTCAAGTAGTGAGAAGAGTAGGCATAAATAATAAAGTAGTTGGGCATCATATAAGTTAGGCAGGGCAGGAAGAAAGTAGTAGGTATGGTGGAAATGGTAGTATAGAGGCGATTGAAGAAAAGGGATAGGTGAATAACCGATAGCAAATAATAATGAGTCATAGAGTTAGCGATATCAGTAAAATGAAACAATATGAAATAAGTAGTGAAGAATATGGATATGAAGATTCAGAAGAGATTAACAAATTAGAAGATGAGAATGGAAGTGGTAATGGGGAGTTGGAACAAGATTTTTTAGGGGATGCCAATTCAATGGAGGTTCTAAGCCCGGAAATTACTTTCAAGGAGCCAGAGCTTTTATTGGGAAATATAAAGAAGAGACCAGAGGTCATCGACAATAACCAGTTATTTATAATGATGCAAGATCTCATAAAGAAATATGGTGAAGAATGGGAGAAAGAAGCTGAAGAATGCTGGAAGAAAGAAGCTGAAGAACGGAAGAAAGAAGCTGAAGAATTCCGGATGATACAAGATCTATTTAAGAAAGAAGATGAAAGACAATGGAAGATGGAAGAATGGATGGACAAAGAAATTGAAGAACCCGGAAGAGAATACAGGCTCTATTAAAAGAAGGAGCTGAAAAACATCAGAAGATGGAAGAATGGAGGGAGCAAAATCATGTAAAAGGATCACTTGCTGTCAGAGAGATGAAAATAGAATATCCACAACAGAACGTGATAAAGCACGAGGATCAGTTAGAAGATTTCCAAGTAGTCCAAGGAGAAATTAGTGATCATATTTATGAGCCAGATAATAAGGCTAAATATGAGTGTGAAATGCCTAAAAATGATGTTAAGGACATGTTTCAAGAAATTCAGACAAAGATACAATTGGATTTTAAAGAATCTGAAAATAATGATTTAAATATGAAAGGTCTAGATTCTCTTATGACACATAAATGTGAAACTGATTTGAACTATCAGGAAAATATGGTTAAAGAAACTAATAGAAATGCTATTAATGTTGAAACATTACCCAAAGATATAACTTTATGTGATGAAAATATTTATACTCAGGATTCCTTTTTGTCTGATGAAAAGCTTGATTCTAGTTGTCTTTTGAAGGCAGAAGAAACAAACAGGGTGGAATCATCTAAATTGTATGTTCCAACAGAAGTCCAAAGAGATTCTTTATTGGAATATCAGTCTAAAAATGTTGAAAGGTTTATAGATCCATTCTATAATCCAGATAATCAATCAAATTGTGAAACTTTGATTGATACCTCCATTAATAAATCTGTTACAGTTAGTCAGATTTATCAAAAAGAAGAAATTTCATTTGATTCTAACACAGTGCCTGATGAAAACCAAATTCAGCCATTTGTTTTGAATTCTTTCAGCAATGATAAGTCAACAAGATGTTTCGATTCTGCAATGAATTTGCATGAAGATTTATCAATTAATGAAGAGACTGAGCCTGAATCTTGTGTTAAAAATAGAATTGCTGGAATAATGGATAGTGATAGAATTATTTTTCATGTTGAGAAGAAATTTGAAGATAATTCTAATGATATTCCATATTTTAATAATGCTTTGTTAAATGAATTTTGTAAAAATGTGTTGACTGATAAGCAGTTTGATAAAAGTAATTGTAAAGTTCAAGCATTAGATAACAGAAATGAAGAGCTACCTTTTCACAAAAGTGATTCTCTTTTAACAGATAAAATTGAACCTGGTGTCTTTTTATCTGAATGTGCTTCAAAAGCTTCTGAAAGTCTTAATAAAGAGTTTTCAAATAAAAATATGTTTGAAGAAACACATGACTGTTTATCAAAACAAACATTTTCTGAAAGGCAATGTATAAGTTGTGGAAAAAGAAAACTCATGCCAAATGATTATTTTACTTTTACTGCTCAGAATTTTAAGAAAAGAAGTTGTAATAAGTTAAATTCCATAACAGATGGTATAAAAATGGCAACTTATTTAAATGGTTTTATCAAAGTTAATAAGAACATAAGTATTTCAATAGCTAATGATATTGACATGACAACTGGTGTAAATATTGTTAAAACTGGCAGGAAATGTATGCAGAAAACTATCATCACTGATAAAAAAAATGATAAGGTTTCTCCAGACATTGTTAATGCTCAACATTGTCAATTGATATCTGAGAAAACTAGTAATTTTTATAAATTAGATAATCCTTCAGTCAGATATGATATGGAATTTGATTCTTGCTTGTCTAACAAAGTTGGTGATGAAGCTAAATTAAATTACATTACTCATAATCATGAAAAGGATTCAATTGTGAATATTACTGAAATGGATTCTCAGAATAAGATGAATTTTAGTGATTCTTTAAGTAAAGATTATATGGAAATAACTACTTGTTTGCCTAATGTAGTTGATGCTAATGAGATGCAGATGGATTTGAACTATTTGGTGCATGATAGTGGAAATACTATTGAAGTAGATTCTCTAGATGAAGTAAATAGAAGTAATATAGAAATAAATTCTTTTGGTTTGGGTGATATCATTGAAAAGCAAATCGAAATGAATTGTCATTTTGGGAAGATTGAGAAAAATCTAATCTCAAATATTAGTGAACCCCATGCTAAAAATATAAATTCTAATTAGGATATAGCACCTACAATGAAAGCAGAAAATTAAGTTAACAATTCATTCTCTGTGGATTCAAAATTGACTTTACTAAACACTAAAGAGATGGATGTTATAGTTACTAATAATTTTGAAAAGAACAAAATTTCATGTTATCATCAGAAGTGTTGTTTATAATGTTATAGTTTTAGAGAAGAGCAAATAGGGCAGAATTCATGATTGCTCCTGACCTGTGTATCTCAGGCATGAGTGGATTTAGGGTATTTTTGCTTAGATTCTAAACCTTGTTAAATGAACATACAATTCTGACCGGTACAATACTATGGTTCCGATTTTCCGAATGTTAACCCATAATAGAGCTTACACGACCAAACACAATCTGTGGGAGTCGGGGCCTCCACACTACACCGAGAAATGTGCTTTAAGGATTCCAGTGATGAGAGAAAGTATGACAAAGCAACCTTTGATTAATGAACATTATCACCGGGACGCATCGCGAGGGCTTTCAGGTTTGTATTAACACTGATTTATATGGCCTTAAATAGTAATTAAGCCTAGCGTAATGAAATGATTATATACAAGCAATCCCAAAAAGGGCCTACAATTTACTTAAAGAAGTTATCTAGCATATCAATAATAAAATATAACAATTAAAATTCCCTTCGTTGAACGCAAATCAATACGTTCGAGAAATTAGTTACTTAAAATATCGTTAGATGGTGGGCTAATTATATAATGAATCATCACTTAAAAGTAAGGATCTGAATTCATTTTAATTAATACTAAATTTATGTAATATTAATCAATAGTGTGAAATAATAGTTAATTTATTTGAGATAATAGCAGATAGCATAATATCAATTAATAAAAATAGTTTGGGAATATTTTTCAACCAGGTGAATTTTATAGTTGATTAAGAAAACTTACGTTTACGATTTAACATTTCTTAATGGTGGAATAACAAAAATAACATAAGATTGATTTGCCAGATTGAGTTATTAGCATATTAAAATGGATATGATTTACATAATATCAAATTAAAAATTGCCGCATTTAAAATAATACAATAAAAAAAATGAAAACCTAGCAATCGAGTTTAGAAAATAGAATAAAATTTAGATATGGAAGCAAAGAGAAAAGTCATTGTTTAAGCAATTAATCGGTTTAGCATTACCGATGAAAAAATAAGCAATTACATTTTGAAAATCTAAAGATTACAAAATGGAAATATTTAAAAAGGACATTCTTTAGGTGAGCGGAATTTACATAATAGAAGTTGAAATTTACATTTTATGATTAAGGAGATTATTTAGATGAAAGTTTTAGAGTTCATTTTATGGCAGGGAATTAACTTTCTTTCCGATGACTTGATGGCCATATGCACATGTGTTGGTTTCATGTTTTACGAAATATGATTAATTTGGCATTATTTTGACGAAATTGCAGTTAAAGTCCATTCCTTATGTAATTTACATTCATTTTGGCAGTAGTTTGGAAACGATGGCTTATGAGTACGTTGCCATTGGCTTGATTTTGCAGAGATCGGAGAAGCAAATTTTAACTCTACTCACTAACCATTTAAAGTTCTGAGTGACGTAGATTCCTTAGCAACAATGTTTAGAAAATAACATGTAGAGTTCTTTAGTTAGGAAATGCGGTGGTATTTATACTAATTTTGGCTGCCTTTTGTAATCTTCGGATGTCAGCTAACAGTCACAATGACACAGCTAATTTTAAAGTATGAACGAGATCAAGTTCAAGAGAGCTAGTTTTGGTCTATTTCGAGCTGAAAATAGACCTGCGGGATAAATGTTAAGTAACGTGACTTTTAAAATAAACCTATGTTAAAATAAAAATAAATCTTTTCTGAATTTAAAATAAGGTAAGTCTTTTGTTTACTAAATTTGCATTACTCTCTCGAACTTCCTCTCAAAAGTAAAATATACATGAATAAAATATATACGTAATATAATGCTTTTAATAAAATTATTATGTTTATCTGTTACACACACACATACGCATGATTGTTTACCATAATAGAAATTTATGTTTTATATTTATATCAATTTTAGATGAGAATAATGCTTAATAAAAGATAAACAATCATGTGCATCAGTGTACCTTCACTCCCTAGTGATTGTTTATTAAATGACTGAGTTTGAACCCATGTTTGAAGGATTTCAAACATCACCAGAAAGTGAAGCCAAATGTGTGCAACAGATTTGAGTGCTTCATATTCTCCCTGATACGGAAACAAAAAAAAACAATAAAAAAAAGGATTCTACTTAGAATCAATGCATTATTTCAGGTGACAAGAAAATGTACGGTTTGGTCCTTACATTTTAACATTTACGTGATTTGAAATCTACCATTAACTGCCATTAATAAAATAAACCACAATTATACTACCTAAATCTCATTGTCAACCTCTTTTGTAAAACTAATTAGCAATTGTATTTATATATAAATAAAAAAAACAAAGTAAAATGTAACATTGGACGCTATCTTTAGGTCTATCTTTTTAACACAAAACATTTTAATCAATATGGGATCTCCTAGAATACTCTGGTTTTCTTTTTAAATGTCATATCTGTCAGTCTTACTGGATCAATCCGTCCATTTTGGTGGGCCTAGATTATTATCTCCTGGGGTTGGGCGGTACGTATGGTTTAAGGTGTGGATCGTAAGCTCCTGCATTACAGTGGCCTCCTGGTCCTTCTGCTTTCCTGGGTTTATCTGGTTCTGGAGCCAAGTTACCATAATCGAGGGATGTTAAAAACTGGGACATCTTATCTACCTCCACGATCTGGCTTCCAAGCATAAGTTTCTGCACCCAGGCAGGCATATTGTGGTGAATCATTCTAATGATCTGGGGGTCTGAGTATGCAAAGGCCATCAAAAATCGGAACTTGGCCACTTGATGCACAAAAAACTGCGTGTGGGTTTCTTTGGAATTTGGTCTATACCTCTCCATTGACAATGCCTGCAGAATACCATCCTGTTACTCTTTGTCCCAATAACTTCCTAGCACTGCCGCCTTGTATTCTTTGAAGGTTTTGAGCTTCATTACTAGGGAGCCCCACCAATCCTTGGCTGTGCCCCTCAGGTAATGGCTGGCTATAGCCACTTGCTCGGCATTTGTAGCCGGGTTGAAGAAAAAGAGCTCCTCTAGGCTTCCCAGATGTTCCTGTGGGCTATCCCCCAGTTCCCCCTGAAAAACCTGCACCTGAATGAACTTAGCCATATTGGAATTAGTTCCCTGACTGACCATTCTATCTGGCTCTCGAGCCTTTTCTACTGCGATAAATTCCTTAACTACTGTTTTGTCCACATCTACTACATGGCAATGGCATTCCATTCCCCCCCCTTTTATATTAGAATCTGAGTGCTCCATCTTGGCTGCCTGATTCAGGTCTTGGTACCAGTTTGATTTGTTCCACCTCCCAATGCAGATTCTCAAGGGTCTGTCATCAACCCTTGGGTTTCTCGGATGTCTTCCACATGTTCCCCTTGCATCCTGATGTTGGCTTTCATCTCATCCAGTGTCTCTTCCACATGTTCCCCTTGCGTCCTGATGTTGGCTTTCATCTCATCCAGTGTCTCTTCAGATTCTTGGACATGGTGGTGTAGTTGGTCACATTCATCCTTTACTTCTATAACAGCTGTATTGGTGTCATCTACTCATTGCATCGTGTTTATTCTCATTTCTTGAAGTTCTTGGAAATATCTTTGTGACTCTTCCCTGGCCTCCTGGAGCAGAGATTCCCTAGCCTCTCTGGTTTCCTGGAGCAGAGCAAAGATTCCCTAGCCTCTCTGGTTTCCTGGAGCAAAATGTCCCTAGCCTCTCTGTTTTCCTGGAGCATAGTATGCATTAAGGCCAGTAGGCTCTGTCTGTCCTCTTCCATCCCTAATTTAGTCTGCTCATTATTCCTTACTCCTTCTAGTTCTTTAAAAGTAATTTCTGAACCGAGATCTTCACTACCCAAACTATCATTATCATTCCCAGATTCATTGCTTTCCTTCATGTTAACAATTTTTTCCATCTGATTTTATTATTATTATTTATGATAACTAAATTTACTCCCCCTTCCTTTCCTCAACCATCACCTATGCCAAAACTCCACTTCCTCTCAACTGTTCTGTTTTTGCCATCTACTTTTATACTGTCCCCTATTACTGCCAAAATATTTACACTCAACTATCTTTGTCAAAACTAATACATATCAATAGATAAAATAAAATATCAAAGATAAAAAAATTATTTTTACCGTGACGTTCCCTTGTTATATAGTCTGTTTGCTTTCTTGCACCTGAAATGTACTAAAAAAATCTTTTAATTTCCCTCTTGTACAAGACATACAAAAACATGTGATACAATGACTCTCTTTTGCTCACTCACATACATGATTATGGTTTTCTTGAGTGTTTACCGGTTGATAAAATTTATAAGTGTGTATAATACACGGGCGCCATGTCAACACAGTAGGCTTTCCACTCATAACTATCTTTGGTTTGCATGCACATCGACAACTTTGATTGCTAACTTTATTATGGTTTACATACTCAATACATATGAGTAGTCATAATAATCTTGGTATTAGACTTTTGGAAAAAAAAACCCCAATAAAACATCAATAAGTTAAAAGCAAAATACTCATCAAAGTTTAGCAATAATATGTTATTATCTATCAGATTATTATCTTAATTAAAGCACTCTTCCATGCACCAATATGATTCAAAAGAGAAATATTATTTGAATATTAGTGTTAAAGATGGTCATACAATAATCTATTCCTTCCAATTCTTCAAATCTATTATTCTGTCACACATATTGACTTCCACAAGACTATATGATAATCTACTCTATGTTTCTTGGATTCTTTATCGACATGAAGGCATGTAGGTCATTGAAGCATATTGCCAAATACATCTGGCTGCTTGCCAACATATGATCCAGTTTATAAGGGTCTTCACCTTACTGCTTACTCTAAATGCATATGAGTCATTAAAGCATTACCAACTACATCTGTCGGCTTGCCAACATATGATCCAGTTTACATTATTATTTATAATATTAGTATTATCAATACCAAATTTATTTTAAGGTTACATCTCATATTGTTCGGCTTATATTGCATCTTTTAAGTCTGAAAAAAAAATCTTAATGCATATTTCACACTTCCTTAAAATAGAAAATATTATTTATACAACTTGAATACTCTCCAGGGTATTGCAGGGTGTGGACATATTATTGAAGCAGTACGATTTTGGGTTCAAACCCAGAAAATTTTTTTTTTACATATATTTATTCATTAACATTATACATAATATCAATTGCTCTATAGGGTATTGCAGGGTATGGTAATTTCGAAATGGCCACACAGATGGGTGTACAAACCCAGGGAAAAAATACTCTGTACCAGTCAGAACTGTATGTTCATATAACAAGAATTAACATCTAAGCAAAAGTACCTAGAGTTCAATCATATGCGAGATACACGGGTCAGGAATATTCATGAACTCTGCCCTATTGCCCATTTCCCAAGTCTATAACATTACAAACAACACTTCTGACGATAGCAAATGACATTTTAACAATCCCCGGCCCAGAAGGTCAGCAGAGACACAAGAGATCTAATGATTAACTAAATGATGACGCAATATAATAATAGATGTGCATGCATGAAATAAGAGAATGTCCAAAAAATAGACTATTAAATATGAATTTATTGAAAATAACATTAGTAATGAAATTAAATCAGTATGTGAGCAACGGGATATAGAAATTTAAAACACATCATAACCTTGATTACTTAAGGAATACTCGATCTGGGTTTCATTTCATGTTAATGTGGGCATTCCATTCAAACCTTTGTAACATAATTTAAGGATTGATGGATATGCAACCACCAAATATACATAGTAAGAAATTAATTAATTGAAAGGATGCAGTTTAATGTGGTAATTTAAAATATATTTTATAGGGCTTCTATTATTCACGCTATGACATTTTAAATCATTAAGAATATAGTGGATTTCAATAACCATACATGGGTTTTTATTATGAATATTTATAAGATTTTAAGTCACAAAGAATATAATGGATTTTAATAACAATACGGGGAGCTTTTATTATCTACATTATCATATTTAAATCACAAGAGTATAACAGATTTCAATAACTCTACGTGGTCTTTTATTATGAATATTATATTTTAAATAACAAATGATCAAGTGAATTTTGATTATACTTGGACTTCATCAGAATTACATTAACAATAGATCAATTATCTTGGAAATTATGAGATGATTCATCATTTATGATTTATGTATAGAATAAGGAAAAGCATAATTATTTCGACATTCCATCACATGACTTGATCTTTATAGGCTTCTTAAAAGTTAACTGTTAACGTATTTAATAGCGGTTGAATGAAAGAGTAGATAGCGCTAATAAGTGATAACATGTAATAAGACAAACTAAATTTATATTATAATGAGAACTTGGGGTAGCTTAGGAAAATCATATCATTATGACTTACAGATGAATAAAATATGTGAGAAAGTATAAACGATAGCGTGCGGACCGAATGATAATGTTTGAGAGAACGACAAGCTTCATCAACTTGAGAATGAAGAATATAAGCTCATCTGCACTTGTGACAGATGGCATCCGAAGAAATGGTTGGCAAGATACTATGGTTCCAATTTTTCGAATGTTAACCTATAATAGAGCTTACACGACCAAACACAATCTGTGGGAGTCAGGGCCTCCACACTCCACCGAGAAATGTGCTTTAAGGATTCCAGTGATGAGAGAAAGTATGACAAAGCAACCTTTGATTGATGAATGTTATCACTGGGATGCATCGTGAGGGCTTTCAGGTTTGTATTAACACTGATTTATATGGCCTTAAATAGTAATTAAGCCTAGCGTAATGAAATGATTATATACAAGCAATACCAAAAAGGGCCTACAATTTACTTAAAGAAGTTATCTAGCATATCAATAATAAAATATATAACAATTAAAATTCCCTTCGTTGAACGCAAATCAATACGTTTGAGAAATTAGTTACTTAAAATATCATTAGATGGTGGGCTAATTATATAATGAACCATCACTTAAAAGTAAGGATCTGAATTCATTTTAATTAATACTAAATTTATGTAATATTAATCAATAGCGTGAAATAATAGTTAATTTATTTGAGATAATAGTGGATAGCATAATAACAAATAATAAAAATAGTTTGGAAATATTTTTCAACCGGGCGAATTTTATAGTTGAGTAAGAAAACTTACATTTACGATTTAAAATTCCTTAATGGTGGAATAACAAAAATAACATAAGGTTGATTTACCAGATTGAGTTATTAGCATATTAAAATGGGTATGATTTACATAATATCAAATTAAAAATTGCCGCATTTAAAATAATAATACAGTAAAAAAAAATGAAAACCTAGCAATCGAGTTTAGAAAATAGAATAAAATTTAGATATGGAAGCAAAAAGAAAAGTCATTGTTTAAGCAATTAATCGGTTTAGCATTACCAATGAAAAAATAAGCAATTACATTTTGAAAATCTAAAGATTACAAAATGGAAATATTTAAAAAGGACATTCTTTAGGTGAGCGGAATTTACATAATAGAAGTTGAAATTTACATTTTATGATTAAGGAGATTATTTAGATGAAAGTTTTAGAGGTCATTTTGCGGCAGGGAATTACCTTTCTTTCTGATGACTTGACGGCCATATGCACATGTGTTGGTTTCATGTTTTACGAAATATGATTAATTTGGCATTATTTTGACGAAATTGCGGTTAAAGTCTGTTCCTTATGTAATTTACATTCATTTTGGCAGTAGTTTGGAAACGATGGCTTATGAGTACATTGACATTGGCTTGACTTTGGAGAGATTGGGGAAGCAAATTTTAACTCTACTCACTAACCATTTTAAAGTTCTGAGTGATGTAGATTTCCTTAGCAACAATGTTTAGAAAATAACATATAGAGCTCTTTAGTTAGGAAATGTGGTGGTATTTATACTAATTTTGGCTGCCTTTTGTAATCCCCAGATGTCAGCTAATGATCACAATGACACAGCTAATTTTAAAGTATGAACGAAATTAAGTTCGAGAGAGCTAGTCTTGGTCTATTTCGAGCTGGAAATAGACCTGCCAGATAAATGTTAAGTAACGTGACTTTTAAAATAAACCTATGTTAAAATAAAAATAAATCTTTTCTGAATTTAAAATAAGGCACTTTTGTTTACTAAATTTGCATTAGTCTCTCGAACTTCCTCTCAAAAGTAAAAAAATACATGAATAAAATATATACGTAATATAATGTGTTTAATAAAAATATTATGTTTATCTGTTTCACACACACATACGCATGATTGTTTATCATAATAGAAATTGATGCTTTATATTTATATCAATTTTAGATGAGAATAAAGCTTAATAAAAGATAAACAATCACGTGCATTGGTGTACCTTCACTCCCTAGTGAATGTTTATTCAATGACTGAGTTTGAACCCATGTTTGAAGGATTTCAAACATCATCAGAAAGTGAAGCCAAATGTGTGCAACAGATTTGAGTGCTTCAATATATATATATATTAAAAAGAAAGTTTGCATTAAGACTTAATGAGTAATAATATTTGATTTTAATGTGTTTTTTTTTTTGTCATGGGTCAAAGTACATGATTGCATACAAATCTTATGACACAATGTTTAGTGTACTTGTCCTGATGATATATATATATATTCTTATGTTTATATCAGGATAAGTAAACCTTGGAAGTATTTTTAATCTCATCAGAATTATTATTTTTTAATTTAGACACTTATAATTATTATAACTAGCCATCCTACATTTCTTGGTCAATTAGTATTTAACTTTTAAGTAGATGGAAAATAAAGTCTCCATGTTAGTTGAGGTTGATTTTACTACTGTTGATACACTGTTATAAATACAAAAAATAAAATTATAATACCATCGTGGGTGAGGTATCATATATTTTTTTGTATTGAGCTCATGAGTTAATTACACACATCAATATGTCTCCTCAATGAAATATAGTGAAATATACTTAAAAAAATTTTTTAATATTATAACTTGTGATAGAGATATTAAATACTACTGCATTTTATTATTGTTATTGTTGTTGTTATTATTGTTGCAGGTATTTATAATTATAATAATAATAATAATACATTTACTATATTTTAAGACTTTGCTATACAAGAGAAGATATAAATTACATGGCTCCTTGGATATGGATAAATGAGATTCAAGGAAAGTTAACTAATATAGAAAGGTATGTCTAGGTGTGAATAAGAATTTTTATTGTAAAATTTTAAAAAATACTTATTTGAAATATATTTTATTTGAAAATATAATTAGATTTAAACTCCTACAAAATATAAAAAAAGGAATACAGTTGTATTTAGAATAACAAAAATATTACAAAATTTGCAAAAAGTGTTTAGTTGAAAAGAATAATCCATTTGTTATTTATTAGAAATAATTGGCAAAGCGTGGTAAATGTCATGCATGACAGTTGTTTTATGACAGTAAGATAATGCAGTCTCTTTAATGAATATTATGCATTGATCACTGTAAGTGATTACAAACTTTGCTTGTATTCCCCTTTCCATCAATTTAAATACATTAACCAGATTAAATTCATCCAGCATATCAACTTAATTAATTTGACTACTCAAAGAAACAGGTTATATTTTTTTAACAATAATCATTTCAGTTTATTTTTTCAGGACAGGTTATAAAACTAATATTAGCTAGCACAAATAGTTTTATTTGCTTTAATGTTAAGAATGCTTCTACACTTTTGGTGACACTTCTGGATTTAGGAGATTGCTTTGCTTATCTTTATTATTTCTTAAATATTAATTTTTATTTCCTAGGCTACTTGCAATCTAGCACAAGTTGGAAACACTTAAATTGTTTTTTTTTTTACATTTAGATTACTTATAATCGCAATAATAAATAAATAGGGGATTTGAACTCAGACTTTCACATGACCCTCATCTATCCATGTTATCACACACTGTGGACATCCTTGATCACACACATGTCAAAAAAATAATAACCAATATATATATTTATTTATATTGTGCTAAAGCAGCACTTGTCAGTTGGTCCATATTATCATCTCCACACATATATACAATCAATGCTCAGCTTATATTAAGATAGTCAATGTTTATAATTTAATGGACAGGCTTCAATCCATTCCACTCCACAACTCTTCAGCTATTCATTTCATTGAAAATCTGATGGAACACTCAAAGCCCACATTGGTGCCAAGCTTCTCATCCTACTGTAATGGGCACCATACTGTTACATTATTTTAAATAAAATTAGAAATTAAAAAAAAAAGTTTGCAAATAAAAATTTGTTTTTAAAAATTAAAAATTGAAAATTAAAAGTCATCTAAACTTATATATATAAAATCACACAGATGGAAAAATATTAAAAGAAAACTTTATTAAAAAAGAAAAAAGTATTTTAAAACTAAATTTTAAGAAAAAACTTAAAGATTTAAAGATTAAAATATATCTTTAAAAATATACAAAACTTAATTAATTCTATTGTGTAAAAAGATTAAAAATGGAAATGATTATTTTTAATTAGTTTTAAGTAAACTAGCCCTTGGGCATCTCAAAATTTATAATTAAAGGTCAGAAGGAGAGAAAAACAATAAAAACAGATAGCCAATAAAAAAATCCCTCAGGAAATGGACCACAGTGAAAGAATCAGCACCATCATAATATCATGTCCAGTTAATCTGCAATTTTAATATAAACAGGAAAATATTGGAAATAAAATGTGTGCTATATGTGTTAAGTCCAGGAGAATTGAAGGAGAAGGGGTTGAAAAGATGCACTTTCAATCTCTTCAGTTTTTCTAAAAGAAGAAATGAAATATCATTTTCCTATATTGTGGACCCCAGGACATCAGGGTCCTGCAACAAAAACCTGCAAAGAACTATACCAGCTACAGTAAAGGACATCCAGATGAATACCAATAGAATGGCAAACAGCATACTGATCTCCCCAGGATGTCATGAGAATTAACACTGGATACAAATTACAAGCAACTATTAAGGATGGACTTTTAAACTGTAAGAACTATATATATATATAATTCATGAACATTAAATATAAATATTTCCAATATTTAAATATAAATATAAATTTCTATCTGACCAAATTAAATCATTAATAATTATTTTTACTATATGTAGTTTTAAAATCATTTCCATTAATTTAATTTTTTCGTTTTTTTAAGTGTTTACGTTTTTTTTTCACATTAAGCTAAAATTTTTAATTAAATCATGTTAAATTTAAGTCAGGTGTGAATAGCTGCATAGATTTGTAAAGTTATGTTAGTTTAAGGGAGGGTAAATCTTAGGTTATTTGTTTTGCAATTAAATTGGGTCAATGGATTGGATGTATTGGTGTAATTAATAAATGTAGCATGAAGATCTGCTACATGCAGAATCACTTTTTGCACTTGAGCAAAATAAGTCCCATTTCTTATTGACCATCAGAAGCAGATGATATTCGCTGCTTCTTGTATTACCCCTTTAACCTATGGAATGGGATAGTAAGATGGCAAAAAGGACTACAATCCCTTTGGAGTTTTTTTTTTTGTATTGTTCTTCTTGCCAGACAGATGTAGCATTTCTGTACTGGATGAGTGACAATTTCTTCTATAACCATGCTGTTCAGATGTACATTTCTGACAATATGGTATTGTGCTGTCGTATTCATGTTGCATTGAATACATCAATATATCAGACAGATTACCATTGGTTTGGCTGCAAACTTTTAGCCTAGGGTTAAATAAGAGATATAGAATATTATCTTTTTGAGCACAATCTATGTAGTCTATCCATACTCGACACTCTAATAAAATATTAATAAATTCATCTGTGCAAACTTATAAAATCAAAAGTTAAAATGTAAATCAAATTATAAAGTAAACATTATACTAAAATAATTCTAAATTTTATATATGTGCAAAATAAATGTTTCTGTGTATTGTTAATCTGGAAATGGCTTATTCTTATTTTTTTATTATTTTTATTTCTTTAAAATTAAAATATATATTATCTCTGCTGCTCCACGAGCTAGTGACTGGGGTATTTCGGTCGTATTTATTTAAAAATTGGATCTTACTGTATGTATCTTCCTACTATATAAATTTTCCAGGTTCAAATGGCCTGGTGGCACCCTTGTATGGCAGATATGATAAGACTCTAACCACAAATCACCCCAACTATTATTATACTACTAATTTTGACCATAAGTCACTCTGACTCCTCATGTACAGAATGTAATCCATTTACATACATATACAAGGGGTGAGAAGTCCTTACAGCACTATATTTTAGTATATGATTTTTTTTACAGTACAGGCTTTTTTATACTTGTACTCCAATATGTAATATATAGGAGTTTGAACTCAGGCTATTACTATATGGTAAAACTGATCTGAATTCAGACCCATATAGCTATCTGGTTTGTGAAGCTGGATTTGAAGACATTTATGTGTCCGAAAATTTCAGACTTTCAAATTGATAGAAATGTGTTTTATAAGTGCTGATTTTTGAGTTATTATTTTAGATTTAATTTCTAGAGACCCAGCCCTTCACTGAGGTGAGCCATGAGCTCAAAAGCAATTGGTCTGGAGATAGAGTTTTAACATGGCACTTATAAAAACAAAGCTTGTTTAGAGCGATTGGTAAGCTCCATCTAGTGATCATTTAAATGCAAGCTTAAAAGCAAGTTACAGAATTTATAACTTGTTTTACTAATTATATATATATTGTGACCTTGACTTTGTCATGAAAGTGGTTGTTTCATTATTGCTGATGGTTAACTAGAAAAAAAATTTTTTCTAAAGAAAAGTTTATTAAATCAAACATATTTAGAACTGACCTCAGCTTATATAACTCTACTTAACTAATAATTAAAATGTTTCTGTCATGAATATTTAATATAATGTTTTAATTTATGATTTTGCAAAAATATTTAAACTCATAGTTCAAAGCATGTGTTAATAAGTAAATCTAAAATGTAGTTTATCATATTAAAGTTAGATTATTAATATAGCTTAGAGTAAATAGATAAGGTTCTGAAGAGATGAGCTAATACTGATTAAATCAATTAAGTAGTATGTGGACTTTTAAGGAATAGCTATTAAAAATTTAATAGAATATTTGATTTAAAATCAGTTGTAGAAATTTAATCAGTCAATTGATTAAAAAAGAGTATTAAATTAGAAACAGAAAGTAAACTAAATTAGATTAATTTTAAAACAGATAAATAAATTATTGCTAGTTGATTTTTAAATGTAAAACAGATAAATAAATTATTGCTAGTTGATTTTTAAATGTGAGTGTGTGCTTGTATGATAATTTATTTATTGGGAAAAAAAATTGTTTAATTAAAAGTTTTTAGTCAAAATTAAATGAACCTCTAAATGTTTTTATTCATAAAAATTAACCTAGATTAAATAATTTTTATTTGATTTTATTATTAGTTTTATTATTTTTTATTTTTTTATTTAACCATCTAACTTAATATTTGAAAATTCCAAAGTGTTATATGACTGTCTGGCCATTTATGATTAATTAGTGGCAGACCACAATAAAAACCAATCAGATATTGAATCAAGGGTAGATAAATTAATAGGAAATGGTGTTTCTTGTCAATCAGAATGATTGACAACAGTAAGTTATATAAGGATACACACATACATATTTGGGGAGACTGGGATTGGAAGTGTATTGGGAAGAATTGCATTAGAGAGAAGTGTAATGAAAGTACATAAAAAGTTGCAGATGAACTGTAAAATTTTAGTAAGTTTTTTTTTTGTTGTGTTAAAGTTAAAATGGCTGCTTAACCTTTTTTTATTGGGCACTAAAGTTTTCATTCTGAAATTAACCAAGGTTTCTTGATACAATATTAAAGGAAGAATTTATCAGTGTTATGTCTATTAATAGTACATCAATAGTGGAAACCTTGCTTTCTGAAATAAGAATGTTGCATATAACACTTTTAAATTATTCTATTTTATCTAATGGTGTTATTCATCATGAACTGTTTACATGGCCAATATTGGAGCAAATGTATTGGAAAAAAAAACAACTTAAAACTTAGTGCTGGCTACATAATTTTATCTTCTGGTATAACTTGTTAAGATAAGATGACTTTTAAACTTTTAAATGTTTATTATAATTTATAGCAGAGGAAATTCTTTAAGAACTAAATAATTATAAAAGAAATTGTTCTCGTGAATGATAATGTTTTATTATAGTAATAAGTAACGAATGTTGTATTGAGAGAAAATGAAAAATTTGATTAAAAAAGTTATTGAGATTTTCTTATGAATTGATATTGTTAATTTAGAGGTTGGTTAATATGGAATTATGTCTATGGTAAAGTATTAAATGATTAAAAAACCTTATTTTCTATGAATAATTGTTACTGAATATACTTGAAGTTAGAAAAAATGTTTTAACTTAACTACTAAACAAAAATATTTGAATAAGCAATATTGTGTGTCAAAATTTTCATTCACAAAATTGTTAAATCCCAGAAAAGTAGATTGGATAAATGGTGTATGAATACTACATTAAATTTGATCAAAATTCAATGATAGAATTAGAAGAAGCTGCTATACTAAATATATGAAAACCTTTTGTAATTTTGAAAAAATGTTTAAAAAATGACTACAAAATGTGTTGAGAAAGGTTCACTTGGATTAAAAGAAGAATATGTGTTAAGTGATTAATGAAATGATTTGATATCTTAAACCATGAGAAATGTGAAAGAATTATGAAGTGTTTGCCCTGTATATGTGTAAAACAATTCGCAAAAAATGGCCTTTCATTCATCTATTCATGTATTAATAGTTTGTTATATGTGAGTGTGTGAAGTCTGTGCAGAAGAAACTGTCAATGCAATTGTGTTTGAATTATATTACCCATGTGAGGAGTCCATCATGATGTATTAGATTACTTGACATCAGACTAGGAACTGTGCACATTAAGAACTTGAACATAATTTTTTTTATAGAAAAAAAAATCATATAACAATTTGGTAAAACCTATGCTTAAAGTTAAGCAATATTTTATAATTTGTTACAGTTAAGTATACCTTTCTATTATTATTATCATTATTATATGTGATTTAATATTGATGCTATTTTAAATATTAGTAATTTTATATTTGTGTTATGGACTAACATTCCAGTAAGAAGTTCTCTTCTTCTTTTTCCTCCTCCTCTTTTTCCTCCTCCTCCTTCTTCCTCCTCCTCCTTCTTCTTCTTATTATTATTTTCACATTATTAATACTTCATTATATTAGCAGTTTGGTAATAAGATTTTAAAAGTATTGCTATGTCCTTGATTATGAGCAGTATATTTAAAGAATAGTATATGTTTGTTAAAATGGCATATATTTCTTGTTTATTAATTATTTAAGGCTATATTTTTATTCAGTCATATTTGAAAATTATTATTATTTATCAATTTATGCATCAATGTTGTATTATATTTAACAAGAGTTTAAAATTAAGTTCTCTCTAGAATAAGTGATATTTGTTATCTGACCATTGTATCCAAGGTATATAAATTGATTTCTACCTTGAGGGTCTGGAGATCAAGCTTAGTTCTCTCATTATTGTTAATATTAAATAATTTAGCTAGTTTATTAGGATATCGAGGGTCACTCTCTCCGGTAGTGTTGATATTTTTCCTGAGTGATGTTTTCTCATTTTTATAGTTGTAATGGTGATTAGTTTATTCTCATATTATATATGTCTAGAGACTAAGTCCTAACATATTTTATTGCCCTCAGATAGTAGAAGCATACTCTGGGTTTGCTTTAGTGGTTCATTTTTTCTCTTGGAAATATCCTTATTATAATATTTTTAAGTTATCATTAATATAGTATGTTGGTCATTGGTAAGTTTAGTTATTCGAAGTGTATCATCCACTTCAGGAACACTTTTTAATTCCCTAAGTGCAAATTGATAATGTTTGATGTATAATGTATTTTGCTCAATATATCGATGACAATTTATTCCAAATTAAAAATTTTATGATTAGCCTAAAATAAGAAATATACATCATGATCATCATTGTCCAGAAACAAGTCACAGCTGGACTGGTAAGATTTAAAATGGTCTATCTTTATTCATTGTTGGAGCATATATTTCATTGAGTGTATGTGGGTGTATAAATATAACCTCTGAAATGATTTAAGGCTGTATTATAGCTTGATAGTTAAAACCATAAAGTTAATAAATGAATATAGTTAATAAACTGTGATAATTAAAGACCATAACATTTTATAAATAATACATTGTTAGAAAGATTTTTATTATTGAAGACTATAAAATAAATAATTAATATGTAGCTGATAAAGCTAAAATTTGTGAATTTATAGCATTAGTTAATAAGACATATATTTAGCTTTAAAAGAATTTTATTTAGGAAGAATATTGGTTTTTTATACATTAACTTCTTAAAATACATTGATTAAACAGGAGTCTATAATGTTACTACAGTGTTGATAGTGGATGATTTGTAGAGATATTAATCCTGGGTATGGAATTAATCCTGTGGTTTAAAGATCATTGTCATCAGCTATCTGGAAATGTATTGGGCTTTGGAATTTGGAATAGATTCCAAATTTCTTCAAATAGAAACTTGGAGGAGAGGGTCATGTCTTTATGCTTGATTTTCTTTAAAAGAGATATGGATAGACTGTCTGGGTCCTATATTTATGTAAAAAGATATAACATGTTCTCCAAATTTAATGATAATTTCTTAGATTATATTACTTTAGATGGCACAGAATAATTATTTGTAATGTTAGTAAAATAGATATTTGGTTTAAAGGGTAAAATTGTAAATAATTTTTAATTGGTCAAATATTTTATCCATTTAAGACCACCGTATGTCACAAATATGTAATGTTTTTAATTTAATGAAAATTGAAATTATAAAGTATTTTCCATAAACAATTGCAGGAGTCTATTGAATATATCCTTTTTTTTATTCTTTGTAACAGACTTCTATGATATGTTATGTTATATAAAATTTGTTCATTGTTAATAAATGTTTTTTTTTTTTTCATATGTCAAATGCATTGACCAGGAAGAGAACCCGGGCCAACTGTTTAGAAGACAGTTATTGTAACCACTATTGCCACCAATGCTTGATTTTTGTTTAATTTGGCATATAATGTTTTTGGTACTTATTAAAACCATTTCCAGAAATCTACACATTATACAATTTATTACACAAATATTTTCAATGTTTATTCCAAGTATAGACATGTAAATTAAATGTTAAACTATTAAACTAATAGTTATTTTGTAGATATAAAATTGCATTCAAATAAATATTAATAATTTACTTTATTGATTATTATAGTTAAAACTGTGAATTTATTGAAAGAAAATTGCATTAAGATTGATTTTGTCTATTTTCCAATCGATCTATTTTGAGTGGACAAAATCCTTTTCACACTCTTAGCATTCGAATATTTTCCTAGTAGATGATGATATTATTCAAAATTTAGAGTTTGATACAATATTGTCTTAGTTAAACTATTTATTTATTTATTAAATTATTATTATTCAATCAGAAGTAGACAATATCTAATAGATTAAGTGTATGCCTGTTCAATTATCAGTAGGATATCATTCATTTATCAATAACATGTTCATAAAATAAATATTATACATTTTATATTAATTATCAGAACCCTGAGATTGTAATATTATAATTTTAAAATAAAAACTCATATATTTATTGCCAAGGAATGCTAATGTGACATAATGAATTGATGAGATTTATAAAATAACCATTTGTTAAATATGGATCTGATCATGATAATATGATAAAGTAATTAGAGATGTAAGAGTGTGTAGGGTGAAAGGATGATGGAAGAGATTTATGATAAGAGAGAAATTAATTGTATGATTGCTACTTCATGATTTGTGTAGGGAATACTGAGAAGTTAAAGTTTTGCGAGAGTTGAGGTTTCTCTTCCTTTTAAATTTAGTGAATGTTACTTTAAAATATTTATTATTGTTGTAATTCTCTGTGTTCCTGGCATGAATTACTGTAGCAACTGTAGAGCCCTAAACTTTAACCATCGTATTATTAATTTATATTTAAACTTATTTCACTGATCAACTGTAACATTTTATAGATATGTGTTTAAACTTAGTTTAGCTTGTATAGCTGATTGTTTTCATTTTCTTCACTTTCCTTGGATATGATATGAATTAATAAAATATTCCATTGCATATCACTAGCTAAAAATTAAATAGAAAATATTCAAATCACCTTCCCAAATGTTATATTATTCAACAATACTCTTTGAGACTAAATATAAGTCTGATCTTCAAACAGCTGATTCAAAAGGATTCTCCCACCACACATATATATAAGAAAATATTCCAGTGCAGATTGTTAGTTAAAAATTAATAGAAAATATTCAAATCACTCTCTCTAACATTATATTTCAGCAATACATTTTGTGATTAAATATCTATCAATCTTCACTGGAATATTATCTTATATATTTGAGTTGGGAGATAGCAAAGTTTAAAATAACTAATGTTGTAGTCTTTCTATGTATATGTAAGGTAAACATGTTTGTTTTCTAGCAATTTAAGATTGATGCTAATTTAATTTCATGTTCTTTGTTTGAATACATCTGAATTTTAAGAAATAACATCATCTGCATCATTTAATTCAAGAGAATATCATTTGGAGTTAGCTGTTTGAATTTCAGACTTGGGAGGGAGATTTAAATATTTGAATCATTGTAAAATTTTTGTTCTTATACTTTTTATGGCATATGAAAAGGCAATAATTAATAGTACAAAAAATTGCCACTTTCACAGTTCTAAAGATAGTTACATTAACAATTTATCTCATTTTCAGATATGGGTGATGAACAATCTGCCTTAAGAGAGTTTCAAAGTAAGGGGAAGCTTTTTCTAATAATAAAATAAAATTGCGCACTTGCTTTTTGAATCTAGATTTTTAAGTGTGTCACAGAAAATAATATATTAGGAATTACCATCATTATCATAGTAAGTTATCCATAAATGAATATGGAAATTCTAATTCTAAAAAAGAGAAAAACTAAAGATAAAAGCAACAAAAATTAAAAAGTTAAAAAAGAGCATTGCCAGGATTATAAACATCAATCTGTGAAGCTAAGTACTTAATACCTTGGCTAATTTTAACTCTCCATTGTATTCTTTTCAATCCTATCATCTCAATAAAAATAATCAGTCTTATACTTTTAAGAATGACATTACATTAGTTTTTACAATGTAATAGATTCGGTTACAATACACCTAGAAAACTGAAGAACATATCAATTTGGTTTTATGGTTTTGTCAGCATCTATTTAGAATCTTGTGGATAACTAAAAATTTCTAGTGTTTTTGTATTATTCACTAAGATATGCATATAAAGTATAAAAAATAAATATAGAAATTCAAGTCTATGACATTTAAAGAAAGAATCGAATGACTTTATTGCTTGGCAATTCAACAAAAAATTTGAGTGCCCAAGAAGTGCTACAGTTGAAATTAATCGAGTCTCTACTACTGCGCTAAAAGACTCAAAACAATAAACCACATATCTTATATATATGTAATATTATTTGAACCTAGCAAAATTATTAGCCTTTTTTTTCTACACTCTGTAATGTTTTGATTTTGTTTTCAGATGACTGCGTCTTGTAGTTGCACTAACTTTATTCACACCATTTTATCTTTAAATAGTCTAATGATAATTATAGCCGATCTAGAGTTAAAAGTTCTGTTTAAAGATTTCTTAAAATAAAGTCAAGGTTGAATCTTGAATAAATATCTAACGGAAAAATATCACATATATGACCTACATTTTTGTTATTCTACAATTTCTCATATCTATATTTACTAAAACTATTCTTTATTTATTTATTGAGATTTTATGTTTTCTATTTAAACCTTTTTAGAAAAAAATAGAAGTGCAGCTGTCTTATTTAATTGGCTCAAAGATTTGTTTTCATTAGTAACTTTAATCATTTAATTTGAAGGGATTCATTAAGTGCAAAGCATAATAGAAGTTTAATGGGTTTGTTTAATTTGTCTATCATTGAAACTGCAAATTACAGAGTGAAGAAAAATTTGTTTACAGTTTAATAAATTAAATTGTTCACTTATTGTTGCTAATTGTCAGAGCTAAAAAATTACTTTACTCGTAAAAGAATTTAAATGAACAGTAAATATTTTCAAAATGTCTCTAATGTCGCCAGATTTTTTTTCCCATTTATTTTAAGAATGTTACTGTTTCAAATAATTTCTTTATTAATTACTTTTGCTTGTATATAATTTTAATAGAATATATATTAAAAAATAATCTTTCTTTTACAAAAGTAATAAATATATATATATGTAGTGTTTTAGGTTGCAACTTTGGTTTTCGTTTTCTTATTTCTAGTTAATATAAAGTGATCATCTTTTAATATAGAATTGATAATTATTTGGTACTAATTTAGTATACGCTCATAGTAGCCACTTTTTAATCGTATATTGCGACCATGTATAGATTATTTGATGATATTATTGCTTGGATGTGTCAGCGGGGATTTTGGGTGGTTCTTAGAATTCAAAATGGCGTGAGTACATACTAACTCAGTACCAATTATTTTGCAATTATAATAAACATCAAAATGATTTTTATTTAAGATATATTATAAATATATGTTCACTTGTCTAACTTTATATCTAATATTACTTCAACTGCAATCAAAGATTGTCAATCAATGGATACCCTTTATAATAGTATAACTATTATCAATCAAAATTGATTAGAGACATCTACAGAAGACAGTATATGTTAAACAGATCAATCCTGGATGTATCTATTTCTAAATAAATCTAACCATCAAATTACTGACATGTGGAGCACTGGGTAAGAAAAAATGATTCATGTTTTCAAGTAAACCAAGGTGGCAGCTTTTATTTTTGATATATGTACAGTTTCAACAGCCTATAATCCACCAAAAATGTGTTAGTTGTTAAATTAAAACAAAAGTAATAAATCAATTGTTAAATTTAAAAAAAAAAGGAATAAATTCTGATAAATTTTATGTAGAAGCTTTATTTCAATTTTCTTTTTTTTTTATACTTATATTATAACATGGGAAGCAATAAGACATTCTAAACATTGTTGTATTTTGGTTTAATACAATGTTTTTTTGTCATCAGTTTTTTTTATTATAAATTTTCATAATGATAAAAATTTGGGATCTTCCTGTCACAGAACTTGATGCAGTGGACTATTTCCAAAGGTATGGAATCTTGTCCTCTCGAAAAGTGTGTGTGAAGGGTCATGATGTGATTTCATGCTGCCAATATCAATAAAGTGTAAATATTGTATTTATATATATATTTCATTTTTCTGTTAATATGTTAATGGCAAAAAAAGAAAATGTAAATATTGTAATTAATTTTTCCACAATGATTTATTTTTTTAAAATAATAGTAATAAAAAATATAATGTAAATTCTAATAAATATGATGCTTCATAACAGGCATTTTTGTAAACATTTTTTGAGGGCCCCTGAAATGGTAAATTTATCAAAAATACAGTGCCATCTTGGTTTACTTGAAAACTCACAAGTACTAAAAAAATTAATAGAAAATTAATTAATTAATGTTAAATTTTATTCGAATAATTTTAAAAGTTAGCATAGAATTTGACAAAAATGAGTTATCATAAGCATAGATTTTTTCTGCTATGTCTTAGATGCTAAATGCTTTATATCAAGATCATACTTTGTGATTTTTAATAGTACAAATGCTGAACTAGATTCATCATTCATTCTATTTTAAATCTAACTTAAAAAAATAATTTCTGAAAATCTTCACATGCATAAGTAGAGGGAAAACATGTTATTGTAGCTGTAACTAGATCTGGAAATGACATTCCATGTTTTTAATATTCCCAATTCAGTATTTTTCATTACATACTTAATATATGATCCTTTTCAATCACTTCCAACATTTCTCAAATCAACAAACTTGTTCCAATATAGAACTGGATTGAAAATCAATTAATTGCAATTCTGTCTCATCCAAATTCAATCACTTGAGAATTTTTAAATTGAATTTATCAGCTGATGTATCAATATAAAATAAATTTTATCTTTAAACTGCTTGAACTGCATAAATCAATGAAGCAAATGTATTGATCATTGATTGAATTACAATAGAAAACTTTTGCATAAATTAAATCTTGATTTGATTTCTTGTGAGATTCTATATTCACAAAAAATATTTTTGTAATTTATAAGTATTTAAAATAAAGATAGGACTAAAATTTTCTAATTTACCTTTGAATGCTTTGATTAAATCAAACATGATAATGACTGTTTTATTATTAGCTTGTAATTCAATTATTTAAGTATTTTAAATATAACTACCATGAGCATTGCAATCTTGATAAAGGTGGTCAGGCAAGTAAAAATAATTTGTAATTAAAACTTAACATTTACTGCCACAACAATGAAGTAAAATTAGCAATGCTTTATATATAATAATGTAATAAATAATCACACTTACATAGATTACATAGACAAATATTATTTACATACATTGCTGATAAATTACATTAACATCTAGAAAATTGCGGTGTAGTAAATCTGAGATTTTGCACCGTAATATCTTAAATTAATAACACTATGAATGATAAGTGTATATGTTTATATATTCAAGCTTTCAGGCCAAGATGCTTAATACTGGCTTATATATATAAAAAGTTAAGTTGAGAAAAGGTTGGTATCATCCTTTTCTTATCAAAATCTCTGTCATGTGTCGAAGCCTGATCATTCTTAAGACAGCTGTTTAAAATCTGATTGGCTGTCTGAGAGACAATCACATATGTGAAAGACTAGCAAACTTTCAATTATTATAGATTAGAATTAAAAAAAAGTGTGGCCTACACAAGTCTCTAGGTCCACTGTTGAATGTTCAATTACGGAATTCATTGGGTACATTTGTGGTTCCTCTTACACATTTGGCCTTGAGTTTGATCCCAATACTCTTTGCATGTAAGTGTTTCTAAAACAATAATTACTTTTAAAGTTGCTCTATTTCTAAAATACAAATCATTGTTTAATTATCATTTTAATTAATCTCTATTCTGCTTTATTTTTTTAGTCACAGTATTTCTTAAAACAGAAAAGCTTTATCAGAAATTTTTTACTATAATTAAAACATATACAACTTTCTATTTTTTTCTTCGTATTAATCTAGTTCATTTATTTATTTTAAAGATAGAACATTATTTACATCCACTTCAGAAATTACAGTTTCTGAAGTTTCACTTAGTCTTTAAGATAACTTGGGTCCTTCTTAGTTGTGGAATCTATGTGGGGATATATTCTTCTCACATATAAAGTTATCTTCTTTGTATTCTTCACTTGCTTCCATCGAGTATGATTTCTTCCCATAATTTGGAATTTCTGATGCTACAGTACTTCTGGTTTGATCAATTCTTTTCTCTCCAATGTACAACATGATTTACATGTTTTATTGTGTTTTTTTCCTGTTTCTGCCTTGATAATTACTATTTGATTAATATATGTTCTTTGATTATGAATTTTACCCAGTGCTTTCTGAAAACATCTCTGATTCAAACTTTTTATCCCTTGTCTCATTGCATCTCTTTGCTGTTCTTTTCATCACCCTCAAATATTTCACCTGAGTAAATTAATGATAGCTTTGTGTGGATTATCTGTTCAAACATTGTTTCAGCTGAAGATTTACCAGTACTACATGATGATATACTATATTGAAATAACACAGTAGAATACAAGATTTTTTGTATATTCACGGTCTCTTATGAAGCATTTGCTTTAATATTTGTACTGCCTTTTCTGCAATGCAGTTAAATTAAGGCTGAAATGGGGTATTACTCTATGTCTAACTCCCCCATTCTTTTAAAAAAATTTCAAATTTAGTGGATATAAACTTAGATCATTATTTGACACCAACATTTTGGGAAAAACATGGAAAATGAAAATTTTCTTAAGCTTTTCAATTGTTTTTTTAGTACTACTCTTCTTAACAATTCTATATTCAATCCACTTTGAGTACACAATCACCAACATAGCCATGAAATGATCTGGTGTGATCAATGTGAATATGGCTCCAAGTTTTTTTGACAAAAGGCCAAACAATATAATTTCTCTCTGTAACATTTGCAGTCACTTGACATTTTTTACAGATTGTCATGAATTGCTTTTATCTCAGCAATGTATCCAGGCCATCAAACATAACTATGAGCAAATGGTTTAACTTGGACTATACCAGGATGATCTTGATGAATCAGCTGAAAAAGCTGACAATGAATACTATTAGATATTGACACTCTATCATCCATTAACACACATCTTTTATTTATAGACAGTCTCTTATGTTCCACATAACTTTATGAAAGATCTCAGGCTGACTACTAGGACAGCTTCTGCTGATCCACAAATGTAACAGTTTATAATCATGATCAGCTTTTGTTCAACATGCTACTTTTTACTGTCTATTTCTTCACATTATTCCAATATACTATGTAATTAATGGTTGGATCATTTTCTCTAGGCCCAACTTAATCAAACCTCTCAACAGTGCATCTCTATATTTAATGACATTTCCTTTCTTACACATTTTGTTTCTGTGAGCAATATCTGCTACCTATAATAGGGTTAATACCATTTTTTACTATATAATGATAACCTATGGATCTTGTTTTTAAATTCTAACATTACTTTTTCTAATATCATCATATTATTATACTAACATTTTTTACCCTTAAACTCATCTCCATTAATATATACAATTTTTCATTACTCTATTCCAATCATGCCATTATAGACACACCTGTAACACTATCAATTTCCATTGTCATTTTTGTATTTAAAATCTTCTCATTAACACATATTATTTCAAATTCCTAATCTAGTATTATATATCTCAAACTTTTACTTATTATCCTTGGAAAAAGTGGTAAGCTGTAACATTCTTTTTCTCCTTTAACCCTATATGATCTCTCTAAGTAATATATTTTCCAATAGGATCTGCATTGTTCTTTATCAAATTTATACTTCAATGTCATGTGGTCCTTATTTTCACAATAATAACACACTATTTCTTTTGTTTGTCTTAATGGGCTGATATTTGTTTTCATTTTTTCTTACAAACTCACTATATTTACTGTTTTCCTGAAGGTTTGTGATGGTGTTCTATTTGTATTTCTATATTGGACTACTTCCATCATCTAATATTGTGCATATACTAACCTGTTTACTGTGATATTACTAACAATTGGTGCATCTACTAATTGGTTTGCTGTGATATTACTAACAGTTGAATGTATTTGGAATATTTAAATAAAATTAAACTTTTCTAAAGACATTCAACACATATATTAGATGATGGAAATAGCCCAATATAAAAATATCACTATATTTACTATTATTATTAAAAATTCTGAACTCTGATTGGTCGAGTACTATTTCATGGGTTATTCCCATTTTAATAAGTTAAATCTTTCAAGGCTATTAATTGCTTTCTTAGCATATCTCACACCATGTCCCAAAGTAATTTTTTGAACAAAATGTCCTCTAGGCATCATCATATTTATAACCCTTAGCAATATTTCTCAATGTTTGATTATAGTCATGAACTCATTGCTCTTTATTTTGCCACCAGTTTCTAAATGTAGCCATGCTACATGGTTCAAGGTCTGTGGAGTGAAACAATTATTCAGTTTTTAAACTACTGCAATATCTGGAAAATTATCTTGTTCTTCATGACTGCATAACTAATTTGCAATTTCCAATACCTGTACCTGACATAACATAGTAATGTGGCAACTTTAATGAGATCACTAACAATCTCATTAATAAAAAAGTTTATTGAATTTCTTTAGATAAATTGGATAATCAAAAGGACTATCAATATTAAACTTGTTTATCATTATTTATAGCACAGACATCATCATAATGCTCTAATCCAAATTAAAAACTAGGTAATAAGTAATATATATATATATATACAATTACCTAACCTACTTCCTAATAAGCTGACTTACTAAGCTGGTTTCAGTTTATGGAATTTAGCTTTATTAATGCCTATAAAGGTCTAGCTATGTATCAAAATCCTATCACTGAATACTACATTACAAATTACTGATCGAATTTCATCCTGTCACTGACTGTGCTAGTTTTCTGCTATATACAGCCATCACAAGTGCTGCAATCATGAAAAAGGTCATCAAAGAAGCAGAGATAATTATCATACAAGAAAACATTTACTGCTCACAAGATAGCAACAATAAATTAAAATTGACAATGCTTCATATATAACAACTTAATAAATAATCATGCTTATAAAGATTAATATTAAAAAAGTGACAATTCACCATCATATAGGCATACTAAATCATAATAAGACTGGTGTGTCCTGCACAAGTCTCTAGATACCCTTTTGAGTCTTCAGTGATGGAGTTTACTGGGTGCATCTGTAGTTCTCTTGCACACTCAGGTTTAAATTTAAATAAATAATTATTATGTTTTTTTATATTAAATTAAATGAAGTCTTCAATTTTATTTAATTTAATTTAAAGAGTTAGTGAGATTTGTTATTAATATTACTTTAGAATATTGATAGGAACCCCTGAAGAGAATAAGACTTGCACTGCATGGCACTACTATATGGAGAGTTTACTCCTGCTTAAACAGCTTGTGTGGGAATAGGAAATGGTGATCATGTGATGTTTTAATGATTTCATACCAATTATGCACATAGGATTATGGTGGACATGGTCTTTAAAAAACAGTGATACTAATATATATATATATAGATACTGGATGGGCTCAAATATATATGACTATAAAAGTGAAAGAGCTTGGATTGGAAGCATTATGGTTTCAACTTGATTTCACAGCTTTATAGTTAACTAAATAGGTCAAAGATAACTGTTAGAGGATTGCATTTGATTTTAAGATCTAAGTGCAGTCCTCTCAGATCCAAAGCTCTTCACTAATGAAAGCCACAAGCTAGAAACTAATCTGGGAATATTGGCTGAGTAGGCACTAGATAGGAATTTTATGCATAAACCTTTTTGCATTAGTAGATTACTAAGGCTTGTGCTGAATGGTAGTATTGTATGGAGAGTTTGCTGCTATTCAAATCAGAGGTTCCCAATCTTTCTTTACCAGTGACTCAGTACAAAGTTAACTAGATTTTTGTGGCACACCAAAAATTTTAAGTCAAAAAATAACAAATTTATCATATATAATATTTATATTTATTTAGGAATTTGGCAAAAATTTTTGAGAATGCTTGTGCTTATTGTTCTTTACATTATTTCTTTATTTTAGGACAAATTGTAGATAAGAACATCCAAAGTTCTTAATCCATGGAAAGTAGTCCCTTATATTTTTTTGCTTTTATTTTTGATCATTGACAAATATGCTATTTCACGTACATATGAAATAGAGAAATACAATACATTTTTAAGGCCTTTGTAAATGCAGAAATTCAGATGAATTTTTTATCCAAAATGCTGATATTTTTTAATTAAATTCTGTTCTTAAATATCTATCATTTTTTATTTCTATGTATTTTTAATTTTTCCAAGCTTATATTAATTTTTTAGTATCAATTTTGATATTTTGTCATTACACCTGAGGAACTCTCACAACACAAGAGTCATGATACACACATTGGGAAAACTGATTTAAATTATGCAGTTGTGACAAGAACACATTAACACATCTAATTGATACATTCCTCTTACTAATTCTAAAAATATTCTATCAAAACACAATTCTCAGAAGGTGCTTCTTGTATTGTGCAAAGTGTTAATACTTATTTTAATATAAATTTTTGCTACTCATCATAACTCTTATAAATGATAGTATATATACAATAGGGCATGTTATACATATCAAAGTAGTAAACTTTTTAACATGTGGTAGCCATTTTTTGACAATCTTATAACTGATTTGACTTTTGGCATATTAATACTGTAATGGTAAGAATTGTCCCTCCACGTAACAAAATCTAGAACACAGGCAAAATACACTAAAGCTGATCGAATCCAGATACTGGGATCCAGAATCTGACCAACATTCAATCCTTTCACCTCTGTTCAATGATTTAATACCCTATGGATGACATTTCTCAACATACACAGACATTCAATTTAACCTCAGTCTGGCAGTCACTCAGCGTAAAACAAAAGACTCGTAAATTAACTAATTGAGCACTGCTTTGGTCAGATATACACACACAAGACAAAATGGTTAATTAAAATATCAATGATTCATCATGAAATTTAATAGAATAATCTACCTACAGATATAATGATGTATGTGCAATTAAATCTAGAGTTGGATAAAATGAACTCACAGACAATAAAAATATGAAAACGAGTGATAATTTTAAATATTATTAATTTAATAAAACAATAACAAATGATAAATCAAAATATACAAAATTATGAGATGGGAACATGAGATATTACACTTGCAGGTGTTATATAACTAATGAGATTAATGTTACCTATCTCATTATAAATGTTTAATAAAGTTGGAGTTTATGCCTATATTAATATGCCAAATTTCTAGCTCTTTTGTAGTCTGCTAGATCATACGGAACTTTATAGCCAAAGTTATATAACTAACTATCATAGCACTCCTATGGCATCTATATATATAAAGTTAAATCAAGCATGTAATTAGGCTCAGAGATATGCAGGTTAGCATGTTAACCTAGATTAGGATATACTCTAATGCTAGATAAGCATTTAATATAAAAGGAGAGAAAACTGGTTTACGATAGGTTTACCTATATCTTCTATGGCACATATTAAAATATTAATTAAGCAAAAAGGTGCGAATGGGTCATTATTCTTGTGCTTCAGTCTCCAAAGACTTGGTTTACCCTAAAACCACTCAACTTGCTATGAATAGGAACATTAGTAGTTCAGGGAGTCGGATAAGCATTATGAATAATCTAGGTCCTTGTGCCCTAGTTCTAAAAGTGTGCTTTAACCTGAACTAAAGTGGATGAGTGTGGCCTCCACCAGCACTTTATCAAGAATCATGCAGCAAGCAGATAATTGTACATTGCGTACTTTGTAAGGACACATTTGCAACTTATACATATATAACACAAATACATAAACTTATATTATCGTGCCTTAAAATTAGATAGCGTCTATTTGCATATCTATACAATCCAGTTCTCAAATTTAGTATTTTAAATATACTATTTAGGGACTAAATTAATTAGTAACCTAGTTTAATATTATCATCTGCATCTCAACATATATAAATCTAAGGAGGACAAAGCATATTTGCAGGGTAATTATGAATAAAACATTAAAATATGCTTTGAGAAAATCTCTGTGGCTAGTTCCTATGATGTACGAGTTACATATATAAATAGTTATAATCCATCTCTGGAATTAAGCAAACTACAATTTTAACTAGATAACTGATTATTGTAATATTAATATCCAAAACTTAATCAGTAAAATAATAATATGATCTCGAAACAGTGAGTGAGAATGAAAAATAATAATTCAATTATTTAATATTTATTATAGTGATGATTTGAAATTATCTTTGCAGATCGATAAGCTAAAATTATATTTATAAATAGTTGTGGTTTCGAGTCATTTGGCATATTAAATACATATAATATTAAAATGACAAAATCGTGCAATAAATTGAATAGATTTAGAAATAGGCATAAAAAGACCGTGGAAAATTATACATTTAAAATAGATTATTAGAGTTTTACATTTTAAAAGAGAATTCAAGTTTTACAATCGGACAAGATTTAGCATTTAATAGTCTTCTTTGCAGATTTTAATAAAGGTGTTTGGGAAAGGCAGATTTGAAAGTCACAGTTTATAAACAGAGCTCTGAGAGAAAATTTACCATTCAGTTGTTTTCATTGCAGTTGGTTTCTGGAGCACTTGGTATGATAATAAGTTGACACTTTTGATTTAAAGTTAATAGAGATTTTCCACGGGCTGCTTCACTTTGCTGGTGTATGGCATTAGGTTTTATTGGACCAAAGTTCTTCTCCATCCCTGGTCAAGGAGAGGGTGAGTTATCGCCATTCTACTCGATCATTTTGAAGATAAAATGGGCATAGGTTCTGCTTACAACTCACTGATTATATATATGATCGAATACTTGGCAACAAAACTTTTAGTATTTATACTTTTCAAACTCTGGCCACCTGTTAATTTTTACGAGCTTGTCCATAGCTGAAAAGTCTATTTATTTATTTTAGCAAAACATATTTAATAGTTACAACCAGTAGAAAAACCCATTTATTTATTTTAGAAAAACATTTTTAATTATAACAAGTAATTTAGATTTTGTTTTCCTGCGAATTTTGTTATTCACATTTTATATTTACAAAATCTAGTCCACGCTATTTTAGGACCAATGCATGACCTACTTTAAGATCTGTTTACCATTAACAAATAAAAGTTGTTTGATAATTAGTATAAACTAATTTTATAACTATACATGCAGAATAACAGGAAATATAAGTATGCGATTTCAATAATACAGCAATAAAATTGGCTAAATAATTTAACTAAAATATTTCTTAAACCAGAAATATTTATAAAATGAATATACATATATATATATATAGTATATACCAATAACATAACAATAATTTAAATTAAAATATTTCCTAAATTAGAAATATTTATAAAATGAATACATATCTGTAATCTATACATATACTATTAAATTACAGACATACCGCTTGCATATATATATATATGATTCTGCATATATAATAATTTAATGTTATTTAAATGGGTACTCTGAGAGGGTTTAAACCTGGCATATGGATAGATGGGTAGGTAAAATAAATGAAATATACAGCTGGATGAAACTGACCATTTCAATACTTATATGAGGAAGAATTTATTTTTTATTTTATTTTAATTTTTAAAATCATATATTAATTACTAATGGTGATTTTCTGATTAATTAATTAATGTGAATGATGTTTTATTACCTCTGTTATTTACTAATGTTTATATTCTTATTCATGTTTTTGTTTTGTTTAAATAGCTGTAATATCAGATGTTCTTTTCCATTGTAACATTGTTTACAATGTTATTTATATAAGTAGTTTTAATTTTAAATAAATTTGTTTTAACATAATCACAATGAAACATTAACATAGTTTAATAATTTTTAGTATTTCTTTATTTACTCAAATGAGTCTATAATCGGTTAAATATAGTCCAAAATGAATATCTTCAACTCATATATTCGAGTCATCATTTAAAGTTATAAATACTGATAAATAATAAAATATATAATCTTATTTCTGGTATATATTATAGCATTCATTTATAATGACAGTTTTTTTTTTATTGTTTAGTTTGTTTTTATTGAGAGACTTAATTAAGTAAATACTGTATAATACATGTATACAGTTTGGCATTTTTTATATTATAATCATTTAAATCTAAAAAGGAAAGTTTTGTATCTAATTGGTTAAAACAGTTGCCTGCCACAATTTATGACATGAAATTAAATTTTAAGTAGATCTTGAAAATGAATATCTAAATATTCTTAGCAAGATACATTCCATGATAATCTGAGTTGTTTTTTTTTTTTTATGTGTCAAAGCGTCAGCTGGGAAGCGAACCCCAGGACAACTGCTTGTAAGGTGGTTGTGCTAACCACTCGGCTACCAACGCTTGACTTGAGGAATGTCATTGTTATTGTCCATAAAAGAAAAATATGATTGCATTATAGTTCAATCTTTATACCTCGTGAGAGTCCATAGTAAAGATCTGCTTTCTTGCCGTGCACACATGCCATTTTATTTAATTCTTAATTTAGTTACTTTTATTTATTTATTTAAGATTATTGTATTGTGTAATTTAATCGCAATGATTAAATGATGGACTAGACCTTTCGAATTCTACTTGTCACATGTCCTTTTTATCAATTAACCATTCGATTATTACATAACTAAAATTATTTAATTTTTTTTTTACTATATTTAAATGTACACCCTACATTTTAATAAAAATATCTTCAATTAATAATGTTCGAAAAATCTTCTAAAATTTATATGAATCATAAACTATTTCCTTTCATTTACAAACACACGTATATATATATATTCTAAAATATATTGTTGCTTGAATGGTATTTGATTGATAAAATCTTTGAAATTGTTTGAGTTATTTATTATTATCATTATTTTTTTTATGGAAAGTCATTATTTTATTAAGATGAGATAAAGAAAAAATGAAAAGAAACCGAGATGGGTAATCCGGAGTAAGCCATCTATCACAAGATTTCATAGTTTGTCAGATTACACAACTTACAATAGGCTTTCTGAAACGACTTTCCAAATACATTAATTTTTTTTCCTATTGAAACTTTAAAGGATTCTAGTTTCTTATCTTTTCAGCATTATATTTTTTATGTCAACAGAATGTAGTCTTTTTTAATGCATTTTGTTTGTTACTAAGTTGACTATGGAACGTTAGTTTCTATTTAGTTTGATTCCGATTTATTAGGATATAAAAATCATAGCAGCAAAGAAAGCGAGTGAGTCACTTGTATTAAAAAATAAATTAAAATGTAATATATATTTACACACATAAATGTATACAGATGTGTTTGTATATGTGTTTATTAAATATATTCTTTTAAAAATATGATAAATTATGTAATATGCTTACATTTGAAATGACAACGCATAAAAACAGAGAATAAATACTAATACTAATTTTACGTTTTTGCGATAGCCCTCTGTGGAAAAATCTACAGGAACTTCATGGAATTGGCATGAATGTGTGATATTTTAAATATGAACTGACTAAAAACAATGTCAACAACTTTTTTTCTTGCCTTCTGAAATTATAGCATGCTGATAATTGTGCTATTCTTGCCCATTCAAAGATTGATTTATAAAATATTATTTAAAGTTTGAATGCAGCTTATAAACATTTTAATCATTAATGTTCAAAAACTCAGCGCTTTGATTTACCACGTAATAATAGACAAAAACTTTAGAAGATTATTAAGTTGAGAATATGAATTAATAATTTAAATATCTTGGTAGGGTTTTAGTAACAAGATTGATTTAAGTATCCTGATGTAATACAGGTTACAGAGTATTACTGCCACATTTATCAGGTTAAGGGATAGAGTGCTTCATTATAATGATCATAACTAATTTAGATGTATATATAAAAATCATTATTTTGGCCAATTTATTGATTGGAAGTAAGATATAATAATCTTATTATCATAAGATAAGGATATGACAAAATTTCAGTTAACAATTTTCTATCCTATTTTGAAAATTTAATGGTAAGATTTAAAAAAACAACTAATTAATATATCGTATAGCTTATAATAAACGATATTACAGTAAAAATAATTTTAAGAACTTTATTAAATAGATTACTTCAATCATAGATATTAGAGACTGAAAGTGATTTTAAATAATAATGTGGCATTATAAATATGGTTCTTGTTGCTAGGTAAATGTAAAAAAACTACCAGGAACTTGCTTCCTTACTGTTTTTGTAATTTTCTTAATACATTTGATTCAAATTCTCATATTTGTGACATCATTGTTTTTTTGTTTTTTTTTATATTCGTATTGCTACACAATGGAATGAGAGAAAGTATTTTTACTTAAACATCTGAGACATTTGAAATGAAAATTAGAGCCAAACAGTGTTGAGTTTTTACTTCTACAACAATAGTGTTTGAAACTGTATCCAGGTTTGATTATTAGAATTTTTAGTTTAAACCACTTTTTTTTTCTGGATTTATGGCTTGCTGATATCTGTGCCATTTTTGGCACTTTAAACAACAAGCTAAAAATGTATTCAACATTTTGAGTGCAACATATAAACATTTTGGATTAGGAATTAATGTTCAAAAAACTCAAATGCTTTATTAGCCATACATGGAAGAAAAAATTTCAACAATATTTATCATGGATGACTAATGTGAGATAATTTAAATAGATGTTTTTTTAAAAAGAAACATGAATTTAGTTGTTAAAGTCTGGCATAGATCACAATGTTGCTACTGATTTTAACAAGTTTCAAGATAGATTATTTCATCACAGTGAATTAATTTATATAGAGCTATTATTTACTTTATCTAGTAAATTATATGAAAATGAGAATTGGATCCTATTTTGATAACGCATTTAAAATGCCAAAATTATAAAACTAATTACTATGTTTTTCAGATTTTTGGTTATGATATTATATTCCTTAAAAGTATTTTATGGAAAACCTAAGCATACTTTTTACACGTGAAAGATTGATCCCATTTTCATTATAAATATTATTTCAAAGACATTCTAAAGAAATTGATTGCTTTTCATTGAGAAAATATGGAGAAGTCTTCCAGAAAGAAAAGTTTTTTGCAGAAGTTAAAAATCATCATTGCATATTATCAAGCAAATTGAATAATGAAATAGCATATTCTTGTTTTTATGTTTATTACAAAATTCATTACTGTTTAATTTTTATTTTTTAGAATTGGGATAGCCATATTCAGTTGGAACCTGATTAAAAGGCAGATCTCATTATAAAGATTTTAATGAAGTCATTGTACAACAGTACAATGTTAAATATTGGAAAGGTATGGGTAATGATAAATTACATGACTGTTGTTGAAATCTTTAAAAAATTACTACAGAATTTAAATGAAGCATTATAAAATTCCAAATAACCAGGCCAGCATATGATGTCTGCAATTGTTCATTTATTTCAGAAATTGTTTAGAATAATTGAAGGGTAAAGTTCCAATTTCTTTTTTAAAAAAAAAAAAAATATTTATTGCTTATTGAATCAAAAACAGCATTATTATGCCAATAAAATCTCTATTTTTTTTTGTTGTCAATGTTTTAATCGCTTACCATCGCCCCCCCCCCCCACCAATGTAAATAATACAAGCATTAGTATAAATGTAATATTATCCATCTGAAAAAAAAAAGTGTGCGGAGGGGGGTAATAATTACTTAATGTTGATATGTACATAATATTACTTAACATAGAAATGAATAAATGATATAACATAATTTTTAAAAAGATAGCATTTTACTTGTAATTATAAGTTGAACCATTCCTATCAGAGTATTGATAACTAAATGCCCTTTAAAAAAATTCAAACTTTATTTAAAATTTGGATGGTTGAAGAGTTGGAGTGTGTAGTAGATTGGAGCCTGTCCATTAAAGTATGAAGATTGTCTATCTTAATATATATCTGAGCACTTATAGTATATATGTTGTAACGAGCACAGATGTTCGTTACATTGGTTTTTTTTTTATTTATTAAACATGAAAGTAAATTAAAAAGTTCGCATTTAAAAATTTTCTTTAAGAATTAAAAATTGAAATTAAATATCATCTTAAACTCGTATATATTAAATCGCACAGATAATGAAAAATTATTAAAATAAAACTTTATTAAAGAAAAAGTATTTTAAAACTAAATTTTAAAAAGATTTGGAGATAAAATTATATCTTTAAATTTATCTTTAAATATATCTTTGATTTGGAAAACAGGTTAATTAATCAGAAATGGAAATGATAAATTTAATTAGTCAAATGTAAACCAGCCTTGGGCATTTAAATGTAAAAACATCGGTCAGATAGGAAAACAATAGAAACTTTTAGCAAATGAAATAAATCCATTGGGAAATCGGACCTCAACGAAAAGGATCATCACATCGATGACGTAATGTTAAGTCAATCTTTCAAAGTAATATAAAAGGACAAGTTTGGAAATTATTAGTTAGTGATTATGATTATTATGATGTGACAGATAGGTGTTAGTGCGGAGGTGCGGGAGAAGGGATTGAAGAGATGCACGATTCAATCCCTTCAGTTTTGCCAAAGAAAGAAAGAGAAATGAACTATCGTTTTCTACATTGAGGACCAACTAAACTAAAAAACCTCCGAATAAATAAATAAACAACGGCTAAATGGATACCAATCTTTTGAGGATGGCGTGGGAATTCACGTTCATGGCAAGCAACGGATAAAGATGAACTGTTTTAAACCGTAAGAACTTTATAAATAATGAACATTAAATTAAAATTTTCCATATTTAAATGATTGCAATATTATCCTATCTGACCAACTTAATTTATTAATAATGTTATTTGATGTATTTTTTATTTATTTATTTAAAATCATTTCCATTTATTTAATTTTGTTCTTTAAGTTTTATTATGATTTCTGTTTTCCGTTAAGTTAAATTATATAAATGTTAAACTTAAGTCGGGCGTGAATGGCTGTATAGATTTGTAAAGTTATATTAGGGGAGGGTAATCTTAGGTTATTTGTTTCATTGTTAGATTGGGTCAATGGATTGGATATATTGATGTAGTTAGTAGATGTAGTCGGAGATTCGCTACTGGCAGAATCGTTTATATATACGCCGCACTCACCCGTTTGCCTATGAAAGGAATTATAAGACGGAGAACGCAGTTCCTTTCTATGGAGTTTTTTTTTATTGTTCTTCTCGTTAGATAGATGTAATATTCCTATCTGATGAGAGTCAATGTCTTCTCTTAATCTTTTTGGTGCTGCCGTATTCCGTATTACATTGAATACATCGATGTATCAGATGAATTGATGCCAGTTTGACTGCGAATTTTAGCCTAAGGTTAAATAGGGATAGAATATTTTATTTTCAAATGCAAATCTATGTAGTCTATTCATACTCGACCCTAAATAAAAATGCATTAAATTTAAGTTGTTTATAGACGCTTGCATGGATTGGTTATCGGTTAAGTATGTTTTGGGTTTTCATATTTGATCAAAATATATAGACATTCGATAAATAATGATACCTTACGGTGAGTATCTAAAATGTATTTATTCGGATGTCTTTTAAGTCATTGGTGACAATGCAAGTATCTTATGGTGAATACTATTGGGTTACTTATAAATTTCCCTCTGCAATTGTCAGTATCAATGATTTTATATTTTGATCGTTTATGTTTACTTTGAAATGTTTTTAACCGTGTAATCTATGTAACCGATCTATATGCAACATATTAAAACAAGCTTTTATAATCCCATCTGTGCGAACTTAATTAAAATGTAAACTTATAATATAATAGAAATTAAAATGTAAATTAAAATCTAAGGTAAAGTTAAAAATAATGTTAAATGTTAAAATGTAAAACTAATACTAAAATAATTTTAAATCTTATATATATGTGCATAAATAAATGTTTGTATGTTAATTACTGGCAGTGGCTTATTTTATTCCTCTTATATATATATTCTTATATTATATTTTTAAATCTCTGCTATTCCACTGAGCTAGTGACATGGGCTAACGACCGGATGCAAAAAAAAAAAATATTTTTTTTGACTTACATATCTGCCTACTCTATAATTTTTTCTAGGTTCAAATGCCTAGATGGCGCCCATAGTGCAGATATGTTAAGTCTCCAATTTCTCTGGATCGTTATAATGTGTTGGAAATGATAATCTGGACCAACTGATGATTGCTGGTTTAACATGAAATACGTATATTGGTGATTATTTATCTTTTCAGCATATATGTGCTTGAGGGTATCAGTGTTATTAGATAGAGTGGAGAGTGGTGAGTCATGTGAAAGTCTGTGCTCATATACCCTATATTACATATATAGACACAGGTATATAATAAGCCTGTGTTTCAGTTATTACATTATAGAGATGTCTGCCCATCCTTGCATATGTATTTAATGGATTATGTCCTGTACATGTGGAGTTTAGATTGACTTTAGATCAATGGGGGAGGGGGTTTTGGGGGGGGGGGGGGGGGGGGGGGGGGGGGGGGGGGGGGGGGGGGGGTGGGTGTGACAAGAATCTCAGCCTCAGGGTGGTCTTCGAACATTCCATCATCAGATTTTCAATTAGATGGACGGTTGAAGAGCTGGAGTGTGTAGTAGATTGGTGCCTGTCCATTAAATTATGAAGATTGTCTATCTTAATATATATCTGAGCACTTATAGTATATATGTGTGGGAGATGATAATCTGGACCAAGTGATGATTGTTGGTTTAGCATGAAATACATATATTGGTGATTATTTATCTTTTCAGCATATATGTGCTTGAGTGTATCAGTATTATTAGATAGAGTGGAGAGTGATGGGTTGTCTAAAAGTCTGTGCTCATATTCCCTATATATTAAAATTTTAAAATAAATTTAAATGTAAGTAATAGCACAATGATTAGTATATAATACAACATTTTGAATGATAGTATTGTTTTCTTTAGATGTTATTGGCCTGATCAGTGACAGTACTAGAATGGGATCAAATTATGTAACTTTAGATGTATAAATACTGAATTTAAGATGATACCCTAACCAACTAGGCTTTTCTGTTAAAGACAACAATTAATACAAATTTTATATATTTTCCTATGAGGGCCTTTTAATTTTCTTAATTTTTTCCCCTAACAACTATCTGCCTTAGTTGTATTCACAACACACTCCTTAAAAGAATTTCATATCTCAGTAATATGGCAATTTTGAAAAGCCAAATTAACACTTTTAATAGTTTGGTGAATATTAATATGGGTAATATATGCTTGTAAAGAATAAACATCAATACTTTTTATAAATATGATTGGAATACTTATTCTTAAAAGGTACATTAGGATATATGATGCATCATTTTATACTTAGTAAGATCTACTTTGAAAAAGTCAATGTCTAAAACATACCAAATTAAGAAAAAGACTGATTTCTGAAAACATGTAACAAAAAGATGTCAAAAGAGGCTATGTTATTCAAAACTAAGCCTTTTTTTATTGCAGGAAAAAAAAATAAGCGCAAAATATAGGTTTTTTTAATATTTTGAAGGGAGGGGGGGGTTACTAACTTTGCTAAAAAAAATCACTTTAGAATAAGCATTAAAATGTAAAATATAAGATGGAAAGTGAATAAAAATGGAAAAAATATTTTTACTGCACACTTGAAATTTTTAAAAATATATATAAGTGAATTTTATTTCTGTGAATTCACTGTTTTTGTACAATCTAATGTATCACTTTCTTTAGTCAAAATATTGATCTTTCTTTTCATAGGAGATGAAACAGAATATGAGATTAATTTTGCTACATAACATTCTTGCATCAGATTCTAAGAAGAGCATTAGTTGACATTTGGTACTGCAAGATAAATGCCATATGATAGAGATAAAACGTTAAACAATTTTATGATTATGAAATAGTCTCCTTTGGTTTTGTATGAAAATTGTTTATTAACTACCATATGATACAAATTATAAAGATATCCTGTGATTAGTAACAGTTTATCTTTATTATAAATAGCTGAAATAATATTATATTAAATATGTTGGTTTGAGTCAGGTATAACAGTTAATATTATTGAAAAATTGCCATAAGAGTAATCTTATAATTTTTTGATTTTAATAAGTCTTGCAGTTTTTAATTTTTTTCATAATTGGTTAATTTGCTTTCTAATGGTGATAATATCAATATGATTATTTTTTTTTTGTAGAATATGCAAGTTCATATTTAATAGGGGATTAAAATTTTACAATGTATACTATAAAACTACATAATAAGGATCGAGAGATTTTGATGATCTTGAGTAAACTGACCACAGACTAATTAACATAAAGGGAAGAAGTGTTTTTCATCTAATTAAAACTGTAAAGTTAATATTTAATTTGTATAAATTGTAAGATTAAATGTGGAGACATCCTTATTTGTTAACAGTGAAATTTTGAATGATGAATGTGAAGAGAAACTAAATTCAATACTAGAGGAAACAGTGAAACTATTGTTTTTAAGAAGTCTCTGAAATGTGCAATATTTCAAAAATATTAGATGAATTAAAATTTTCCAATTGTTCAAGACATGACCACAGTCTTAATTTAAAGATATAGTACATTTTATTATTTGTAAATTTCTTTATTTCTATACCATCCAAATATTGCCACATTTAATAATTTGTTTACTTTTTTTTAATCAAGAATTTTACTTTGATTAAATCTATATACTAAAAAATTCTACATTGTAAGAAACGAATAGAATCATAAACTATTTTACAACCTTTGAAGTTATTATATAATTAGAGGAGATTTGAACACAGACTTTCAAGCTTCCTTTGGTCATCTACTTCATATTATAACTGATACACATGACTGCATACATAAATGTGAAAGATAAATGATTTCCAATATAAGTATTTTATGCTGAACCAGCCACTCATGAACTGGTCTGGATTATTATCCTTCACACATACATACAATCAGTGGACAGTTTATGTTAAGATAGCAAATCTTCAAACTTTAATGGATGAGTTTCCATCCTCTGCACTCTCCAACTCTTCAGCCATCCTTATCATTGAAAATTGAAAATCTGATGATTGAATTTGATGCCAATATTATTATCATACTCATGTTGACTTTAAGTCATTCTGATTCACGTTTGAAGTTGTATAGTCATATATATTAGTACTGATACATATAACAATCCATCCTACTTGATGGCGTTCCTCCAACAAAATATACCAGGGGCCATTACATTTTTTTTAATATTTGAACAAATAAACAATGCACAGACAACTCTTTAAAATTATGTTATTTGATTTTTTTTTAATAAGTAAAGGATGGATTGTCATATGTAGCAGTACCTATAGATTTTTATGTGGCATTAGTGTGAATCTTTTTTTTATGAAAACTCTTGGACCTAGTTTACACTTTTTTTTTTTTTACTATTCTTTATTTTTAGAACTAAGCTGTTGAATAATTACATTTTTTTGTTACATTTGTTTTTGTTTTTTTTTGTAATCATATACGGTAAAATCTTATTGTTATTTTAAAAATTATTTTATCGCTATATTATAGCATTTAACACATTACACACACACAAAGAATAATTATTAAAGCTAAAAAATATATATATTTTTATATAAATAAACATTGCTGAGAAATAAATAAGTGGAAAATTAGAAAACATAAGACTGATTTCTGTTAAAAATAAAATGCTTATAATAATTGCAATAGTCATTTATAAATATCATATTTAAAATTTAATAATTACAATTTTAAGTAAAATTTATATTTCAATTAAATAAGTATTATAATGTATTTAATTAGAAATTTTAAAAAGAGAATGCTAATTCAGTTGCATTATTATTTATATTTTCACTTTATCTTCACAATTTAAAACATCTTTTATCATCTCCACAAATATTTTCTTGCAGGCTTTTCAATAATAATCCAACACATACTGTTTATCTTATTATTCCATGATTTTTTTTTATTAGCATCGTATTTTTGTACTGTGTATATAATAGAATCATCATGGTTTGGTGGTGATCACATTTAATTTTCTTATCCACAATCTAAATTTGAATTTGGGATAGAGAAAAATTGAAAATGTTTTTAGGTTTCAAACCGGCATAACATTTTTTTTAAAAGTAGTTATATCTTAGTCAAAACTGATGCAAAGCTCTTTTTTAGTATGATAATAAATTCTTACCATCTGACAATAGTCAAGTCTGTAAAGTAATATTCTCTTTTCTTCTGTTTTTCTTTGAATGGCTATTAAGAAGCTTTTGACTTGAGTGAGCTGTTTTGATTAATTTAAGATTTTAGATGTATTTTATTGAAGCTTAATCACTCTTTTTTTTTATTTAATGAGTATTTAATTATAGTTGAAAATGACAAAAGAGATTTTATTATTAAACAGCTTTAATTTTATTATCTATTGTATTTAAGTTTCAAGATTTAAACATCTTAAAATTCAAATATATTTTATTTTTGTAATTTTTTAAAAACTATTTTATTTAAATGATTATATCTATGATCTTATATTTTTTTATTATTCGTGATAAAATCCAATAATCTGTAGCATAATAGTATTAATATTATTAAAATAGATATGATTGTTTTTTTTAAAGAACATATGCACGTGTAAAAAATATTTCTAGAATATACGAATTTTTTTTCTACAGTACAGGCTTTTATATACCTGCACTCCAATAGTGATTAAGTGTGTTAGCAGTATGAGATAGCGTGGATAGTTGAGGATCGTGTGAAAGTCTGAGTTCAAATCCCATATATATTATAGAATATACTTATATTATATTCAAATACAATTAAAATCTAAAAAATAATAATTTTAAAATATTACGCTTTACTTTTGTTGAATAGCACATTACAGTATTAAACATATATGCACACACAAACTTATAACTAACGTTATAGGCAAAATATTTTAAGTTTTAGAACAGTGAATAAAATGTTCTATTAATTTAACATTCGCAAACTTAACTAATATTTAATATTTTCAGTATTTAATATGTTGATCCTCTTTCTAATAGCAATATTTTGCATAATACTTCAATGCGGTTATGAATTATCCCTATTATTAAAAAAGTATTAAAAGTGAAGTTCCATTAAGTTATTATTTATACTATTTAATCATTTTAATATCATAATTATGAAAGTTAAATTGTAAGCACTCTTCTCTGTTGTATAAAAGAGATAATTTATTTTAAATAACATTTCAATAAGTTAATCAGTTTTGCAGGTTGCTTTATCAGTTTATTGCAGAAATGTATTCTCATACTGTAATTAATGTCATAACTAACTGATTTTAATCTTTATTTTTATATTATAACCAGGGAAAATCAAAAATACAATAGTTTTCTAAGTATTTAAAACTATTATAAAAATCCCCCCCTCCCCGAACAATTATCTTGAATTAAACAAATAGTGAATCATTAATCATTTTTTTAAAAAAATGTTTGGTATTATTCAGACTTTCACTTAGATGTTATTGAGATTAGTGTTTGCAGTATATTTTTATTTATTTCTTAACTCTCATACCCGCACAAAAAAATAGTGAACAGAAAATTAGTAAAGGCAAAACTATCTCAACTGAAGTTTTTTTATTACATTTTATAACATAGTTCAAATACAATATGAATAGGATATAATAGTAATTGATTAAGAAAAAGGAAGATTATGAAGAGTGCATTGAAATAGTTTGTGGAAGATAAAAGAGAAGAAAAAAACTAATTAAAAATGTCTACAGCTAAATTAAAATAGAAAAGTTTAGAGATGGTAATAGTATTGGACTAATCTATTATTTTAAATATTGGTCAATTTTTTTTTTCTGCCTATTTCTCCAAACATTAAACACTAATTTATTTTATCATGACTCATCCAACCTATGTATTATGGACATCTTTTATTACACTCATTCCAGCTTTGTATGATGTGAGATTTTTCTCATACATGACTCAATATCAATTTGGTATTAACCTACATAGGTTGTCAAATGAATCACCATTCTTGGATTGCTTTTAATCCAAATTCTGCATCATGACAAATATGTAATGTATATTTTGTTCTTTTATAGCAGACATTTATAATCAAGTTCGACTATTGTTACTTCTAAGTAGAAATAAAATAGTATGAATGTCAAAAAAACAAAACAAAAAGATAAATTATGACTACATAAATCAGTCCATATAATTCACGTGATCATTGCATGATTATTTGCTTCTGACTCAAATTCTTTTTTTCTAAAGTAGTCTTGAACGAGATAAAAAAATAAAATTCCAATTCCATCAAGAAATTGTATATATTTTTTTTGCAATATTTATGACATTTGGATAAATATATATTTGAGTTTATCTACAATTAAAATATATAATAATAATTTTAAAGTAAATACATTTCCTAAAACATTATAATTAGAGGAGATTTGAACCCAGACTTTCAAGTTCCCTTTAGTCATCCATTCTATTTTATACAACTGATACACATGACCACATACATTTGAAAAAGATAAATGATCATCAATATTATGCTGAAGCAGCACTCATCAGTTGGTCCAGATCACCATCTGAAATACATATATATATATAATCACCACTTAGTTTATATTAAGATAGCAAATTTTCAAACTTTAATAGACAGGCTTTAATCTTCTTTATTCTCCAGCTCTTCAGCCAACCATATCATTGAAAATCTGGTGATGGTGTGCTTAAATCCTTTGTATATAATATACTTGTATCTAAATATTAAAACATTATAAAAAATATTACAAGCATAATTGTAAAAAAAATAGACTGAATAACTAAACACTACTTATTTTATTGCTTGCATATGATCTCTAATCACGTGTAAAGAAACACTTTAGATCTAATGATAGTATAGTTATTATATTTATAATATTTTAAGACATAAACAAAAATTACTTACAGATTTACCAGAAAGGATTCTCCATCTAGTTTTTTTTTTGTCATAAATATTGTTCTACGTCATGAAGTGACTTTTTTTTTAAAAAAAGATAGGAGGCTCTATATATTAAGTAAATATTTAATTAAAGTTTAAAAAATTTATATGAATATATTTGCAAATATCTACATATGTCAACTAAAAAACTGGAAGTACTTTATTTCTCATATCTGGTGTTGCTGTAGTTCTACCAGTACAGTATTTTATTTATCATAACAGGAGAATTAAATAGCTAACTATAAGGCAAAAATCTTTTATAGAAAAAAAATGAAGGAAAAAAACAGCACTCAACAAATTTTCAATTTTTTGGGTGAAGAGGGTTTCATCCTTGTTTTACTTTCTATCTAAAAATAACTAATTACCTATTTAGTAATCAACATTTAGTAATTATCTGGATTGGTTATGGGCCATCTGAAAAAAAATTTAAAGCTTTTTGAAAAAATTTTGATATTTATTTGTCCTTGATTCAAAGGCAGGTCTTAGGCATAATACATTAAAGTACTACCATTGCACAATTAAGGCCCTTCATGTTGTCCAGAATATTTACAATAAAGAATTTTCCATTTCTAAATGCTTTATTTATTTATTTTTTAAACTTTTACCAAAAAGTCAATTGCAGTTTTGAAAGCAATTTTTTTTTATTTGTTTTCCTGAAGGTTTGTAAAATTAATAAATAAATTTTGCTTTAAAGTGTATATAAAAAAGCAAAAATAAAGAAGGAAAGAAGAAGAGAAAGTATTGAAGATGGTATTTTAGTTGTACTTATATATTAGATTATTTCCATCATCTAAATTATTGAATGTTTTTAGAAAAATTTAACTTTATTTAAATTTTGCAATTACATGCAACTGTTAGTAATAGCACAAAAGTTAGTATATGCATGACATTTTGAGAGATATTATTCTCATTTCTTGTTCATGTGTTGTTGGCTTGACCAGTGACAGTACTAGCATGGGAACCAAATTTGGGCTCTTAGATATTCTTGAATATTGAATTTTAAGGTAATGCTTTAATCAACAGAGCCATCCTGCAAATTCAGTATTAAAGATTCTGATACAAATTTGATTATCATGCTAATACTGTCACTAGTCAGGCCAGCAACATCTGAACAAGAGAGAATAATACCTCTCAAAACATTGTGTATATACAAATGTGTGTGCTATTACTAACAGATGAATGTAATTGGAATATTTAAATAAGGGTAAATTTTTCTAAAGACATTCAATATTTAATATTAGTCTTCAATAACTTCTTTTCCTCTTTCCTTCTTTATTTTTGCTTTTTTAATATATAACATATAAGAACCACATCCCACTCTTTTGACACTTTGAAGCAAAATATATTTATTTATTATTATTACAGTTTCGACTGTTCCTAGCATTCTTGGTCAGATTTTATTATCTACTAAACTGTCTTTACTCCACCATTTTCTATCCCATATATTTATTTATTAATATTACAGTTTTGACTATTTCTAGCAGTCTTCATCAGATCTTATTATCTACTAAACTGTCTTTACTCCACCATTTTCTATCCCATATGGGATAACTTTTCATTATTTTTTTGTTGAATACATTCTTTTTAAACTTTTATGCACACCACCAATTGTTTTATTTTAGAATTTACCTACATTTCATTAACTGATTTAAGAATTATTTTTTTTTTTTTTGGCTGCTAGAAAGTTCTCATAGTCAATCTATTCCAAAACAATGTATTGTCAAATCCTTCTAACTATTTTCTATATATCTCATACTTTTTGTTTCCAAAATTTAATCAATATTTTTTTTTCTTATGTTGAAAAATTAAAATGTTGAGTCATAGACAATATCACCTCTGAAAGAACAATTCTTTAAGCTTTTGAAGCCTATATATTTTCACTTTAGAAATTTTGATAGTCTCAAAAATTATCGAGAATATCAGCTGATATGCTGTTTTTTATCACATTCACTCAAGATTCTATTTTTATGTTTATATTTTTTTTAAGCATCATACTTTTATCTTGATCATTAGAATATCTTTAGTTTTTTATTATTCTTACTACTACTACTATTTCTACTATAGTTGTTGTTATTTTTAGTATTAAATGCTACCTTTAAAAAATTGTATAATATATCATCAATAATTAAATTAAATTTAATTATTTCAAAAAGTCAATTATATATTTTTTTCTCTAAAACAAAATTTATTTCGTCAAATCTAATTTTTAATTTTATGATTCTCCAAAAATAATTTGAATTGTAAATATTTGAGTGTTCTATTGGGTGAACAACTTTAGTTCCTTTTTCTCATTATTATTACCAATACTACAATTATTATTATTATTTGTTTTCTCCAGTATTTGGCACATTTTTGCTAATTTTTTTCATCATCCATTTATTCTATATAACTGATTTGAAATACTTACAATGGCTATGTGTGGTGTTTGCAATAATTTATTGCCTAATAATAGCAATTATATGTCTTGCCAAAACTGTAATTCTAACATGCACTACACATGTTCAACATTATTCAAAAATACATATAGATGTATGTTATCAAGAAAAAAGTAAGTCTACAGATATTCCTTTTGTAGAATCTTTTTTTTCTTCTACTAGTATAGACTTAACTTTTATCATTACACCAGATGACTCAATTTTGTAACAGTTTATGAAGAAATTACAGTTATTACCAGTTATTCATACTGCATTATTGGAACTTACACAAATTGTTTTAAAAATGCAAGCTAATTTTGATGTTCTGCATTGAAATGTTGACAGGAATAATCAAAAGATTTTTTATTTGACTAGGGCCTGCAATGCACATAATAAAAATATATCTTCATTGAAAAATAAAGTAGAGGATTTAGAAAGATTTCAAATGGTTTTTGTAATTGAATTGCAAGGCAATACTTATGAAAATAATGAAGACATGCTAAAAATTGTTTCCAAAATGTCAGATAAGCTTGACCTTGAACATTTTTCTATCATGATTTAGAGCAAATAATTTATATAAAATCTAAATCAGATAAACCAGGACTTTTTGAAACATAGCTATATTATTTTTATGTAAGATGAAAATCTTTTGTGACTGTGTTTAATCTTCTAATTTCAGAAAATAACAGTCAATGTATTTACATTAATAAAAATATTTCTTTGGATATTCAGTTTTATTGGAAGGTAAAGCAAAAGATGCGGGTCTATGTCAGAAGTGATGCTAATTTTTGTAGTATTGTTTTAAAAGTGAAGAGGAATTATCATCATTCTGATCTTTAGTGCCTAGTATACAATTTAATTGGATTCCTGATAATGAAGACAACATTTTCCACATGAATATTCATAGTATACAAACTAATTTTGCAAATATTTATTTGATTTTCATAAGATTTTTATGGCATTATTGTTCTGTCTGAAATGTGCTTTTTTTTTATGAGAAACAACATTTATATAATTTGGATAATGGCAAGAGTGCTCTTGCACCGGATTTGTATTCATGTTCTAGAGGTGTAATGATTTACATAAAAACTAATTTAAATGTTATTTATGATGTTCTAACTCTTACTATTGCTGAATATATACTAGTCACATTTAATTTTCTTAATTGCAATTTATAGACCATGTACTAGTTTCATTATATCTTTTATTTGTGATATTGACAATTTATTATTTACTTGGATTTATTTTATAGTTATGGTTTTAGGCAAGTACATTTTTCACTTACACTTATAATGACATCTTGTAAATATCTTCTTGATTATATTTTTATTAGACTTGATCAGCATTATAATTTTGAATCTTACATATCTGCATTAGCCATAAGAGATCATTTTGAACATTTTTTTTGAAATTATCTGTAGCTCATAATAATCCAGTTAACAACAGCTATATTCATAAATTGTCACATGTTGAATTAAATAATTTATTATCTATTCAGAACTGGAATTGTATTTTTGGCCTAGATAATGTAAACAAGACTTTCATACAATTTCAAAATTAAAAAGTCTTATCATATTAAAGTGAATAATAAAAGTAGTAAATATTCTTCATGAATCTGAAATTAGTTGGTTAAAAAAATTAATTTGAGAAATAGTTTACAATGTTCTGCTAATCTGATTGGTTGAAATATATCATTGAAATAGAAAACAAATAATTCTTTGATTAAAAAATCCTCTACTCAAATTAATTGTATTAAAGATAATGATAACATATTAGATGTAATGAAAAGCATTTGACTAATCTTTTTAATAATTTATTTATATATATGTCACACATAAAGTCATCTATTAACAATTTGATTCCTAAATTTATTTTGAATTTTTTCTTTTGCTCGAATGTTTTGATGTTCAATTATCAAGCCTAATTGAGGGTTTAAAAATGTTTGCTTTTCTGGATTAAATAAATTAATATCACAAATTTTTAAAGATAAATTAGCTTTAATACCAATTTAAGTTTACTTATTTAAACTTTATTTATCTGCTGGTGTATTCCTCAAGTGTTATTACACCTTATTTTTTAAAAAGATGATCTATTAATTATTAAAAATTATAGAACTATTTCAATTATTTTTTTATTGCTAAGTTATTTGAAATGTAGTTAAAGATAAGATAATGTCATTATTGAATATAATTAAAGTGATTTCTGTTCACCAGTTTGATTTTATTGCTATAAAGAGTATTTTGAATGCTTTTTGTAATCATGTACATAATTTAACATTATCACTAGATAAATGACTCAAAACGGCAGCTATTTATTTGGATTTATCTAAAGCCTTTGAATCTGTTAATGATGCAGTTCTTATATATCAGATGTGTTCATCTGATTATTAGGTTATTTAAAAGACAGAAACATGGTGTTATTAGATATTTTAGATTTGTCAATCATAGAGTTCTATAGGGGTCTGTACATAAGACCTATATATATATATATATATATATATTGTGCCAGGCATTATCAAATGTCCATGCACAAAATCTGCTGTAAAGAATATTACAGCAGATACATTTATGAATTTGCAGATATTAAGCACAACAAATATATAAATGTGCTATATAAGTAGTGGAGATGGTCTGAGCATTAAAATACCCACACACACCAATTTAAATAATATGAAATTGACATAGAAAATATTGTAGAGTAAACTCATGTATTTTTTTGGTTTTATATTTCCTTTTTGTATATGTTTTATGATATGTTATTTTATGTATTTGGCTTTCTCTGAAAAATTCAAATAGAGAAAAGCAATTGTTCCAATATAATTGTACATATTTTTTTTTAATTACTTTTCTAAAAACTAATTTTATTCTGTAAACCAAGAATGTTAATTGCTTTTGCAAAACTGATCAAAAGCAAAATGTTTGATAATACTATAATTAAACTGTTATCGTTTTTTAAAAAAATTCTTTTGAATTGATTTTGTGAGCAAGTGGTCTGAGTAATCAGTAAAGGAATGTTATAATCTAAATGATAAGATAAAGTGAAAGGATTGGCTGATTCATGCTTCTCGGAGGGCTAGTGGGATTGATATAGTTTGGTCAGGGCAGTGAGATTTTTTTTCTTTTTCTTTGGCGTCATTCTGGGCATGTCGGGCACTTGTTTGGCTCCAGAATTCTTCAAGCAACCAACTACTTAGAGATTAATTTATGAACAGGACTACTGCTGACATTTTCTAAGAAATCCATTATACAGTTCTTTTAAGAACTAATGATTTCTTAAAGATTTAATGAACCAGTCAAATAGCAAGTGAACATTTAATAGAAAAATATTATCATATACAAACAGAGGAAAATATGGAGCAATCTACCAGAGAGTCCAGTGAAATGACCGTGGGGTAAACAACCAGCCGGTGCACCACCCTTTCTCTGTCCCAAGCTGCCAAGATGTGCCCACGCCAGTTCCAGCCATCCACTATGAAGACAAACGCCGCCTTGCCCACGCCAAAATAGATGAAACCCTCACTGCACAGCCAGTTGACTTGAAGCCCACTCTGAGCCCGCAGGGGAAGAATGAAGATGCAGATATAAGTTTGTTTTAAGATATTTTATTAATATTGAAATAATTAACTTTGATACTTCCGATTAAATATAACATTATTTTTTTTATTATTATTAATCATTTAAAAAAAAAGAGAGAGAGTTGTCTCTCGCATATGTATATTGAATTTACGGTTATTACGGGCATAAATGATAAAGCTTTATTTAAATCTTTTAAGTCAATTTTTCTATTTCAAATTCTAGTATTTTCAACAAAGGTTGCAATGAGATTTTTTTTTTTTTTTCGTTGCTATTCGTTTGCTCTTGTTGTTATTCCTGAAATTCATCATATATACATGTATAGGAATTTATCTTTGGCAAAACGGAAATAGATACAGTACCTTATGGTGAGTACAATATAGTATCTGAGTCAATGCAAACTAGTGACTTGTTGGGAATACGAAATTAGTGAAATATTTCATTGTGCAAATATACGTATGCATAGTTGTTTTTTTTTTTTTTTGCTATCAATAAAAGGGTTTTAAAGTTATCAGTAAAAGCGTATGCCTGTATGACCGAAAATCTCATATCTGCATATCAAATCACACAAATTAAAATTTATTTCTATTGGGTAAAAAGAGCTCAGACCACTTCCATTGCTTATAAACATTGTAAATAGCTTTAGGGAATTTATTATTTTTTCTTATTTAAAATTGTATTTTATCTATTTCAACGCCTCGAATATATATGGTTTGGGATAATTAATTATTTAGTATTTTGTTATTATATCATCACTAGTATGAAACAGTGGTGGGTATTTGGGATTAAATAAATATTTAAGTGTAATATTAAACTTGTTTCGTTTTTCATATCATTATTTATATTGATAAAAATGTGTTCTTTCCTTATCAACCATGTAACTGTAATAATCATTTAACTTACCCATTTGAAGACCCTAGATGTAGAGTGACTTGAGCTAGCCACACGGGATATCGCTCTACCGGGGTGTTAAATCTTATTCTTATGCTCCGCTGAACATATGGTATTATACATCCTTCTGGGAGGGTGAAAAATTCATTTTTTAATTCTTTATAGAAGTGGCATGCAAAGGTCTATTTTGTAAATAGATTTTTCAAAGGTGTGTACTTTCCATTGTTCTAAATACTCGGGCATTCAAATAAGATATGAACTAAAGGGTGTTTTTAACTGGAAGATTCCTGTCAATCCACTCTCTCTATCAATTTAGCTGGAGGTACCAATATACATGAGTACAGACAACCGGCTAGATTCATTTCAACAAAAATTTTATTAACAATAAATAGTGATTACATACTAATAAAGGATAGATAAATGAATAAATTGTACAATAATATGATTGTATAATGTTCTATTTGTTATCTGGCTAGATTTTGTTATGAGAGTACAGTTGTTATACTCTTATGTGGTTAGGTATAGTGATGAGATTCTATTAACTTGATTAATGGAATAAGCATTTTTTATATAAACATGAATATTTTCTTTTAGAATTTCCTATTCTATAATGCTGGGTAGGTGGGAGTTGATAATCAGGAAAAGGGAAGTGCAGTTAAAGACCAGGTGTCATTAAAGACTTTACTGGAGGCCAGGAGCTGGTCACGTTTCTTGATTTTTTTGAGTGTTTGATAAAATAATGGTATGATTTGTGGCGGGGGTAATTCCATGAGAGTTTTGCATCTCACTATCCATATGGAATATAGGACAAAGGTAGAAAGCCTTATTATTGAAAAAAACCCATTATGAATGGCATTTTCAAGTGAGAAAATCATATCAGGTCTTATGTTGGAATTGATTATAATTATATCTTTCAGTGTTTTAAGTCTTGGGCACCGGTGTATAATATGGTTTATGGTTTCATCTTCACGAGCACACAGACCGGCTAGATTGATATCAATTTCTTTACCTGTTGAATCTTGGTCACTTCATGCTCAGTGCAAGATTAGGAAAAGAATTCCGCAGGGAGTATGGTCCGGTACAGTAAAACTGGCGCACAATGTGTTTTAAATGTAAAAATGGTACGATTAAGGAAAGAAGTTAAAATTATATAAATGTATAAATTACGGTAAAAATAATTTACGTGCCGTATGTATATATAAACTTTGTGTAGGTGAAATAAAAACTAAATTAAAAGTTAAATATGAGAAGTTATATAAAGTTTGATCGTTAGTTGTTGTTTTTTTTTAAATATATAGTGTAATTAATAGGCCGTACAAATGAACACGCTTAGTTTGTTATATATATATTTTGAAGATATTCTTAGTTAATTAAAAATATTTTATTCAGAAATTTGCAGTTCCAAAATGATAGTTTATTCTTTGTAGCGACGGATATTTAATATATATTTATGATTCAAATTGTTAGCAATAAATCAAATGCTCACACTGTATTCTATAAATATACCGGATAAATAAAGTAGACTTCGAAGTTATTTTAAATAAGTATACATGTAATATATTGACGGTGATATTTTGTTATATAGAGTATAGATTCTTTCATCTTAATAATTGCTTGACAATTTTCACTTTAAACAGAGTCGCTAACATTTTATTAGATAAATAAAGTTGCCATTTTAAACTGAGAAAAAACTGATGTCTCATGTGTAATTAAAATAGAAATAAACTATATAAAAATTATTAAACGAATGAGTGGGGGAAAGTAGGTCACACGCTGTATATATATGTATATAAATGGTCGGAGGTTTTACAAATAAAAGTAATAGGTTATTATAGCGTAATATTTTTGGAATAACTTACAGTTGAATTTGTTGTTTTCTTGTTTTGTTTTGAAAAAGAGAGAAAATAGACATTTTAGATATAGATATAAGACCCGTTTTTCAAAATTGTGTAATATTTAAAATAACTTATACTTGAAGATGTTTGTGGTTTTTAAAAAAAAAAAAGAATGGGTATAATAAAATGTGTTTTATACTAGCATAACAAAATAAAGTTTCGTATGTTAAACTTGAGTTTCTGTTTTGGGCGATAAATCGAATTAAATAGACATAGGTAAAATGGGCACAATAACTGGAACAGGGCATAAAAAACAACAACAAATAATTGGCGAGTGGAATAAGGCAGAGTTAGGTGCGCGCTGTACTGCGTGTTTAAAAATAAAACATAATGGAAGAAACATTAGTGTATATAAAGCAAGAAATGGCCAGAATACCACAAAAGATAAATGAACTGACTCAACAACTCTCGGAAAACACTGCATACATGAACCAAAGAATGGAGGAGTTCAAACGTGAAATGTCAAAGGAAATTGAAACAAGGTTTTATAGCTTTAAAAATGGGATACACGAAAGAGAAAAGGGACAATCTTACTCTTGCAATATAAACCAATTTTTAAAAATAAAGATATTTGAGGGACAAACAGATGAAGCCCCTATCGAGCATATTAAAAGCTTAGAAACATATTTCCAAGTGAATCAAATTAATGACTTCGGTAAACTGGCAATTGCCTACAATCACCTCCATGGTGATGCTCTAACATGGTGGCAGTCCTTGGTCCACCATCCCAAAACATTTGAGGATTATAAAAAGGTATTGTTAAAAAGTTTTTGGAGTGAGCAGTGCCAAGATATGATCCTGCAACAAGTCATGCAGGAAAAATATAAAGAGAATACTGGTGAAAATTATTCGAAATTTTTCAGAAGACAAGCAGCAAGACTTCAGACACTGAAAGCATGCCACATATCAGAGGGGCGAATAGTCAGGATAATCCACTGTAATTTGCCACTTCATGTTGAACAAATGGTGCTCACTGCAAGCACAAATTCAGTGCAACAAATGGATGAATTATTAAATGAGATAGACATGAGCCAACAATATAGGCTATCAGCAAATGTTTGGGAAGATAAACATACCAATCACACAAACAGGAACAAAAATGAAGAGTTCTGTGGCCACATAAAACCATGGACTAATATGGACAAAGAAATATCAAACTTGATATGTTCATGGGAAGATAGAGTGCCTGAATATGCTCCTCAAAGTTGTCCCGAGATCAGTCTGACAATGGAGGGACTTGAAGTCACGGCCATGCTGGATTCGGGCAGTCAAATATCTGTAATATCAGAAGATCTATACCACTGCATTGTAGCAAAAAACCCAAGCATAGAAATCTTACCTTTGAAGACAGCACAAATAACATTAGCAAACAACCGAAAAGCAAAACTTCTGCCTAAGCAAATTTGGGTACAGATGCACATACAGCATAAGATGGTATACCAAGTGTTTTTAATAATGACCAGTATTATCCACAAAGTTGTGTTGGGTTCAGATTTCCTACACAAAAACAGATGCATTTTGGATTATGAACATCAGCTGGTAGTGTGCAATGACAAACAAATTGAAATGCTAACACCCCACTTACATGATGATACTGAGGCATGTTGTATGACCCAACTGGACATGGAGCTGATGGAAGAAAAGGCAAATGGAGCAAAACTGACTTCTGCCACTGAGACAGAAAAACTCAAATCTATGCTTTATACTTATAAAAACATATTTTCTGATAGTCCTGGGCTCATTAAAGGATATAAACAAAGAATCAGATTGAAACCAGGGGAACCGTTCCAAGCGCGATCCTACCCCATACCACACAAATTTAAGGAGGAGGTGGAGAAACAGCTGGAACAGATGTTGAAATGGGGCATCATTGATAAATGCTTTTCCCCATACTGTAACCCCCTAGTGGTGGTCAGAAAGAAAAATGGATCCATGCGGTTATGCCTTGATGCACGCCAACTTAACAGGGCGACAATACCAGATTGTACTATTCCACCTCGTATGCAAGAATTACTCATGAAATTTAAAGACAAAATAATATTTTCCACATTTGACTTAACTGCGAGCTACTGGCAGATAGAATTACATCACACAGATCACAAATACACAGCTTTTAGATATGGAGGCCACACATATCAATTTAATCGAATGCCTTTTGGCTTAGTTAATAGTGGTGCAGGTTTATTACGATGTCTGGACCAAGTTTTGTCTCAGGAAATCAAGAAAATTTTAACAATATATGTGGACGATGTAGTAGTAGCATCCACATCTCTGGAAGAACACTTCCAACACTTACAAATATTTTTTGCAGAATGCGAAGCTAAAGGAATCAAAATCAATCTGAAAAAGAGTATATTGATCTCTGAGGAAATAGAATTTTGGGGTCATTTGGTGAGACAAACAGGAATCAAACCTCACCCTGATAAAATCAGTGCAATAAATGACTTCCCTGTACCTAAAACTCGAAAGCACATTCAGTCCTTTTTAGGACTATGCAACTTTTACAACAGATTCTGTGAAAAATTTGCTGACCAAATGGAACCTTTATTAAGATTACTCAGGAAAGATACCCGTTGGAACTGGACCAGTGAACAAGAGGAAGCATTTGCTAAGATTAAGAGGGGTTTCATAAAACAAGTAGTGCTGGCATACCCAGACTTTGACAAACCCTTTATACTCCAAACTGATAGCAGTGCATATGGATTGGGTGTCACACTATCCCAAGTTCAGCAAAATGGACAGATAGGGGTCCTGTACTTCATAAGCAGATTGTTGAAAGGACCTGAATGTAATTACACAGTTACAGAAAAAGAAGCCCTTGCAATTGTATGGGCATTTGAGAAATTTCGCCCTATGCTACTAGGCTCTGAAGTGATAGTAATTACAGACCACAAGAGTCTTCAATTTCTAAATCACAGCTATCTCACTAATAGCCGACTAGTTCGCTGGAGTTTGTTTCTCCAAGAGTTTAATTATACGGTGAAACATTGCAAAGGAGCTGAGAATGTGGTGGCTGACATCCTCAGCCGTCATCCCATTCAAACTCAACCACAGCAACACCTGAAGATAGATCATGCATACATGATGAGCATATCATGTAAGGACAAAGACATAGAGGAACATCTAAAACAAATGTCAAAGAGACAGCATGAAGATAAGGACTTAAACCGGATCATAACACGGTATACACAATCTCCTCAGAAGGATGACAGTATGCTAGGTAAGAAGTGCCGATACAAGATAGAAAAGGAGGTTTTATATTACCAAATTCAAGAAGACATTGATGAATGGAGAGTGATGGTACCACCAGCCATTCAGGGCCTTCTCACTGATTACATTCACCGATTATATGGACATTATGGAACCCCAAAAACTGAATATTGCCTCAAGTGCTGGTTCTATTGGCCTGGGATGCACCGAGACATAATAAAGATTTTGAACAAATGTGAAATATGCCAGCGTGCAAAACCACTGAATAGAGCATACACAACTCCAATGAAATCAATCATCCCTAACAACTCAAAGGAAATAATGGCCATGGATTTTTATGGTCCTCTGCCACCCTTCAATAGAAAAAGATATTTACTCGTTGTATATGACCTTTTCTCCAAATTTGTGGCAGCCTACCCTTTAGCAAGAACTACAACACGTGAAACTATAAAAGTTCTAGAGTCCTCACATTTTAACACAGTTGGGAAACCAGAAACGATCCTGACAGACCATGGAACCCCTTTTGTATCAGAAGAATGGAACAAATGGGTTACTAAGCGGCAAGTTAAACACGTACTTACATCGATCCGTAACCCCCAAAGTAATCCTTGTGAAAGAGTTATGCGAGAGTTGGGAAGGCTGTTTCGTACATACTTACCAACAAACCACAAGGGATGGGTAAAACAGCTACCTCAGATACTAAATTATATAAACTGGTCTGTTCATGAATCCACTGGATTCCCTCCAACACAGCTACATTTTGGAAAATTTGTACCAAAACTCTTCAAGGCAAATTTCCCAGGGAGCAGAGACAAAACAATTGATATGGAATTAGATTAAAAAAAGGCTCAAGCCCAGATGCATAAGATGAGTCTCAAAAGAAACAAAAGGAAACACAGCACACAAAACTACCAATTCAAGATAGGGGATAGAGTGATGGTCAGAACGCCTCATGTAAGCATTCCAGAAAAGTTCCAGTGTAAAATTTTTTTTAACCTTTATGAAGGCCCTTTTGAAATTGTGGACTGCAGTGGGAATAATGCTTTTTGGATTAAAACAGAACAGGGAATAAAAGGCACATACAATGCTCGGGCACTAAAACCCATACCATAGCATTCAGGATGCTCTAGAGATCATCTCACATGTATAGTTCATAATAAAATCTTAAGACTTTAAATGGTCATACCCATTTAAAGGTCTCATTGGAGAGGGGGGTATTGTGCCAGGCATTATCAAATGTCCATGCACAAAATCTGCTGTAAAGAATATTACAGCAGATACATTTATGAATTTGCAGATATTAAGCACAACAAATATATAAATGTGCTATATAAGTAGTGGAGGTGGTCTGAGCATTAAAATACCCACACACACCAATTTAAATAATATGAAATTGACATAGAAAATATTGTAGAGTAAACTCATGTATTTTTTTGGTTTTATATTTCCTTTTTGTATATGTTTTATGATATGTTATTTTATGTATTTGGCTTTCTCTGAAAAATTCAAATAGAGAAAAGCAATTGTTCCAATATAATTGTACATATTTTTTTTTTAATTACTTTTCTAAAAACTAATTTTATTCTGTAAACCAAGAATGTTAATTGCTTTTGCAAAACTGATCAAAAGCAAAATGTTTGATAATACTATAATTAAACTGTTATCGTTTTTTAAAAAAATTCTTTTGAATTGATTTTGTGAGCAAGTGGTCTGAGTAATCAGTAAAGGAATGTTATAATCTAAATGATAAGATAAATTGAAAGGATTGGCTGATTCATGCTTCTCGGAGGGCTAGTGGGATTGATATAGTTTGGTCAGGGCAGTGAGATTTTTTTTCTTTTTCTTTGGCGTCATTCTGGGCATGTCAGGCACTTGTTTGGCTCCAGAATTCTTCAAGCAACCAACTACTTAGAGATTAATTTATGAACAGGACTACTGCTGACATTTTCTAAGAAATCCATTATACAGTTCTTTTAAGAACTAATGATTTCTTAAAGATTTAATGAACCAGTCAAATAGCAAGTGAACATTTAATAGAAAAATATTATCATATACAAACAGAGGAAAATATGGAGCAATCTACCAGAGAGTCCAGTGAAATGACCGTGGGGTAAACAACCAGCCGGTGCACCACCCTTTCTCTGTCCCAAGCCGCCAAGATGTGCCCACGCCAGTTCCAGCCGTCCACTATGAAGACAAACGCCGCCTTGCCCACGCCAAAATAGATGAAACCCTCACCGCACAGCCAGTTGACTTGAAGCCCACTCTGAGCCCGCAGGGGAAGAATGAAGATGCAGATATAAGTTTGTTTTAAGATATTTTATTAATATTGAAATAATTAACTTTGATACTTCCGATTAAATATAACATTATTTTTTTTATTATTATTAATCATTTAAAAAAAAAGAGAGAGAGAGTTGTCTCTCGCATATGTATATTGAATTTACGGTTATTACGGGCATAAATGATAAAGCTTTATTTAAATCTTTTAAGTCAATTTTTCTATTTCAAATTCTAGTATTTTCAACAAAGGTTGCAATGAGATTTTTTTTTTGTTGTTGCTATTCGTTTTGCTCTTGTTGTTATTCCTGAAATTCATCATATATACATGTATAGGAATTTATCTTTGGCAAAACGGAAATAGATACAGTACCTTATGGTGAGTACAATATAGTATCTGAGCCAATGCAAACTAGTGACTTGTTGGGAATACGAAATTAGTGAAATATTTCATTGTGCAAATATACGTATGCATAGTTGTTTTTTTTTTTTTTTTGCTATCAATAAAAGGGTTTTAAAGTTATCAGTAAAAGCGTATGCCTGTATGACCGAAAATCTCATATCTGCATATCAAATCACACAAATTAAAATTTATTTCTATTGGGTAAAAAGAGCTCAGACCACTTCCATTGCTTATAAACATTGTAAATAGCTTTAGGGAATTTATTATTTTTTCTTATTTAAAATTGTATTTTATCTATTTCAACGCCTCGAATATATATGGTTTGGGATAATTAATTATTTAGTATTTTGTTATTATATCATCACTAGTATGAAACGGTGGTGGGTATTTGGGATTAAATAAATATTTAAGCGTAATATTAAACTTGTTTCGTTTTTCATATCATTATTTATATTGATAAAAATGTGTTCTTTCCTTATCAACCACGTAACTGTAATAATCATTTAACTTACCCATTTGAAGACCCTAGATGTAGAGTGACTTGAGCTAGCCACACGGGATATCGCTCTACCGGGGTGTTAAATCTTATTCTTATGCTCCGCTGAACATATGGTATTATACATCCTTCTGGGAGGGTGAAAAATTCATTTTTTAATTCTTTATAGAAGTGGCGCGCAAAGGTCTATTTTGTAAATAGATTTTTCAAAGGTGTGTACTTGCCATTGTTCTAAATACTCGGGCATTCAAATAAGATATCAACTAAAGGGTGTTTTTAACTGGAAGATTCCTGTCAATCCACTCTTTCTATCAATTTAGCTGGAGGTACCAATATACATGAGTACAGACAACCGGCTAGATTGATATCCATTTCTTTACCTGTTGAATCTTGGTCACTTCATGCTCAGTGCAAGATTAGGAAAAGAATTCCGCAGGGAGTATGGTCCGGTACAATATATATATATATAACATTTTTAGTTTATCTTTGCATTCAATGATTTATAGCTTTACTGATGATATTGCTCTGTCTTGTGATTCTGCTTCATATTGTATTTTTGAGTAAGTGATTAATAAAGATCTGATCTTAATAAATAAGTAGCTTATAATAAATTGTTTAACTGTCAATTGTAATAAAACAAGGAGTATTTGGGTTTTTTAAAAAATAAATACTCTTCATATTTACTTAGTATCAGTATTTGTAATCAATATAAAGTTCATTCCAGTAGTATTTGTACTTGTAGTAATATCATTTTTATTAATAACAGTTGTTATTTAGGTGTTTTTATTGATTCGAGATTATCTTGTTTAAGCCATCTTGCAAATATACAAAATTAATTACTCATTTTATTATCTAGTGAAATTCTTACCTAGATCTACTTTGGTGACTGTTTATTTTGCCTATTATCAAAGTATATTGTATTATAATAATTCCATTTGAGATGGTATTACTAATTACTAACTATCCTCATTATGAACATTACAAAATTGTACCATGCATATTGTTTTTGGTATGCCTAGTTGACTTATGTGCATGATATCTATATTAATCCTGGTGGGTTGTTTGTTCTTAAACTATATAAATATAGAATTTTTATTGAGATATATCATAGTCATTTTTTATTGTGCCATAAGCTGTCAGTTGTAAATACCAACTTAGCTAAGAATTTTCATTTCAACATTACCAGATGTACTTAGAAAGTAATCTTAGACAATTTAGTTTATAATGGTCCCAGACAGTTTTTTTTGTTATTGACTACTCATTAGATATTGACCATTTTTTATATATTCAAAACATGCTTGAAACTTTGATTATTATATTATATGTAATTGTATTTTTATTATTATTGTTTAATATTTGTATGCATTGCACTTGTTTAATGTGTATATATATTTTTTAGTATGTATACAATTAATTTTTTTAATTATTCCCTAAACTTTTAATTTATTTTTTGTATCAATCTTTGTAAGTTTTTCTCTGTATAATTTTTTTTGTTTAATATGTAATACATATACTTATTATACTTTATAAATAATATAATGATTCATCATACAAGTTCTGCTTGTTTGGAGTTACTCTATTTATGTATCATTTGTTTAATAAAATAAATAAATAAATTATTATTATTATGATGATGATGATAAAATGCTGCCTCAAAAATTATTTAATGAATCAATAATAATTACATTTAATATAATTTTTCAAAAAGTTTTGTTTTTTCCTCTAAAAAAATATAATTCCACACTTTCAAATTTAATTTTATGATTCTCCAAAAATTATTTGAATTATAAACACTTCCCAGTAATCTCTCTGAATATGGCTATATTATTTTAATTGCTAAAAGTTACTTTTCAGTTTTCCAAAAATTATTTTGTCCTCACAGCTTCACACCTTATGAAGCTTGAAGTGTTATATCAACATTATATTATGGGACTACTCTATATACTTGACATCAGTTGATTTATGAAACATAGTATTTTATCTTCTACATTTAAATTTTCTATTATTTCATATCTGATTGTTATAATATCTTTCTGCTGTTTGGGTGAATATGGGTTTTATTTAAAATTTGATTAATATTCTTTTATTGTGTTGTTTGAATATAAAATTTTATATAACAAACAATCATTTATGGATAACAAGTATTTCTCTCTTCTAGGTAGGTTGATTTTCTTTTTTAAAATTGGATATTTATTGAATAGGCTGAAATTTTTGTTGCTTCTAAAAAAATTAAATATATATATAAATAAAATAGATACTTGTAGAATCAAAGATTTACTTATAATATACATATAATAAAAGAAAGCCCTAAAATTAATTCTACGATTTTCAATATTCCAATATATAAACAAATTGTATAAAAAATCAGTTAATTCTGAAAATAGATTTAAATCTGTGCTAGTAGAATATTCACTTATTTAATAATAAAAGTGTATTGCTTTGATGGCATTTTATTTTGCATATGGAAAATGATTTGAAGAAAAAAAAATCAAAGGAACATTTTATAAGAATGCCAGATAATTTATTAAATAAGTAATATAACTGTGTAAATAAACACAAAGTTTGAATTACTGTCCATTCGTATTAGAAGAATAATGTGATTTTGATTTTTTAAATTTTAACTATAAATGCTATTCAAAATGAAAGACGATACTGTAAGCTAGCTATAGGTTTATTTATATATTGGTGTCATGTTGAAAATTATAGAATTAAATTCACTATTTTGTTTTATATATTATTATGTCTAATGTTGTGAAATTTGATTTTTGTTATCTTATTATTGTTATATAGTTGACAAGCAATTATTAATGATAATTAAAAAAATATTAAAACATTTTAAAAATTTAACTTTGAATATTTCTATACGGTTAAAATTGATTGTGTGTAGGAGGTGGAAATATTTAATAAAATAAAAACATCTGCTCACTCACAAATGAGTTAGTACAAATAATTTTATTCTGTGAAATAATTGCTTAATTCGAAATATTCTATCTATTATTATTTTTTCATATATCAAAGCATCGGCTGGGAAGCGAACCCGTGACAACTGTCTGCAAGACACTGCTTGCAAGGCTGCTACGCTGACCTCTCGGCTACCAACGCTTGACTATTCTATCTATTATTTTATTTAAAAATACTAAATGTTATATTTATAATTGTCAAGCTATTAGAGTCTATTTATCCAAAAAGGTTGAAAAGAAGGTAATTATGAAAAATTATTTTCCCAGTGGTTATGTTGAGGAATGTTATATAATATTGATTATAGTTTGTCTAAAGAGTTCTAGATTTTATAGTTATATTTTTATTCCCCAATTAAAGCATATAGTAATGCTAATGGGACAGTCAAGTAGAAGTTATGATTTGGATATTAGACTACTAAACATAAAATTAATTCTGTCAAAAAATGTTCAATTTCCGCATTTTAAATGAATAAAATAAAATGTGAGTAAAATTTAATAATTTGGTATAATTTATTTTTGTATAAATAAATCAATTATTTTATATAGTGCGATGTTTTATAAACTGTGTTTGAAGTGTTGGTATTCAATCATTTATAGTTGAAATCTGCAAAGCGCATGTGCAACAGCTTAATGCTATAAATGAATAAAATAAATGTTTACATGTGTAAATGCAACATATATTGAAAAAAAAAGGGTATTTGAGTATTAACTAAGCTGTGACATACTACACAAGCCGCTGGTAGATAAGATCGACAATCAAGCAAAACAATGTCATGACAACTAAAACATTGGCATGACTAATCGATAGAAGTGATCAAGGTATTTTCATGGTCAACTTCGAGATTATGTAATATTGCGGTGAATTGTGGTAAATATCTGTCTTTTACCTGCTGTCATATTGCAAGCAAGAGGTGTTTTTTCTATTGTCTGTTATATGCCATTTTGTGAGATTTTCATTTTGCTAATTGCGAAATTATTGCCTATTTTACATTTTCATTGCTGTGATTTGGATTACTAATTTTTGTGATTTTTATTAATTATTGCTATTTATTTAACATTTTTATTGTTGACAAATTACCATTTTTGTGATTTTTATTATTAATTTACATTTTGATTGCCGTGTTATTTTTATTACTAATTTTTTTAACGGTACTTATGGATAATTCAACCGATGACATATTTGACTTACCGATTTCCCTTCCGGTAGACATTGACGTTTTTTGCATGACAACATTGTCATGACAACCAAGTGACTGGTGTGATTAATCCATCAGAGAGTCAATTTTTTTTTACCCGTGAGATTTAAAATTCAGAGAGAGGTTTGGGAAATTTTTTGATTTTTCTGTCTATTGTGATTTTGCTATCCACGGCATCACAGTGATTTTTTTGAGCTCTTCTACTTTGTGATATTTGTGTTATTTGCATTTATGATGGCTGAAGTTACAACAACCTTGTTTAATTTACCAAATACGGAGGAAGAAGCGATCATCTTCTTACAAGACCACGGGCTTCTCCCCAAAAGGAAATTGTGTCAAAATGGTCATGAAATGAAAAAGTATGTTCACAATTCGGGACCCAATTCGGTGAAACAATGGTGATGCAACTTGAAAGATTGTCTATCCCAAATCGCAATGAGAAAGGGCATGTGGTTCATTGGCTCCAAAATGACTTTCGTGATCGCTATACGTTTCATCTACAGTTTGTCCAAACAATTAACATCCATAACATTTTGTGCAGAGGAATTGAATATTTCAGACAAAACTGTTATCAATTGGAACAACTACCTCCACAAAGTTTGTACCTGGAGATTGTTAAGAAATGAAAGGCGGAAAATCGGAGGTCCCAACACAATCGTGGAAATTGACAAAAGCCTCTTCACAAAACGGAAGAACAATTTTACTCATTATTCCATTTGTTTGTTTCAGGGTTTGGCCAAGATGGTGGACATCTCCCTCTCCTTCTTTGATATTAACTATGATATGATATACTGTCCCAAAGGCATATTACTCTAATCTTGCAATCTTCATGGTGACTTTTCCACGTGATATGTGGGCAAACTTTATTGATTAAGTGTGTTCGGAGATCACTAGGAGATGTTATCTTGAAAATCATAAGATTAGAATAGTATGCCTTTGGGTGTAGTACGTCATAGCTTAGTTAATACTCAAGTACCAAAAAAAGTTTTACATGCAAATTCATATATATATATACCACACTTTGGATAAACCTAATTCTAAAAAAAATTAATAAAATAACTTAGGGGCTTATTAAAAGTTTGAGTGCTGGAAGTGGCTGAACTGATATTGATTCAAGAATCTTATAATCCAAAAGTCTGACTCTCTATTACTACACCAACTCAATCAAGATTTATTAAAGAGTCAACATATAATTATATGTATATCTTAATACAATGGAAAACTTTCTATAAAAAACTTTTACACTTTAATATTTGATGTACACAATTTGCTAAGAACAACTGAATTTTAGACCTAGGCTATCACTTTATAGTGATATTATATGTGGTTACTTCCATATGAAGGAAGATTACATAAATTGAAAGAATAACTATTCCATATTAAATAAGATGGTATAGACTTTGAGAATTTAGAAAAAAAGATAAAATCAGATATTTAAAAATTTGACAAAAGTTTTATTTATTATAAAAAGCAAAAATATTTAGAGGTCGAAGTCAAATCAAGATTAATAATTATTCAAACTTCTGAAGGATTGCAAATACAGATAAGTTTTCTTTCTGATTTAAAAAAAAAAGTTTTTTCTAATAAGTATTTTGAGTCGATTAAATAAAATTTTAAAAAAGAGATGTAAGGTTTTAATCTAAGAATAGAAAAACATTTACAAATTTAAAACTTACTGAATAAATTTAATTGTGAAATTAGAGGTTAAAGGTAATATAGATTTGCAGAATTTGTATAGATAATTATATATACTGATTTTTTTTTTCTCTCTTTATTTTAAAAAAAAAATTCAAGAAGAAAGTGGACATAGAATAATTGAAAACAAAGAATACAATAACAACTAAATAGCTTAAGACTAATAATTTAATTAATAAATTTAAGTAGGAAATATGTATAAAGGCAAATACAAGAGAAAAACCTGATAAATAAGACAGCTAATTATAAAAGTTAATATTTCTAACCTTTTCAAATATTTGAGTAAATTCTAGAACTTACAGACTCTTTAATAGATATACTAAGCACTTGATGACACAAAGTAAGAAGAGCTTAACAGTGAAAACTTTTAATTTAATTTGCTAAGCATGCTTTCAATATCTTTTTATTGATATCATAATTATAGCAATGAGTGAGTGAAATTATGGGTGAAGGGTGTGATATAAATATATAAATTCTATTCAAATTGTATGCAAATATGTTTACATGACCCACTTTTTAGAGAGGGAGAAACAGGATTCCTTTTTATTTATAACAGTATGATTTTCGGCAATATGTCAGGCTTTCTTTATCTTATATTTAGCATCATTCTTTTTTAAACATACAGTACTGGTTGATATGGGTTCGAATGTATGGAAAGTTTGTTTTCTAGAGGTCTGAATTGTATTTAGCCTTTTTGTACATGTATTGGTCTTAGGAAAGTCTTGTTTCCAGATTGGCATAATATTCTCTGAATAAATGGTGCTGCAGTTGGTTTGGTTACATGTGATCTTGTAAACAATTTGTAGAGCTTGTTCAGGGAGAAGTTTATTCTTGTTGTTGATCAAGCAGTTTAGAATAAGTGAAGTATGAAAGCTAATTTGGTAAAAGTCATGCAAATTTCATTGATACCTTAGGGCTATAAGGGAGAAATATTCAGGGTTTGAGATCACTTGGCAGGGATTTGGATCTTTACATTGATTTAGATCTAATTTTGGTGTAGAATTTCTTAAGAATATTGATGAGTTTTGCATTAGTATCCATACTGACATAACTCATTAATATATTTGTAAATTTTAGGTTTGTGGTCTGTTTCTAGCTTGCACAAGTTGAAAATTCTGTGTAGGAAAGCTTTCAGGCCTGCATATTTATGTGAGTTAGGAGTTATGTATTCAGGGTGTATTCAATTTCTAATTTGAATTGATTTAATTATCATTTTGTAATTCAATTGGTTAATATCCCATTGGATATACAAGTTAAAAAACATTATTTTTTTGAATGAGTTTTCATGTTCAGATGGTCTAGGTTAATGAGAAATTTTGTGCAAGTTCACATTGGACATTATTAAATTGAAATTTCGGAGCTAATTGTCATTGACATATCATATGTATATCAGCTCCAATGTTTGTTGAACATGGTTTGATAGGTCATCTGTTTGAATACTACTCAACACAATATTGGAAATTTTCCATATGTCAGCAGTCGTTGGCCAGCCATTTTCCATAGTGTAATATTGTCCACTGAAAAGAGCAATTATTTCTTTATTGGTTTAGTATAAGCATTCAGTGATAAAGCTTATTCTATTATGAGGATATTTGGATGCTATTAACTTGTGTTTAAAAATTTCAATTGATTGTTTTCTGCTTATTGAGTCATATAGAGATGCAACATTGGCTGTTAATATTTTATTTTTAATTTCGTACATGCATTCAAATGATGATTTGATGGCTTATGAGCCATATTTTAGTTGGTTGGTGAGCCACTCATTTATTATTTTTGTCATATATAGAAGTAGGCTTTTCCAAAGTTCAATATTAGATTTGAAAGGGTGGTCTGGTTTGTGTAATTTTGCATTCGTGAACATTTGAGGAAGAATTGCTGTTGAAGTATATATTTTGAAATATTCACTTATTGCAAGTGCACTAATATGGAATTTTCTGAGTATAGACAAAATGAATTTATCCTTGTTTCTTTTTACATTGCAAGATAATGTTGACTTAAATTTTAATTTGTTGATCTATGTATTCATTTTGTATGAGTACTCCTGTTTGTCTGGAAGTACTTAGCTATTTCCTCTATAGAATTATAATGTTTGAGTGTTCATACCATAGTAATAATTTGTAAGTCAAATTTACAGGAATCATTTTAAAAGTTGTTAGATGATGGAAATAGTCCAATATAAAAATACAACTAGAACACCATCATCATAATCCTTCAGCAAAACATTATTGTAGACATATCTGGATATTTTGAGATGGTATATAAAAAACCATACGGATTTGAGTACTACTTTATGTAAGTGAAATTGTGACAAAAGGTTTAGAACATAATGAGGGGAGGGAGGTAATCCAAATTTAACAGCAATGATTAGATTACTTGCTGATATAATGTTTATATTAAAAATTGAATAGGGAAGGGTGATTATATCTTTCTAGTATTTATTATAATACTCTTATAAAAATATTTATAATATTAGCTTATTTAAATCATCTGAAGTTTTAATAGGTGTTTTTAATTCTTATTTATGGAGCTGAAATTTGGGCATATAATAAATAAAAAAATCTGCTGATCACACAATAAATGTAGAAATATGTACATCAAGCATAACTAAGACATTGAAATCTTTTGCTGAAAGAACAAACACACGTAGCTAATCTAGAATTAGTTGGAAAAGATTTCAAAAGAAAATGAGATCAGCTTATGTTGTATACTGAATCCAAAAAGATAAGATATTAACATATTTAGAAAGATAATACATATCATGTGGATAAATAAGGAAGTTTGCTGTTGATGTTGAGTATTCTCTTTTCACTGTTTTTCTGAATAGAAATGCTGGACAAGCATTTGCTTTGGATGTATTGCTTAAAGTCTACCTTTGTTTGCTTACCCAACTGTATTTACGTGTGTGTATATATATAGATAAGTAGATAGGTAGATAGATAAAACAGAGATGTAAAATAAAGAGATTGGTTTTTGTGTTTTATTAAACTAAAAATGTTTTCAGAATTGATATTGAAAATGTATTTTATTGATAATATGGTAATAATTACTGATATCAAGACTGAACTTTTAAAAAAGATAAATATGATTGATGAGATTTGTAAAAAAAAATTGGAATAAATAAAACTTAGTGTTTTTTTTTTTAAAGTAGATGTTAAAAATAAAACATTAAATGCGTTAATTAAGAAGAAATTTGTAGAGTAAGTAAATGTCTTTAAACATTTAGAAACTAACCAAATAATTTGTTTTAATGCGAAAGAAGAATATAGGAAATGAAAAAGAAGTGAAAAGGAAAATTGAACTTGGTAAACAGACTTAAAGAACTAGGTTATTTTGTTGTTTAAAAAAGTACATTTACTTACAAATTTTAAAAACATATCTTTTTTACCATCACAGATACTTGCTAACAAATATAATACTTAAAAGATGCAAATATAAATTGAAACCACATTACATTAGAAAATTTTTGTTCAAACATGCAAAACATATAATTTCCAGTAAAATTATGATAAGATAATCTTTATAATATATGTATAAAATATAAAAACCTGGACAAAAAAAAAAACTTAACAAAAAAGATAACGTAAGCTAACTCAAAAGAATATACAATGAAGAAAAACACATATAGCATAATGTATAGGGATCATTTATTATTTCAAGTTACAATAGAAAATTCTGGAATAGGAAAAATAAAATTCGGCATTTAATACAACTTTTTATATTTCTAAAGTAGAACTTTTAATTCTGCCAATTTTAAGTTTTGATATGAATTAGTATCAATTTGAGGACATAAATATAAGTGCTTTTTAAAATATTATTTTAAATCTATTTGGAATTAATACTTCTATAGCTGTGCTTCCAAAATCCGTGATATCAATAACTTGTAATTTGAATAAAATATTCATTAAAAAATTAAATAATAAAAATTCATAAATTTCACATTAATATATTTGCCTATATAACTGTAGCCATTTGCTTGTGTTACTCTTTTGAGCTTGTGAACTTTATGTAAATACAGTCATTGGCATTTTTTAAGTTGATGCTATAAATTAAAAAAATAAAATTTTATTTAAAATAGCTATAAAGTGCAAAAGTAAAAATGGTAGAAAGTTTTCCAAGTCTAAGAGAAACTAGGAAGTAGTTCATTTATGTCATAAAATGGAAATAGTTCAATTTTGAAACGAAAATAGAGTGCTTTCTGAAACTTCCTGATATTCAATAAGAATAAATCTTCAGTCCATGAAATAACATTGATAACTCTGAACATGAAAGAATATATGTTTGACCCTAAAGTACTTATGGTATGCATTGAACATAATGACAGAATGCACAAAATTAAAGAGATATCAATCGTCAACAATGTAAACTTAGTATTAACAGAAAATTGAGTAGGGTTTAGTTGAATGAATTTTGGATTATTTACAGTTAGATGTACAATTTTTGAGTCCATGATTTGTTATTATAAAAGAATATAACTATTGTTTTTGATAAAAGTGCTCAAGCACTGGAAATGTGTTAATATTTTTAATGTTTTTTTTTACTATATGTTACTAATAGTCTTTAGTCATTCATGAAATAGTAATTTAAAAAAAAAACATGTTAGTGTTATTCATACTCTTAAGATTTTTAAATATATATATATATTCACATTACATGATAAGTATTTGGTTAAGATTGAAAAGAAGCCCATTAAATATGTGAGTGGAAGATATTAATGGAAAAAGTGTTCAAGTAAATGGTAACATATTGTGTCAAAAGCATCAATTCTATATGAAGATTTTAGTGAAGTATCTATCAAAAACAGCTGCTAATAAGAGATGGTTATATAGATCCCAAAATTAGTATGATTTTTTAAAAAAAATATTGTAGTCATTATATATTTTATATTTTATCATTATTATTTTTTCTTTAAGAAAAAATAAAGATTAATGCTTTTTATTTTTTTCTATATTTTTTTAATAATGAAAGAGAAATAATTGAGTAAATATATACATATATGGCTTGATTAAGATTTTTCTCCATTATTCCACTGTCTTTTTCTTAACTACATTGTAAGATTTGAAATATAGGCATTCTTATACCTGGAACTTAATTGTAAATATAGGGGATTTGAACTCAGACTTTCAAGCAACTTTCAACCATCCACACTATCTCATATTACTGACACACATAATCACATACATGTAGAAAAGATAAATAATCATCAATATAAGTATTTTATGCTGAATCAGCACTCATCAGTTGGTCCAGATTATCATCTCCCACACATATATACAATCAATGCTCAGTTTATATTAAGATAGCAGATCTTTATACTTTAATGGACAGGCTTCAATGATGAGTGCTGGTTCAGCACAAAATACATATATTGGTGATTATTTATCTTATCTACATGTGTGTGGTCATGTATGTTAATAGTATGAGGTAGTGTGGATGGTTGAAGGTTGCTCAAAAGTCTGAATTCAAATCCCCTATATTTACAAATAAGTTCCAGGTATAAAAATGTTTGTATTTCAAATCTTACACATTAAGCCTACATTCTGCCCATCCCTCTTCTATGTGATTAAATGAATACTGTCCTACACATGAGAGGTCAGAGTGACTTGAGGTCAACATGGGTATAACAACATTATTGGCATCAGCATGGAATTTGGGCATTCTATCATCATATTTTCAATGGTATGAATGGCTGAGGAGTTGAAGATTGGAGTAGATTGAAGCCTGTCCATTAAAGTATAAATATTTGCTATTTTTCTTATCAACTTAACAGTTCTGTGAGTATATCACAAAGTGAAATTCATCAGCATTGTATTTTTTGTTAAGAAACAAAAATTAAGACAATAATATACTATTCAAATAATATGAAATTATTCTGTAACTTTGATGAATATAATCCAAAATAAGATATAATACAATTATATTAAATTATTAATAAATAAAATATAACATGTAAAGTTCACATGAATAACAGTGATGAGTGTTGGCATTCATGCTCAGATAGTGTTCTTTTTTTATTTTTGGCATATACACATATTTCATTTATGGTTATTAAGAAATTTTACAATGTTGATTCACATTATGCAACATGTGAATACAAGTCAATATTTTTAAATTTGGAATAACCAGTCATATTTGAAAAAGATCTGCTGTTTGAACATTATCTATTTGAGAAACACCACCAAAAATAGTCATACAACCATTTGGAGATATAACAGCAGCATAGAAATAAACAGGCAAGGGCATTTCAGTTTCCATTTTTACAAATTGCAAAAGATTTGCTATTTTAATATAAACTGAACAGTGATTGTACAAATGTGTGAGAGATAATAATCTGAACCAACTGATGAGTGCTAGTTCAGCATAGAATACATATATTGGTGATTATTTATCTTTTCTAAATATGTGCAGTCATGTGTGTCAGTAGTATGAGATAGTGTGGATGGTTTAAGGTTGCTTGAAAGTCTAAGTTCAAATCCCCTATATTTAACTACATTATATATATTTTTAATTATTTTGGTTAATGTCATAATATATAAAATTTTTGAATTAAATTTTATATAGTTATGTTTAATTGTTGGTTTATATATTGTAACTGAATAAAAATATACCTTGAAGTTGAATGCTATTTGTAACTGAATAAAAATATGTGTCATACTGTACCCTTAGTCATAATCTAACTATTGATCAGCATTCACATCAGAATAAAAATATGAACCAAAGAAGAACAATCCTAATTTATTAAGGCTCATGAATTGTAAATTCATTTGTAACAGAAGGAAATTAATAAACCAAACAAAAGTGGATATCAATCAATGAATAACAATCTAACACTTGATTCAATAGAACAATAAGAAGAAGAAATGGTGATCATGTGATATTAATAATGATTTTTGTTGTAACCTCATGAATTCAAATAGCATTTAGAATGGATAGAAAAAAAGCAAAATCATTATTTCAAACTACCCTAACTATAAGCATTATTTGCAATAGATTAAAAATAAAGCAATAAAACCATATATCATTATCTTATAAATAACAATTTATGCCTATTATATAAACCATTTATAATAGAATAAGAATAATAACAAAGAATTAAATAAATACACATTATTCCTTATGAATCAAAATATTGTTTACAATAACACAAACTTATACTAAAAGTTAAACGTTATTTATATTTAAATGAAATGATTCATAAATGGATAAGGTAATAATTTAATATGCCCTCTAAATCTAAAATATCAAAGATATCTAAATAAATACATAACTCACTAATTGATTTCCAATTATAACTAAATCAAATAAAAATAATGTTAAACTCAACCATGCTATTCCAATAACATTAGTACACTCTTATTAATTAAGTCATTTATAATAAGATTAAATATTTAATAATAGTACTAAATCAATTAATCTAAGATGTCCCTCCATTTTTACCAGCTTACAATACTATAAAATAAGAGCATCCTATTAGATAATATTAAAATTTATAATATCCAATTACACCAATATATAAATAAATGATAGCTTTCTATTTGATGCTTATTCAAATGCTGTGGACAAATCATATCCAATTATTTTTCAATTTACTAAAGCTAAGTTTTTAAAACTTTAGACTATAACTATCAAGATATATGAAAGATTATTAGTGTTTATTATAATCAAATATTAATATTAAAATTTTATATCTGAACTAAATTTGCAATTTGCCTCAACAAATTTTAAATATCATTAAAGCAAGTCATGCTAATTTGTAACAAAATAAAATGTATTATTATTACCAAATAGAATTTACTATTATTACCAGTTCTATAGTTCAATTAGATTATGATATTTATGGCAGTATACAGATTTAATATAATATTCATTTTAATCAATAATAACTTAAAATAAAGTATGCAAACATTTTATTGCAATTACCTTTACTCATCTTCAATAATTATCATATGTGCACCTTTATCAATCATCAAGTCAATTCATATATAATTTCTATCTTGATATAACTGTTACTATAAGCTTCTAATTACTTATTAAATATTTAAGAATGTCAAATCAATTAATTTATTGCTATATAAAAATCTATATCTTGTCACTCTCCTGCCCATCCTGTGGTTTGGTTTCTGGACTATTTTGTAACTGCTTCTAATGAATTATGTTGTATAATCAATTAGTTAATATTATCTCATCCAAAGACAATTAACCAATAAATTTCCTGTGTAAAATTGAATGACTACCAAGCAAGTTTTCTTGTTTTAAATGAATTTAAAATATAAAAATTAATTAAAAAAAAACCATATATACCATAAACAGTCAAAACTCACTACATGTATTGCCACACTGCAAGTTAGAGTAATCAATGGATGCCAGAAGGCTTGTATATAAAATCCCCATCTAGTGCATACTCATCCAATATCCCCGGAGTAGTTTCTGGCTTGTGGCCTTCATCAGTGAGGAGCATTGGATCTGAGAGCACTGCACCTAGATCTTAAGATCTAATGCAACCCTCCAGCAGCCACCTTTTATCTCCACTTAACTACAAAACTATGAGTCTTAAATTAAAAACACCTTAATATTTTCAATCCAAGCTCATCAGCTTATATAATCATATAGGTCTGAACTTTAGTTCAGTATCCATACATTTTGGTGCCTTTGGTTCTTTAATATCTATAGCCACCACTATATTATTAGGCAGGATTGGTTTTAAGCCAATAAACATCCCTGATGAAAGCCACAAGTCAGAAAGTAGTCTGGGGATATTGGATAAGTAGGCACTAGATGGGCATTTTATGCACAAGCCTTCTGGCATCCATTGATTACTCTAGCTTGCAGTGTGGCAATACATATAATGAGTTTTTCCTGTTTTAATAAGTTATAAGCAAGCATAAGAAGTGGTGGTCATGTGATGTTTATTGGCATATACATAAACATTTAAAATATATACATATGATCTGATTATGCTGTATGCAATAGGTTCTCAACTGACATAAATTCTTGTAAACTAAATTGGTGATTGTGCATTGAACTTCACTTATAAAATACTAAAATTAAAATATATATTTATGTAACACAAATGTGTTGTAATACATAAACACTTTTCAAAATATAAGAGAGTCAAAACATTTTTGATCTTTATAAAAAGATAGTTAATTGAAATAAAAATATGCTAAAGATGAATCTACCTATTTATTCACATTATTCTAATAGAATAAGAAAAAGGTAAATATTTGAGATTAATCTATAATCAAAGAATAAGGAGATAAATATTTTTTTAAATTAAAATAATGGTTACTAAGTTATGAAATATAAAATTGAATTTAGAAAAACATGTCTCTAATACTTTAAGCATACAAATTAAATCTCTACTTAATTTACATTATATTATCATTTATATCTTATATAATTATCTATACAAAATAATAATCATAATGATATATGTAATAGCAAATGACCTGAGTAATTATCCTCAAATATGACATTCCCAAAATAGTATCATAGTTCCAATGTGAACTTCTTGAACCATGTTCCAATGGTATCTCAATATTTCAGAGAAGATATAGATTTTGTTTATTTCAATATTTATTATATATTCAAATTATCTTTTTATTTAGCAGATATTAAATATTTATATAATGTCATAAGTGTTCAAACATTAATTTATATCTATGACAATGGAATGCAGACATTCTTTTATTTAGAAAGTAATTAATTCATAAAATATTAAAAATGAACATACTCTAGTTTCATCCATGATAATGCTAGGGAAAATGAACCTGTTTATATCTTGCATATAAATAATTCATTGAACTCATGGAATTATATCAGCAGATGGACTAATCTTTATGTATTTTTATGTTGTTAGCATTTATATCGCATCCTTGAAAAGTAAGTAATATTCATTTTTAAAGCAAAGAAATATTATAATGGTTTTTAAATGTTATGTTAATTTTTTTCTTTCAATAAATTGTAACTTCCTACAAATTTCTGATAACTCCACTCAGTTAATGGACAAATATCATTGCTTTCATCCCATCATTCTATCTGTTTAATAATTATGTACTTTTAAAAACAAATAAATAAAAAATCTTATGAAGGAATTTAGGTTCGCTTCTATTGAAACCAAGATAGAAAATGAGTTTATACTGTTCAGTTCTATTTATAAACTTTTTAATTGACATCAGAGACCCTATAACAATGCTCCTCATTAACTTTTTGGTCAATTCCAGCCAACATTCTATAAATAAAGTTTTTATTACATAACAACAAAAACAATTAAAAAAAGTCTATAATTACTACATATAACATACAATATTTACATTTTAAAATACAAGTAGTATACTTTCAGTTCAACATAAACTTAGCAATCAAGACTACATTTTTTCATATTATAATGGAAATATATTTTTTACACATATTTGTTAACACAATATTATACAAATAAAATAAATATATGGAGACATTATTTATAATCTACTATTACGAACGCAGCAATAAAAATATACATAATTAAGGAAAATAATTTTGTCAAGACTATAAACTTTATTGTTTATACATTCATTTTTAAAATTAATAAAGTCCATTGACAAATTTTTATACTATAATTAATAATAAATGTTTTTCTCCAATATTATTGTTGTCATAGAAACATGGTTAATATATTCACTATTAACTCTCCTGCACTCTATTAACATTCTGACACAGCTTTCTTTGTTGTCACTAGATTTAAACTGCCAGCTTTAATTTTAATATTAAACCATTAGTATCTATCAGAATATAATAAATTTGATCTCATTCAATAGATATTTTTATTTAGAAATTAAATAAATTTTCAAAAATCACATTTGATTTTTGGAATTATTTAAAATTTAGATTTTAATCAAAACAAAATGCTATCACATCATAAAATTTTAGATGGAGCTGATTCAATTTGCAGAAAATCTGAATGAATTATTTTTAATATCTACTAAATCTATCAATATATGCGTTAAAAGTTTATTTTTTTTTTTGTAATTTTACAATATGCTGAGTGACATTATTTCCAAACAGTTATATTTCCCGTGACTATAATCGTTATGGTAACAATATTCAGAATAATATATTCTTTGATATTTAAAAATAAAACATTTCTGTAAAAAAATAAATATGTTGTAATAAATATTTTTGATTTGTAATAATTATTACACAATTATGATACAAAAATAATCATAAACTTTCCAAAAAATCAAGTTTTTAGACCATTGTAGTATTTTCTCAAAGTAATCTCACATAGTTTGATATTGCCAAATATGCAATGACTAGGCATCAATGTGTGATGTCAGTTACTTTGAAATTCCTGAGTATTTGATTTTCATGACAACCCTAGCATTTTTTCGAAATTAAAATATTAGAAAATAAATATACATGAATTTGAAAGCTGTAAAAGAAAATTATAGCAAAATTTCTCAGTAGATGATGAAAAATGCAAATTTATTTTCTAGATTTCCCAAATGTGGGTTCATCATCTGGATAAATTGCTCAGTTAAAATCTAGCCAAAATTTTTTTTTTACAATTGATATTATACCATGTATTGAAATTTGTTTTGAATTTTAGTAGGTACAATATATATTAGTTTTGATATCCATAGGATATGATGAATGTACTATATATAATCCAACTAAAATTTGTTTTTACTGTCCAGAGCTTTTCATATATAAATCTTTTTTTAAAAATATAATTTATACAATTTGTATTTAATTAATACATGTTATTTTATTAATAAAAAGTTATCAATTTTTCATTTATTAATCTTATTCTTAATCTTTTAAAATCTTATTTATTTATTTTTTATCTACCACAATATTTTAATACCTTTATTATTATTATTATTATTATTATTATTATTATTATTATTATTATGATTAATATTATTATTATCACCATCATCATCATTATTATTCAGATAAGAAAATTTTTAATTTTTTAGAAATTTTATAGATATTCTAAAGAGTTAGCTCTACATAAATAGTGAAAACAGATTTCAGAATAATCTGGATTAATCAGATGATTGTTAGAAAACTAACTATAAAAATAATGCATCATCATTACTTGTTTCATCAAAAGTAATGTTAAGTAAACTCTTCTTTTACCAACTATACAATGATTTCACCATAATAAGTTTTAATATTAAATAATATTATATTATTTGATTCTACATGAAATATTAATTGATGACTGCATATCTGAAAGTTTTAAAAAATTTAAATATATATTTTAATGCATATAATCATTATATAATTTTTTGGTTATTTTTAATTTTAAAAGTTTAACTTATTTAAACAAAAAGTTATTTCTATAATAAATATCCAGATTTTTATTAAAAATTTATGATCAAAGCTTTTTTTTAATGGTTTGGTTTTTAAGGTCTGCATATGTAAATAGACACAACGAATAAGCTAGTTCTTTGCAATCAGGAATCCCTTTAAGGAAAGGCTTGAAAAATTCTTAACTCTGCAGCAAAGCTTCTTAAGAACAAATCATACTTTCTTAAAATCATCTTTAGTAGAAAAACTTTGTTCCCAATATTGTCAAGTAGTCTGCAGCAAGAAATCTCTCAAGTCGTGATCAATCAAGCATTAATCGCGAGATAAAGAGAGTTATTACATTTACTTTAAGAAAAAGAAAACTTTCTTTCAGCTCTAAGTGAATTTTAAGATTTACTAAAGGTAGATAGTTTGAAAATTTATATTGATTTTTAACTCTTTCAATCCTACAAAAATAAATACAAGCTACTAATAAATTAGATTCATTTTACACTTTTATTTTATTTTATGAATGATTATTTATTTACATAGGTGTTTATTTTATTCGTTTTTAATTTTTGTGTATATTCACTATCATATCTTTTCGTTATATTACTTTTTTGATTTTTTTATACAAAAGTCAAAGATGTAGCATTATTTTAACTGCATTTATTCTCATGCTTTTAGATTATTTGCGTTATTTATTTTACATACACACTCGATATACAGATCATATTCAAACCGGTTTCTTTAATCACTTCTGTATTCATAATTTTTGCTACAAACTTCAGTTCTTGAGATAAATAATCTTCCAAAAAGATAATCATATCTAAAAATACTTATGATGATTTATAACGATGAAATAAATATCACTAAGTTCTGAAGTAACATTCCTTCGCCATAATAACTATTGATGAAGTCCCATTATAGTTATATTGGCTGAGAAAATTTAATTCATTGACAGTATACCCTTTATTTATTGGTTTAAAAAGGAATTGTTTAAATGCTTTATTAGTGTTACTTTAGGTATACTTATTTTAAAATCCTAAAATCAAAATTCACATGCATAATAATTTCTTTTTCGGCTTTTATTATCAATTATGACGATCCGACAATAGCAAATACTAAGTTAGTAATCCATAATAATGTTTATAGATTTTCGTTTTCTTTAAAAGCAAAATTCTGCATTTTTTTTTCCAAAACTTTTTTTTTTGACCTTTCACTGTTTACAAATTAGTAATAAAAAAAAAAAGTCAAGCACAATTGGTTGAGTGGTCAGCACAACTCCCTTACAAGCAATTGTCCCGGGTTCACTTCCCGGCCTGCTTTGACACATGCAAAAATAATAATAATGAAAACACAACTGATTTTGCTACTACTAGTAAAGTTCACATAAACAAAATCATAACAGATGATTTTAACTTTAGTTTTTCTAAAATAGTCCTCAATAACCTTCTTCAATCTGAATTTGTTTCATATTAAATAAATTTTATTTTTTAAATTTTTGAAACTTAATTTATGCTAGAAGACAGCTTTCATTAGCACTAAAAATTAATGACTTCTATTTAGCTTAAATCTTTTCTACAGATTTCTCAATAAGTGAACATATATTTACCATTTATCCATATTATTTAAACACAAGTATAATATATATATATATACTTAAGCTAGATGTAATTAAACGGGATTTGAACCCAGATTTTCAAGTTCTCCTCAGTCATTCACTCCATCTTATACAATGATACACATGATCACATATATGTAGAAAGGATAAATGATCTCCAATATCCATATTACATGTTAAATCAGTACTCATTAGTTGGTCCAGATTATCATCTCCCCCACACATATAAAATGAGTGATCTTTTTATATTAAGATAGCAAATCTTCAAACTTTAATGAACATATCCTAAATTATTTAAGAAAATGTTATTCTAACTGTGAAGAAAAATGAATATAAAAAAAAACAATTTATTATATAACTCATAACCTAAGGTGTGAAAAAAAATCTGCAACTCTATAAGGCTAAATATTGTATTTTAATACTTCTGTCAAAAGCTGTTATTATGTCAGAATTAGAATCAGCCTTTTTCTTAGAGAAATATTGTGCACTTTTTCAAATAACTAGTCATATCATGACACTGTTTGTTATTTAAATGTTTCTAATTAATATGCTCATCTAATTAATGTAATATTGAAAAATGTCCATCTTGAAAAAAAAATTGATATACAAGAATGAACTGGCTCTTTAATACAGAACAGATAATGATCTCACATTGTAATCAAAATACTTTTGTAAAATTAATAGTTATAAACTTTGTCCTAAAATATTAACTAAAATAAAGAAGTCATACTTTTAAAAATGTTGAATAGTAATTATCATGATAATATTGTTTTGAGTCAAACTGGTCCAGACAACCTATACATATTGATTAGACATTTCAAAATAATCATCTTGTTTACTTAAATATTAATATGAATTTTAACATTAAAACATCTCTAACTTATGCTATACATTTTTAGCAAGAAATGATGTATTACTTAAATTTAAAAAAAAACAACCTTTAATAAGAGAATTATGATTAATTGAAATGGGCAATTAAATCAAATCACATCACGTATTTTCAAAATGAGTTTTAAAGAGTAGCATTGACGATTGACGTCATTCTAATTTTGTTATTTTTAATGCTAGGATAGCCGTTTTACAGTCATTAGTTAGGTTTTTAAAGTTCTGTAAGATGCTGCCCTCTCCTGATTTATTTTACAAGTAAAAAATCAATAAAACTGCCAGTAAAGCCGGTAAAGATTTACAAAGAAGAAAGCTTGTTGGTGATTGGCTCTCAGCCATCAAAGACATTCTGATTGGCTGGCAAGGACAAAGAAATTGCCTAATCAAAGAAGAATGCTAAGATTTTCAATTCGAAAATGATAAAAAAATGTTTTAGACCATTATAAAGTATTTTTTGAGAAATTATGAATTATTTAAGTAAAATAATGCTAAAAACAAAATTATTTAAAAAAAATATTTAAGATTTTAGTAAAAATATTTAAGATTTTAGCAAAAAAAATATTTACTTTTTCATAACATAAAACTGAAAAAAAAAATTTTACGTCAGCAACTCTTTTTAATTCGTTACTAAGTTTAGCTTTTAATTTGCCACTATGGAATATTTCTACAATAAACAAATAGAAATTTATTTTTGAAAGAACTTTCATTCACTTTCATAACTGACAAATTATTAATATACTTTTTACAAATGAATCTAAAGTGAACATGATATTAAAAGGTGAATATATTTTGACAATTGACTTTGTCTTGGCCAATTAAAAGTTTTGATTTTTAACTCACTCGGCCAATAATATAATTAGCAGTTAAAAGGTTAATATTAAAAGTTTAAATACTCAAAGTAAAGCAATAAAATGATTTTGCATAATGAAAATGAAGATATAAGATATAAATTAAATTTTATATAAGTTCAAAAAAATGATTTTTTTTCCAGAAAATTATTCATTCAGATTAAGATAGACTAACTTTCAATTTATTTTCTACTCTTTGTTTTTATATACCCAATATTTTTATAATGTCTTTTTTATTCTTTATTAAGAGTATTTGACTATTTAAGACAATAAATAATATTAATATACTCTATTAATAAAAAACTGCATAGACATAAATTATGATTAAATGAGTATTTTGTAATTAGATTGCATTATTCTTAAAATGATTAAAGAGTTTTCTTTTTTACTGAATAAAATATTCTATTTTTGTATATATTATTTACTGTTCTGAAATATTTCGCTTGCATCTACTAGTAAGGATACATGCTCTAACGCAAATTAACAATCATACTAACCATTGTGTGGCAGGAATTTTACTTAGAATTAGATAACATGTTTTAACTTTTATTTCATGTAATCACAGTTTACTTTAACACATATAGTTCACTTTAAGGTAAGTTATTTTGAGATATTTTTGTATCATCATTTTTAATAAAATCTTTATTAGCCATATTAAATTTCAGTATAAATAATGATACAATTTATTATTAACTCAAAATTAAAAGAATCTTAAAGATACATAGATCAACAGTAAACTACATCAAATGTTTACAGCTCATATTGCATGATTTGATCACATATATGTAATTAAAGCCATTGCATTGTCTCAATGTTTAATGAGAATTTGTTTAACCTCATATTTTTTTTAGAATTGGATAACTTTGCAAGATTTTACTGAAAATCTTGAATGAAAGTCTTAACATATGAGAGGATACCCAAAAATACCTGGAATTTTATAATAAAAAATTGTGTATTTATTTTTAGGCATTACAAATTGAATCCCATTCAAAATATTTCCATTTAATGCAATGCACCAGTCTAAACATGTTTTTCACTTTTCAAAGCAGTCTGGAAACACTTGTAATGAGATACCTTTTAATGCCTCTGTTTCTTTTTTCTTCACCACTTCTTAGTCTGCAAAAGAAAAAAAAATTGAGGCACTTTTTCATCCTAGAGAATAAAAAGAAATCATGAACAGGATCAAGCAAATATGGCTGATGGATAAGCTGGATTATACCCTATTTTATTAAAAATTGTTTTACATTCAAGGCTTGGTGTGCTAGTGCATGATCATGGTGAAGTTTGCACTCTCATTTTGCAACAAAATGGGATGCTTTACTACATTACACAAAAGTTTCAGAATTTACATCTGATTGTTATGAATGAACTTTGAGTGAAGAATATCATTCACATCCAAAAAAGAAATCAGCATCATCATGGCATTGGACCTCACTTGCCATGCATTATGGGATATGGTGAATTTGACTCTTCCATTAAATCATTCATAAACTTGTGTTTTTTCCAGTGCACTTGCTTGCATGTTGTTTTAAGGATTACAACTATTTTCATTGCCATTTTTACTAAAAGAAAACAGAATTTCACATTGTTCCAACTTTTCAGCCATTACAGAAAGTGACAAATACATAAAATGAACTATACAAATAAATGTGCTGCACCATGCTTTCACATTATGACATCATTTGACAGATTGATGAAAAGGATCACTGAAAGAAACATTTAAAAGCAGAAGCATCTACCATAACTGGCATAGCTATGAGAGAATGATGATTATTATTTTTGAGTAACTTCTTGTACTGTAATGTAAATGCAACCATATGCTCAAAACTTTTTAGGCATTATTTAGTTTCTGAAACTATTGACAACATGAAAGGTGTATTGAAATATGAATTCAATATTTTTTATAACTTTAATAGAGTTTTTACTAATTTGAATCTACAACTTTAAATTTCTATGAATCAACAACAAATAAGTTTTAAACACCATAATGTAAGCATAAATGACATTATGTTCTCTACTTAAATGCATGTTAAATATCTTGATAAATAAAGAAATAAGTGCTTCCATGAAGGTTTGTGATGTGGTGTTTTAGATGTATTTATATATTAGACTATTTCCATAATCTAATATGAGTATTAAATGTCTTTGGCAAGATGGCTCAGTTGGTTACAGCATTACCTTAAAATTCAATACTCAAGAATCTAAGGATCCAAGTTTGATTCCCATGTTATACTGTCACTGTTCAGGCCAGCAACACCTGAAAAAGAGGGGAGAATAATATCTCTCGAGATGTAATGCATATAACTTGTTTGATGTGCTATTACTAACAGTTGAATGTATTTGGATTATTTAAATAAAGTTAAATTTTTCTAAAGACATTCAATACTCATATTAGATGGTGGAAATAGTCCAATATATAAATACAAATAACAAGTGATTATCACTGACTCATTTTTGTATTTTCTTAATGTGAATTTAGAACTAAACAAGCTTTTATAATTTTATTTTGTCATTACAATATGTTTCCTTTTGTAACTGTTAGATTATTTCAAAGATCAATTATACTCAAAGATATAGTGCAAGTTGTAGCTTTATAAATTATTTTTTTTTGTCTTTTATAATAATAATTTTATAGGTAATTTGTGTAACATCTCTTTTTTATTATAATGTATAGTTTTAACATATTGCTCAAAACTATTAAAAATTAAGTATGTCTTGTTTGTTTTTAATTCACTTATTTGTTTTACTATTTAAGTCAAACCACTGAATAATAAAAGAATTATGGATAAAGTATTATAAACTCCTTAAGTTTTCAAAATTGTTTTTAGGAATCAGGATTGTTACAATAAATCACATTGTAGAAGTTCTATACCTATAGTATAATGCCATTCATATGTTGGTTAGAAGCATTAACAAACAATAATTATTATTTTTGTTTGTAGTTATTGTAATGATACAGTACATAACACTGGCTTTATTAATCATCCATTATGGAAATGACTATTTAATAATATTTTTAAATATTTATTTTTATTTGATTATTTATTAACATTTTATTATTTACTTATATGACTGGTGTTATTGTTATTTCTTCTCATACTTATTTAATGCCTCTGACATCAGATCACACATTCAAGCAGAGGGGTAGAATATCATTGATAGATTAATAACCATCAATATTACCCATGGTCAGATTAAAGCTACCCAAGTGGACAGTCTCGACCATCTTTCCTAACTATAGCACCATACTCCTGGGACAACACATACCACCCAAAGCACTTTATTTGTTTTGAGAACAAGTCTCAGGTGCCATCTGGCTATATATGGTATATATATCTAGCATGCCTGGGTGACAGACACATGAACCCAGCACTTAAAATATATACCCAGTTTAACTCAAACATCTTGATCAGGAGATCCGGCATAATACTAACTAATACTTGGAAATATTTCTAATTTAAACTTCTGATGATGCAGTTAAGAGAGAGAGAGAGAATAGAGAAAGCAAAATTCAAAGAAACACTTTTTATTCATACACACACATAATCAAATAAATGTAGTAGTATAATTAAACAAAGAAAATAAATAAATATACAATAATTATTAATAATTCAATATTACTAATTGTCTTTAATTTATAGTTCATTTCTTTTAAGAATGTCTAGACATTTAATTTACCATTGAAAAATTATATTTACCTATATTTTTTCATTATAGTGAGATGACATCATCTTTCTGCTGTTGACACATTTCCTTTAGTTTTGATTTCAAAATGGCCGGGTTTTTGATCAACAATGGCTTCATAGGTTCTTTCCATGCTTCTGATAGGAAATGGGAGAGAGATGTGCAACAGCATATATACTTTGGTCAGGGTATTGATCCCATATGAGAGAAGTTGGTGGAGTTGAGGACTTGGGGTATGAAGTCCAGACAAACACTCCTAAAACTCTTTAGCAATGTCTATTGCTATTTCATGGCTTCTATGTTTTTATTTTCTGTGGAAAGTAATAACTGGATCTCTGAGGATCTCATTGACTATGTTTTTAGCATTAACATCTATGGTGAATGTATCGATGAATTCAGCAACTGATGAACTTGAGAAACTGCTGGAACTACCAAAACTAGATAACAATGGATAAGCTATTACTTTTATACTTAACTCTCTCATTGTCTAATTTTTATTATAATTTTAATTTGATTTTTAATTAATTACGTTTATTTATCTAATCTTTTTTTTTAGATTCATCTACTATCTTATTGGCCATGAATCTTTCAAAATTTAAGTGCATTCCTGCCGATGAGTTAGTTTACAAGATTTTCTTTTACTAATTAATTCTATTAAAACTTTTATTTTAAAATTATGTAAATTTTTTTTTTTTTTTAACATTTACTTATTTTTTCAATTATAAAAAGAAGAAAGCAGGTTTTAAATCTTTATCTGTCATGATTCTTTTTCCCCATTCTTATTCTTAATAAAAATAATTTATTCTTAATTTCGTTTTTAAAAATCTACTTCTAAACTATTTTTGTTTTCTCTTTTTTTTCATAATTTATTTTTTTAAAATTATTAACATATGTAATACAAATATATATATATATATGTGTGTGTTTATAACATATATGTTCCAAACATTATTATATTTTGAATATCATTCATGGAATAATTATGATTATATAAGCCATAATACCAACAGGACCAACAGAATCACACTTTGAAAAAGAAATTCTTCAAGAATGATTGTAATACATAGAGAGAAATCAACCCGATTTGACTATTATTAGCATAAATATAATTTATACATTGATAATGATAATCCCATTAGTCTATTTTTTAAATCATTTATTACCTCAATTATAAACTTTTCAATAACATGGAAGTTGTTGAAAGTGAAATTTTTGTTTGAGTTACCAGATCTTTTCCTAGTTTACGGAACCCAATATTCAATATTTTTATCCATATTTATGTTTGAGAAAAAGCTTTTATACTATCATCCAAATTTAATTCAGTCACAATTTTAGTATCAATACTAATCACTGCTCCATTCTATCCATATAATTTATGATTGCACTATTTTGAAATTGGAAAAAAAACTTACAATATTTTTTATTACATAAACCTCTATACATTGACATAGGTTATCATTTTCAATAAGGAGTCAACTTATAAATTTCAAAATATATAATTTATTCAGTTTAGCTTATCCATATATAAAATTATCTCAACTATTGTTTATTCCTGAAATATTGACATTTCTACTTTCTTTTCAATATATCAAATTCAATGTAAACTTTTTCAATATACATATTTTGAAAATATATTTTTAATGTTTTTTTTTTCATGAAATAACCATAAATTGATAATTGTATATGAAATTGATCTTTAAAAAGAAATGCCTTAATCAGTAAATTCTCAAATCTAAATATTAATAATCAGCTCTTCTTTTTTGTATTAATATGGGCATGTTGATAAAATTACTTATTGGAGAAGGAAATTAAATTATTTGTCTGTATGGCTTCTGATAATATTACTTACTCAATTTAAAGAATCTTTTCATAATACTTAAGAAATATTTATTGTAAACAATTAAGTAATATAAATAGATCATAATACAGTTTGATAATTTACAATAAAATGATTAGATAGTAAGTATAATTACATAATTTTTAAATATAGTAATGACACCAAACAGTTACATGTTATTGCCTTTAGAGTTTATTGTGCACTAAAATATTGCTGTCAGTCTATTGTTTACTTTTGTCTCTGTTAATACATGTATATGACACTTAACTATTACTTAAATATAATTACTTTAGGCATTTTATTTAAAGTAATTAATATTTTTACAATAAGGACACATATCCAATGCAAATCAACTTGATTTATAATAAATTAAATTTAATTTTTTTACTGAATTCTAACCCTTTGCTTTTCCTACTTTGTTTTTATCTATTTTTTAATTATTATTACTACTAATTTCATCAGCTTATCAGCCTGTGATCTCATGTTAAACTTGAAAGTCTGAAGAGAGGGGGGGGGAAGTTTGCATCACTACTGTTGTGTCACCTATTAAAATATTAAAAGTGAATTTTGGCTCATCATCATTTTGCAACAATACTAGCTTTTTATCATTATTATTTATATTTAGTAATTCTTTTTATGTAGCACCCAACAATTGGCTAAATAATATCTTTTCTGAAATTTGTCATTGTTTTCTGGATGATTGAATTACATAATCATTTTTTATACAAAAATTCACATATAAAATCAGATTCAATATTTTTTTAAACTGCCTGCTGATTTGATTAGTAATAAGTTATTGAAAGATATTCCTACATTATTCTACCTTAAACTTTTTATTATTATTTGGAAAGTCGAAGAAAAAAGTTGTTCCGACATTAAACTTTTTTTTTCATTTAAGGTAATTTCAATGTGATTTATAGTCTCTTTAAATCAGTAATCTATGAAATAATATAAATTATAGTTCTTTTAATTATACCCTCAATGCATAATAATAAACAAATTTTATTGCTTAAAGTTGCAGTTGTGCCTTTTATCATTATTCTATTTTTGATAAATTTATAATTAATATGTGAAAAATAATTTTGCTAAAAAATAAATAAATGGCTCTGTCCTAAATGACATATCTTGTATAACTCTAGTTAAAAATATACATAATATTGTATAGGCATCTTAGTTTATAAATCTTCTATCAAATAAAAAATATTGTTTGATGTACAATAGTTTCTCAACTGCTTAATAAAGATTAAGATGAAAATACCAATTTTTTTCCAGTTTGCATATTTTTTTTTTGTTTTCATTAAGTCATTGTACAATTTGCTTTTCATTATTGTCTTGAATCTAACCATTCTTCATGCTTTTTTTATTCTCCTTTAACTCCATATTATTCTTTGATTCACATTTATAATTTACATTAACAAATTTTTTATCAATTTATATGTTATATTCTATAACTTACTCCATTAACTATCCCTTGAGTCCATGCATTATCACTACAATCATTACAAGAAGTCTTTTTGAAACTCACCCTTTTTTTGTCCATAATTACTAATATTAGAATTTAACTCAATATTATTTTTTTAACTATTATTTTATTGTCATCAATGTATCACTATAGAAAGCAGCTTGCTGTACCCAATACAGCTTCTTTATTAAAATCTTGCTATCATTCTGACAATCACAATGATCTAATTATTTATATCAGCTCTCCTGTTGTTATGTAAAATAACTTCGATTATGTTAATCTAAAATATTTTTTAAAAGCTACAATGATAAACATGTAATGATATTAATACTATCTTTTAAATATTAAAATTTTATTTTTACTCTTTGAAATTAACTAATTAAAGCAATATGATTTTGATAGTTTGCATCTAATGGTCAATTAATAATGAGTGATAAAATTTATCATTTGCATAAAATTGATGCATATTTTTATATCTATAAATCATGTAAAATCTATTAATATGAACAAATTAATCACACCAAATTATTTAGTGAAGTATATGATAATTGTTTCACAGATAGATAACTACCCTAAATTTATATATATAAAAAAGAAAAAAAAGTATTCAGATAGGAAATTAAACACAGTATATTAAAATTTGTTCATTCCCATTTTGATTTGTCTATAAATCTTTTGCTGTCTTTTAGTCTAGGATATTCAGCTGTCTGATACTGTGGTAACACATTCATCTGCTATACTAATGTGTGTAGCTTAAACCCAGCCTGTTTGACTTAGAAATTTATTAAGATTCTGGTGAAATTTAGAATTTGTTATTTAAATAGATATTATTCAAAATTATATCAAGTAAATAGATATTTAATTATTCTTCAGATAGAAGGTATTAAAAACTATTACCCACTGGCATTTGACAAGCTTGGTGAGAAAGACCTTCTCTTTCAAAGTTTTTCTGTGGAAGTCTGTTGGGGAGTTCTTTGGCCTCGAATGAGCAATTTAAAAGCTCTTTAACTTTTTCAGACTGTTGGGGAGTTTTTTGGCCTCGAATGGGCAATTTAAAAGCTTTTTAACTTTTTCCCATATATATATATCACATTTGATAATTTAATCTCTTTAACAAAAATTTGAAGATTCATAATTTTTTAGTGACCGTATATATTTAATTTTATAATGGTTTAAACTTATTAATTGTGATCTTTTATAATGTATCTCTTATTAGTTTTTTAACTTATAGTTCACTTTATATCTATTTGTTTGTAAATCTTAAATTAAGATTATTTACCAGGGTTAGTGTTAGTTTCATGGACCTTGAATTCCAGATTCTGCAATTCCACCACTGAATCAAACCACATACATTCCTATTAATTAAATATTATTTTTCAATATATAATACGTATATGTGTAATTATAATATTTTAAATTTCGATAAAAAAAATTTAGGAATTTATAATCATATATACGTATAATAAATTATAAATATTTTATGTATAGCTTTATATATATAATAAATAGTGCAGCTGTAACAATATGTATTAACAAAAATATAATTAATTTTTATTATGTTTATTCATTTCAACAAAAAATTTTATTAGTAATAAATAGTGATTACATTTTGATAATGGATAAGTTAATGAATAACTTGTACAATAATATTATAAAAAGTTCTGATTAACATATGGCTAGAATATGTTAGTTAGTAGTTGTTATACACTTATGTGGTTAGGTATAATGAAGGGTTTGTGTAGAATATGAGAAACTGAGAACTTGATGAATGTTATTAGCTTTTTTTTTTTTAACTTTTTAAAGTCGAATGCATTTTAGGAGTAATGTATTACAATCATGATTTTTAATTACTATTATATATTAAATGGTTACATTTTTATTTACCATTGTCAAACTCATTCCATTTACAACTTTGACACCATCCACCTTAGATAAATACAATAATGATTATTACTAATCATTTTCTAAACTAGATATTATCTCTAGCACAGATATGAACTTTAAACCTCAGTTAAAGATTAATATATCTGATTTTTTAATTTTAAACATACACACACGTGGAGTTATTCCCCTTTCTCTTTCCCACGTGTAACATCCTTATATATATATATTAAACAATCTCCATACTTCCCCATTCTTTGTAAATTCATATAAATAAAGATACAATAAAAGACAATTTTTATTTATATGAATGTAAAAAGAATGGGGAAGTATAGAAATTGTTTAATATATTTATATATTAACAATATATAAATATTTATATATTATAAATAAGGAAATTGTTTTTCTTTCTAAAAATCTAAATTATTTCTTTTGTTTTGGATTATTTTACTGAATCAAAAGATATTGTATGTTGTTTTGCTACAATTTCAGAAATCATTTTAAACTATTTCTTTTTTGTTTCCCTACAGATTTACAAGATTAGTGTTTAAAAGAATGTGCGTCAACTTATACAGAACTTTTCAGTCTTTTTTTGAAATATTTTAGCAATAATGTTTGAGTATACTATATAAATATAAACAATTAATTATTATAGTTTGTAACAAGTAAAAACTATTTTTAGATTTTAACAAGCAATAAACCTGAACGTGAACAACATTAAAAATAATGAAAATCAAATCAAATGAGAATCGTTTATAAAATGTTTAATTTAAATAACTAGGGTTGAAAACTGTGTAAATAATTTTTAATGAAATATCAACTCATAACATCCGTATATGGAGACACTTACTAAATTTTATCTTTTTAATATATTAGATGCATGACTTACTTAAATATAAATGCCTATGATATAGAAGTAAGTTTTAAAAAAATATTATTAGCAAAGGACACAAACTTAGAAAGGATTGCACATATACAAAATAAAAATTTGAAAATATATAGATTAATCAGGGGTCACCAACCCTATGCCCGCTGGCATCATGGCGCCCGCAGACCATTTTATGTGTGCCCGCCGCTATCCGAACACGATAAAAAATTATTTATCTGATACAAATAAATTTAATTTTTAAATTTTTTTATAAATTCTTGTATTATATTGTAATCAAATTGTAGGGCATACTATACTTTTACAGTGTAAAAATATAAATGTTAATTATATGTTAAAATTTTATTTTTGAAATAAATATTTTTTTGTATATTATGTGTATTATTAACAATATCCAACTATAAATTTACATTGAAAAAATAAATGGTGCCCGCTACCTGGCCAGTATTATAGAATGTGCTCTTAATTGCAAAAAGGTTGGGGACCGCTGGATTAAGTGAATCGTCAGAAGTGAAATATTTTATAATAATAGAAAGTAAAATAGTTTATTTTATAAAGTTCAAACAGAGTAATGGTAATAAATAATTATAAATTTTGAGGACGTTTTGCAAACAATATAAAATACATATTACAAACCATTAATAATTTATTGGTTGAATATAGAAACAATGGAAAAATTTGAAAGTAGTTGTTTTTACAAAATAAAAATGAAGGGTTGGGGGGGGGGGGGTGAAGGGTGTTATTGCTGTGTTTAAATAATAATAAAGATGACTTTGAAACTAAAATTGTTAAAAATGTGGAAATGGGATAGAAAATAAAATAGATTTGAAATTTTAAAAACTAGTAAGATTAGAAAATAAAGAGATACAATGTTAATAAATTTTTGAAGGAACATTTAACTGATGTATATCCACTAATATAATTGAAAACCATCCATGCCTAAAATTATTTTTGAAACAAAAATAGTTATTTTTGTGGAAATCTTTTTTCCTTTACTTTGTTGTTTAGAACAATACACTCTACTAAGAATAATACTTATATGAAAAGTAATTTAAAAGAAAGTAATAGAAAAGAAGAAGGCTATTACTTTTCTTAAAAAATAGAAGTATATATCGTGATGAAATACATGATAATTGGCCTTATACCAATTTTAGTAATTAGAAATTATAAAATAAATAGCAAACTGCCTCAGTGTTTTAAGTATACTAAAATTAACATATTAAACTATTTATATATTTACATGCACATTGTGTTAGACAGACATACCTTAATTTACATTACCTTGAAATACATTATTCAAATGATTTTTTGAATAGCTTCAAAAAGATAACTTTTTAAAAACTATTTAAAAAGTAAATCTTTAAACAGATTAATTCTCAAAGAAAGATTTAGATGACATTTATTTAAACTAAATGTTGATTATTTAAAAACTAAATGCTGATTATTAAAATCAACTCCAGTATTTAAAATTCTTTAGGAAGGAAAGAAAAAAGATAGAAAACTGATTTTCTTTTACTTTGAGTATTTAAAAGCATACCATGATATATATATGTAAGTCAAATTCTAAGACTAAATTACATGTTATAAATCTAAGTATTAAAACTATGTTAACATGAAAAAATAAATAAAATAAGTACATATAATCATATAAATTACATTATAAATTGTACCATATTTCTAAATATTACTGGCTTGATAATTAGCATTTTAAAAGTTTATTAAATTATTCATAAAGTAAATAAATTGGTTATTTTAAGTCCAATATACCATCACGGAAATAGTTTCTCTATAAAGATAGTTACATTTATGTATGCAAATTTATTGATAAGAGAGCTCTGGTGGTTTACTAGTAAAATCTTTTAATTTATGATTTTCAACTCCTAGTCATAATTGGAACTTACATTTCACTGTAGAGTTAGCATGAAACATTCACTGTTGAGAGTGGTATCTGCTTTGGCTGCAATTATGTATATATAGTTCAGACAGTGTTGGGTATAATTCAGAAAGTAAGGTGCAACATCCTGAATATTATGGGCTTAGTAGTGATCAGCAAGGAATCTTCATTATTTCAATTGCTCGCTCAGCAAGGTTTTTTGTAATTTATGTTGAGTAGGCAAAAAGTGAAAAACAAAAGATAATTTCTTTTTTAAGCCTGCCCTTTTATATAATTACAAACTTTACATATTTTTTTCAATTAAAACAAGCCAGTAATTATTTTAATTAGCCATGTTTACAAAATTCTTTAGAAAAGTAAACAGCCTGTCTATAAATACCACTAACTATCATATATCATAATCCTTAAAATATGTTCAACTGACATTTTAAAACATTTCCAAAACATGGAACAAAGCTTAAAGTAATCAGTTTTCAAATGAGATAAGCTATTTGAGCAAAATTTTTAAACTAATATTTAATTAAGCTTTGTTTCTATAATATATTTTTAAAACAAATTTATGTAGTTAAAACAAAGTAGCTTATTTATATTTTTAAAATTAAACTTAAAATTGATTCAGTTTTACTTTAAGCACAATCTTTATCAACATGTAGGTGTGCCTGTAATAGAAATCTAAAGTTGATAAAAAAATATAAATTTAATTTGTAAAACCTGAATTTTAATTTACAATTGCCAACTATTTTTGTTTTTAAATATAAATTATAAATTGATGTACATGATGTTCTATCTTAATATCTTTATATTTTCTTCTGCAAGTTAATACTTATTTAATATTTGATATTTTTCTCTTTTATTACTTTTATAAATCTTATCTCACTATTTTGAATTGTAAATTCAATATATTTTAATTCCCAAATTCCATATTATAGCTTTATAACCCAATAAAGAAAAAAAAAAACAAGTAAACAGACTCATGTGCATTTAATAGATGAAAAATCTCTAGGAAGTCTCCAAATATATTCCTTATATTTAAAAGTAAAGTAATTAAATGACTGAGCTGGGTCATGCTTTTTGGACATTGAGCTCCAAAATCTATTCTATCTCTGCACCAAACCATATAGAACAAGGCTTTATTTATTATTGGATATTTAATTTAAGAACTAAATGTAAAATGATTGCTGAATATAATTTCATGAGCAGTAAGATTTTTTTTACGTTATAAGATTTTACCAATTGTATAACTATAATTTAATTGAATGGTTTTTAGTGTAATAGACAACAATTGTTTTATTTACACTGAGTGCCATATTATTCTGTTTACATCAATTAACAAATGATTTAATATCTTTTGCAAATTAATATTGTTTTCTAATTCATTAATCATGTGAAATATTTTATAGTCAACTGCATATCTTACTCTTTTCCATATTTTGTCTGGTATTATTCATATAACATTTAAAAAGCAAAGAAGCTAGAACTCCATCATGAAAAATAACATATATTTTTAAAGAAATAACTACCTGTCAAATGAACCAGTTAACTAAATAAGCACTGAATCTCACCATGTGATGCTCTATTAAAGACTTGTGCCATATCAAAGTAAACACAACATTGTGTTTGTGTTGATGGTACACATGCAATATAATCAGTGATAACCATTCATTTAGTTGCTTCTAATTTACTGAGAAATATATATGAGATGATATTATTATAAACATATTTTTCAAATATTGTAGTAAAAGGTAATAAAATAGAAATAATTCCCCAAGATTATATCCAACACTCGTTTATATACAGAAACAATTTTTGACATTTAAAGAATTTGATGAAAAACACATTATTTTTATAAACAAATCAATAATATAATGCAGAAGATGTATCAGATAATTGCACAGCTTGTAAAATAAAATTAGGGATATAAGATCCCATAGAAATTTTAGATTTAAGCTTAGAAATTGCATAAGTTACTTTAATAATACTAATGTTGTTAACATCTATTTTTAAACAATTCTTACTCAAGTTATCTGAAGTAACAGAAAAAAATCATTTAGTAATGTCATTTAATAAAGGATGATGAGGATTATGTCTATAAAATTTATGTAACACAATTTGTAGATCATTAATATGATTCAAGAACATAGCTTGTTTGGTATTGTTAACATAATTATCATAATCATTTTTCATAAGTGATTTAGCTAAAGCACAATGTACTAAAGGTTTTATATAATTCAGGGTCATTTGATACTTTACACATGCTACAATATTTACATTTTATATTCAAAGTTTTACACAATTCCCTAAAAAAACTATTTAGGATGCTTATTATTAGTTCTTTGAACATATTTAACTAGTATAAACTATTCCAAACAATTCTATTAAAAATTAAATAAATATATTTGTAGTGACTTCAAGATCATTTTTTTCATAAATTATATTCCAGTCAAATCCTTCCTAAACTTTATATAAACTATAACAATCTTAAATCTACTTTTAGTGTATTTTATAGTTTCATCAACTTCATGTCTAAAAATATTTATAGCTTCTGATGATGCTTGATTAATTTTAATGCATTTTAAATTAATATTATTAAATTTTTTATTATAAGATATTTAATATTATCATACACATCTTCTTTTCCAATGCTATACAGAAGATAATTAGCCTCATTGAAATAACCAGAAATCATAGAATCATATTTATAATTTACAAAAAGATTTCTAATTTTATAAAGAATTCATTCAACTCATTGTATAATAAATTAGACTTTAAGTATATGTTAATTATTAGTACTTTATTTTTAATTTTTAATTTATTTCAATCCATGATTAATATTACAATCTAAAAGTAATTCTGTATATTTTATGCATTTTTTCATTTCTATCTTAATACCTTGACTTTTCAAACCATTTTCATATTTCTTATCATATCTGTATATAGAGTAACAGTTGCTATTTATCATAAATTAATTTATGTACAGTTTTTTTTTTTTTTTTGAAAATCATTTATATACTTTCCATCTTAGAATATTTAAATTCTGTATCTGCAATGATATTTTTATCTATATCTACTTCACTTTTTCTTCCAATCATATTGTTAAATTTGTGTAATTTTCTTTCCAGTGTTGTTAAATGTATTTTATAGACAATCATTAAGTAGTATCCATCTTAGAGGCCAAAGTTCTGGTTTTATCAATATTCCTCATATTTATCATCTATTAAATGATAAAAAGATTTCAAAATTTTAAAAAATTATAATTTATAATATACAATAATACTGTTTAGACAATCAATTAAATGATTTTTAATATTTTTTTACTCAATGAAATGTTAAATATTATAAGCAAAATTTCTTGTAGGTTTTACTATTAAAGTTATATGATAGATTAAATTTCCGTTTATGCCTTTTTTTGTCTTTTTTTTATATTTATCTTTCATATTTTATTTATTTTTCTATTTTGCTATAATTTACAAACTTAATTGATTCATATTTTTATTAATTAATATTTATAATATGATTAATGGCAGGTTTATGATCTTCATTAGATGACTTCAAAATATTAACATTAATTGAAGCATTTTTATTATGCTTTATTATTTTTACTATTTAATTTTGATTTTTCAATAAACATTAAAAACTTTTATCTATGAGAATTTTTTAATCCAAATTTTCATCACGAAAATTAAATGTATGATCACCTTTTTTATTTTGGTTACCACTAGATAGCATTATTGATTAAATAGAACTGCATCTGTTAATTGAATATAAATGCCTGAAAGCAGAAAAGGTACAAATAATAAAGTTGTGGAAGCATAAATATAAACAAAGTGATTGTACAAAAAGTGGGTTATTGGTTTTTATGCTGGGTTTGGGAAAAGATAAGAGGAACTTGTATATAAAGGCCATTGAGTTGACAAAGATTATGTTGTGGAAATGTGATGGAGCAGGATATGGCAAAATTTAGGGTGGGGAATGGAAAGGGAAAGTAAAGTGGCTAACAGGTTTTTCTAGGCATAGTTACTGAGAGATTCCTGAGTCCAGATGAGAAGAAGTCACAGTGCATCATATCACACCATGAAATAGTTGTGTAAGGAAGGCATATAAAATATTAGGCATCTGTTAGCTGAATGTAAATGTCTGAAATCAGAAAGGGTACAAATAATGAAGTTGTAGAAGAATAAATGTAAACAGTGGGTTATTGATTTTTATGCTGAGTTTGGGAAAAGATAAGAGGAATTTAGATATAAAGGCTATGGAGTTGACAAAGATTATGTTGTGGAAATGGGATTGGAGAAGGATATGGGGAAACTTAGGGTGGTGAATGGAAAGGAAAGGTAAAGTGGCTAACAGGTTTCTTTGGGCACAATTTCTTAGAGATTCCTGACTCCGTATAAGAAGAAAGTCACAGTGCATCACATCACAACACTGCATTTACTTTTTGTTGAATTATTTTTGGCTGCAAAATTTATTTTACTATTTTAATTGCTATTTTTTTGCTTAATTAAAGACATTATCATATCAGTTAAAATTTGATGTCTTTTCATAAATAATATCCATTTTTTGATCAATTATATTTATTATGTTAATAATGTCATTACAATTTCAAGAGTCTGTTTCCAGCAATTATTGTCTTCAATTTGCTCTGGATTTAGAAACAGCATTGCAAAATATAAAACTATTATTATTATTATTTATTATTATTAAAAGAGTGAGAGAGAACAGTGAGATAATTTTATTTGTTTAAAATGTTTATTGTTTATTCATTATTAACTTATTAGAATGAAATATTCTGTTCTTCATATTTCTCTCTTATTTAGATTTTTTAATCAGTATGAGAGAAAGGAGTAAATTTTCAATATAATTCTTAGATAAAAATAAAAGTTAGCATATTTTTTAAATTTTCACTTATGGCTAAAATCAGGATATTCAATTAACACTGTTGCAAATGCAAATTATATTCGTTTAAAATTTATATATAATACAGCTTATTATCTTTGATAATTTCAACATATTTTTGATAAGTTAATACACTAAAATTATAATCTTTATAAATATTTTCTAATTTCTTTTATCATTATAATTAGTAGAAAATTGTGGCCATGTTTTTAAAACACTTTATAGATTTTTTGCAAGCTTGTGCATTATAAAAACATTATGTTAAGTGAATGTTTGTAAAATTGTGAATATTTATTTCATAGTTATTAACTATGAACTTTAGAATTTGTGAATAATCAATATATGATCAATGGGATCTTTTATGCAAATTTATAAGATTCTGATATCACAAATAAATTAATTTTATTTATTTAAAAAAATAGTTTACTTTTAGCAATAGTTGAAAATTATTAAAATATGTGCATGTTATGCTTCAAATTTTTATGTTATTTATTATATATTTTCAAATATCTAAAAAAATAATCTTTTACTATATATATATTTGTAGAAGTTGTTTCAAATTTTAAAACTGCAAAATTAATTTTTAAGAAGTTTAATATTTCCAATTTATTTTACATTGATTTTGAAAAAAAAAAATTGCTGCTAGAGATGAAAAATAGGGTTCAATAATTCAATTTTTATAAAAGTAATTGCTTTTTATATTAAAATATAAAAAGATTCTTATGTTATCAAATTGAAAGATGAAAACTTTCTAAAATAACATGCCACTTTATAAGAACCCTAATCAAATAACTAAAAGAAATTGAGAATACATATATATAAATATATTGAAAGATCATTTTATAGATTGCAGAAGATCTCAAAGAAATTACATTTGTATTTTATCTCAGTTTCTCTGCTAATATTTATATATGTGTTAGTAGTTACTATGTATTTGTACACTTTCATTTAGATAGACACATGGTTTTAGCTATACTTAGTTTAAACAGTCTATTTATATCTTATTATTACAATTATTATATCTATTCCATTAATATATTTTTAAACAAAAATTGATAATTATTTATTTAAAAAATTAATTAAAGGTAAATATATATCCTGATAACAAATCCTATGCATATGTGTCCCCTCTCTTACCAATTCTAAAAATTATATATTATAATCATTTTTGTCTTTTACAGAAGCATAATGACATTCATTTGATCAACTGAGATTGCTCTTAGACTTTAACTTCAATCTAATATTAATAATATACTTATTTACCATCCAATATTTGATAGATTGGGTATAGGATTGCTATTTTATAAAAATAAAATTTGCATACCAAATGAAAAAAAAACCAGATTAGAACTTTAAGTCATAAGCATGGCTGTCTAATGTTTTATCAATTGATGTATAAAATTCTTAAATTATTAGAAAACATCGAAATATTTGATTACTGTTAAATATTCTAATAACACATTTGTGAAAAATGTTAAAAAAAATATATAGTCTATCAGTTATATTGATTTACATAGCACTTATCATTAAGTGAATGAATAAATAATTCATAGACAATAAAATGGCCATATAACAATCAATTGATGAAACATTTTATTACTTTTACAATGCTTTATTATCCACTCTTTTCTTCAATTAACAGTTTTGATTGCCCCAGCAATCTTCTTCAGAACCTTATATCTCCTAATCTCACTGTTTACAGTGAGATTAGGAGATATAAGATTCTGAAGAAGATTGCTGGGGCAATTGAAACTGTTAACTGAAGGAAAGAGTGGATAATAAAGCATTGTGACAGTGTGATTAGGAGATATAAGGTTCTGAAGAAGATTGCTGGGGCAATCGAAACTGTTAACTGAAGGAAAGAGTGGATAATAAAGCATTGTGAAAGTAATAAAGCATTTTGTCAATTGATTATTATATGGTATACATTTGACAATGCAATAGGAAATAGTAGTTATTATACTTCGTGAAGACAATAAAATGTCTGTATTTATCTCTGATATTATGGCTACAAGAATTGTATTAAATAAAATTAAGAAAAAATTATTTGCAGTAAAAATAATTTATTTACCACTACACTACTAATATTTAATAAAATAAGTACTTTAACGACAACATGTACACAAAAATGCAAACCCATAATAAATTTCTGCAACTATTGTTGAATTTACATTGTCCAAATTTATTTTATCAGTAGTACATCATTATGAGTAGAGAGATGATTTGTGTATGTGAGAAAAAAATGTTGGATAAGTAAAAATATGAATTGAAGAACTGAAAAGGTTAACCTAATTGCTAGAGCAATTGTGAAATTAAATTACTATGTAATTCCTTATGTGATTTATTAAAGTTAGTAGAGTTTCAGACTCTGGAAAATAAGGCTCTGAGGTCTGTTCCAGTTCTACCACATCTAGGGTTTAAACCTCTTTTGAACTCTTGAGCAATAAAGCCATACAAGTATTTTTTAAGTATGCAATAAAAATAAAAATATTACTTTGTATGGAAGAGAAAATAATATATACTAAATTGACTGTGAATAATATATCACTTTACATTACATTGCTTTTCTAATACCAAATGTTGTTTGCAGTATAATGTAAGTTAAACAGTTTTTTTTCATATGTCAAAGCATTGACCGGGAAGCGAACCCGGGCCAGCTGCTTGGAAGGCAGCTACGCTAACCACAAGGCCACCACATATTTCACTAAAAATTGTAGGGAAAATGGAAATAAGAATATGCTCAAACTAAGTCCAACATGAATTAAATAATGCCACTTTATTACAATATTTTTTCCAGTATAACTATTGTATGAATTATAATATATAAACAGCATATACAATATCAATATGTGTTTGTCAATATATGTTTTATTCTCGAAATAAGTTTTTAAAAGTGTGATTCTTAATTTTATTTATTTATTTCTTTTGCATGTAGATTTGCTATTTATCAATAAACTTCTAGATAAATTCCTGTTGTGATGCTGAAATGAGACATAAAAAAAATCATTATGGGTTGAGCTTGTTAATATCAGGCAGTTTGGTGATAATCTTTTTTATCATTTTTCCCGTCTATTAATCTTTGTTAATTTACATATAAAATCTTTAATGAAGCTTTTCTTTTCACTTCTTTTGAATTTCATTTTCTTGTAAGAATTTTTATCTTGAAAAATGTCAAATTTAAGATTTTCTTCTTTGTCTGAAGCAAGTTCGTTTCAAACTTTGTATTAGATATGATGCAATTTCAACTTTTTTTAAACAACATATTCAGAATAATAATTACTTTTTGCATAATAATTTAAATAGATAAATAATTAAACTAAAACTTTATTTCTAAAAATATTTTTCTTTTTATACACGCATGTTTATCTTGTCAATATCTCTTGACAAGAACGGAAGCTGGCCAAAGCAGTATTATATACATGCATAAAATGTAAGCCAATAATGAATTGTCTTCATAATGAAACACTTTAATGTTCTCTGGTCATAAAAAATTGTGATTAAAGTCGAACAACATTTTCAGATTATTGTAATAATTAGTTAAATTTTTAAATTTATACTTATAAAACTTATTAACATATATATATATATGTTCCCTGTCAAAAGATTAAAAAGAAACAGCCTTCTGAACGTTTTTTTTTTTTTAACCAATAAATTCAATGGAAAATAGAAACTGTAGAGAACATTAGCAATTTGAAAAACTTAAACTAAAAATAATACCCCACGCAGATTAGATTAGGAATAAAAATGATGGATTCAAAAATAGGTTCCTGGAAAGATCATATTAAAAAAATTAAAAAATCTCACTTATCTTAATTAAATCAAAATTTTGCATCCAGTTTTCCATTTTTGTGGTTATTGATCATATGATCTTCTGAACAATTAAACATACAATTAGTTTCTATATTGCAAAGGTCAGATAAAACCATATACTGATCACTTAATGACAAACAAATACCTACAATATATGTTTATATAATATCTAGCATATAGTATAACACATAAGTAGTATAAATATATGTTATTTTTATCTTACAAACTTATTTTCTTCATGATTTATATTTGAAAAGATGGGTATTTTCATTTTGTCTTAAGTGATCATTACTATATAATGTTCAAATATATCAATCTTACAAAAAAAAAAAAAAATCTCTAATAGCTTTGTAATCAAATATCTTTTTTTCCTACTAATTAGATTGATTCAATAAGTTAAATCAAAATAAGAAAATTATAAATACATTTTTTGTGATAAATAGTCCATTTAAATGGTGTGACTATGTATGTAATATAAAAAAGATAACAAACTCCAATCTTATGCTTTTATGAATATAGGTGCACTCACCCATGACCGTGAGTATAAAAAGCATAAGTGGACCACTTATGTTTAGAGCTTATCATTATATAAGCCAATATTTGCTCATCATGCTGAAATCAGAGCTTTAACCTACTGTGTGCCTGAATTCTTAATTAATAAATAAATTGTACAAGCTTATTCACTCTGTAGCAGGAGAGAGGTAGAATGTCATTTTTAATGACCTGCGATTATAAATAGTGAATTTTTAATTTTACTGTAATAAATAGTCCATTTCTATAGCACTGACTATGTATATAATATAAAGAATGTAACAAACATCTGGTTATGTGTTTTTATAAATTTACACACACTCACCCATGAGCATTAGTTTTCAAGTACACATTAGGTTAAAGCACTGATTTTAGCATGATAAGCAAAGATTGGCTTATATAACAATAATATCTAAGCATAAGTGGTCCATTTATGCTTTTTGAAATGATGCTTGTGGATAAGTGTGTGTAAATTAAGTAAATAGCTGAAAGTTTGTTACCTTCTTTATATTAAATATATTTTTTGTAAGTTCTGATATAATGCATTGCTACTGGAAGTTATTTTAATTGTGAAAATCATCAAGACCACCTTACACTAACTAAATCATTCTCAGAATTTTGTAAAACAAGAACATTAATACAAACAAATTATTTTTAAAAGAGTAAAATAACTCTATTTAATTTATAATATATTTTATTATCTGGCAATAAAATATATTCACTACTCTTAAAATCCTCTTCTTCCATGTTTATTCTGAATAGAAAAGTGATTTATATGCCAAATTTTATTAAGAGAAGTATTTGTAATGAATGGATTAAGGATAATAATTATTTTCTAAAAAATGGGATTATGCTATAACAAGTAAAATAAAAATTAAGAAAAGCAATGAAATTTAAAAAGTGTGAGAAAAACAAATCTAAAACAGACATTACATACAAAATTGTTTGTGAATAAGTAAATCAGTTTATGAGGATTAGATATATGTGTGATAAAATAAGATCTCATAATCAAATCTATTTAAGAAGCATGTAAAAATAATTCACAATTATTAATTCACAGAATATTCTACAGATTAGAAATTTCAAAAATAATATCTTACAGAATCTTTATATTCTGAATTAAAGGAAAAGACCTATCACATTCAAATCATGCACAATTACAAGAATATGTTTCATAAAAGGAAGCAAGCATAATAAATAAAGCAAATTTAACATTTTTATATAATTAATAAAATGTGGTCCAGTAATGAAGCAATTAAAAAGCAACTAATGTATGCTTGTTATGACTAACTCAATGCCGATAGATTTTTTATTTAGTGAAGATCCCAAATTATTTATCATCTCAAATAATTTATTGACTTTTATTTTGTTTTGATGGAATTCTTGTCATTATGTAGTAATTGATTTGGGATTATCTTAATAATTATTTTTCTGAATAATAATAATGATGATGATGGTGATGATAATAATAATAATAATATTTATTATTATTATTATTATTATTATTATGTTTCAATAATGTATTTTATTATCAACTAAGGTTACATGATGTTTACATGCTTATACCTTGGTTACAATAGCATGATGATTTTTACATATTTGTTTTCACTTTTAGATTGTCATTGCTAATTATATAGGTATGGAAGTGTTATGATATTCTTGTCACTGTTATCAATGTTTAATTTTTACTGTTATTAACTGTGATCTTGTTATTGGTTTGAGTCCCTTCCTCAATCTCTCATTCATTTTGTTATTGACTCTGTTCCTTGGTCAAGAGCTGTAATTCATTGGTTCATCTGCATGAGTATCAACATTCCATATTGTCTCTTTAGTTCTTTGTTCATTATTGGTTTTGATTGAATAGGCTAATCTTTATATAACTGCTCTTGGTTGCATGTTCTTATAAGTTGGCTTGCAATTTTAATAGCAACTAGGAGGCTACAAAGATCTTTGGAACTGCAGTATTTCTGTCTCTGTACTGTATTTGTTGTAGTTTATTATAAAATGTTGCTGGATGTTGTTCTTGTGTTATTGATCAGGCTGAATGTACATCGTGTGCACCAAAATGTGTAGAGAATAAAAATTGCTGCTCGTGCTATAGGAATTGCCTTCTTATATACAAAATATGTTAGCTGCTGCATTGTTTGTCTTGTTCTTTATTGATTCAACATGTTGTCACACTTAGAATTTAGGATAGTGGCTCACATCCAAGCATTGAGGGAAGTTTTGAAAAGAATCAATAAAAATGCATCACACTTATCTTATTATGAAAGATATTTGATTTTATAAACATTTGCATGGTGATTCAAGTTTGGGATCATTGAGTTATACATCCAAGATATCATCATATCCTAAGAATATTTATCAAATACAGCAGCAATGATTAGATTCATGATAAGTTTAACATTAAGTTTATACCTCCAAAACATTTTACAGCATACAATAAGTATTTTGTGGATTAAAATGGGCAGTTAAATCATCTAAATTTTGCAATTGATGGAGTTGTTTTTGCAAATAATGCTTCAGAGTTTCAGTTAATGCTGCAAGAGTCATCGATGAAAGTATGACAGCAGAACTAAAGCTGAATGCTAAAATGACTAAAGTAATGCCCAATGCATTTTTCAAAAAAATAAAATAAATATTAATAATCAAGAAATTACCAATTACAATTACCCTGATATAATTGTTAATACAAATGAAAACATACTTAATCAAATTAATCATAAAATTAATCTTGGATAGGTGCTTTTGGTAAAATAAGTTAATATTAAAATAAAATATGCCTATGTATTTATAAAGTTTTTAATATATACATATTTTTCCAGTTCATACTTATGGATTTGACATTTGGATACTTAATAGAACAGAAGAACATTTTAGATACTTCAGACCACAATGCAGTATGAAGATATATATGTTGGAAATAGTAAGAAGACCCTGAAATCAAAATTATTGCATGTGAGACCAAGCAGGTACCATTGACATCATTAAAAAAATTAAAAGACTAAAATAAATCTGTTTTTAATATATTTCTATAAGTAATGAAAATTTTAACATGGAAGCCAATAAATTATAAAAGGCATAGCAAGAAACCTCAGGAGATATATGGATGGAATAAGGGAGTTTTCTGGTGTAATATAGAGTCTGTGGATCAAAGAAACTGGATTAAACTTGGAGTGAACATTATTATGCAACTGGATTGATAATGGTTGAAAATGATGATGGATTGCTTATCATTTACTGTTAATTATATATATATATAATTTGTAAGGCACATACTCATTGTGTAAGTAATATATATTAAGGCTATAATCTTAAGACTATGCATTCGAAATGCAACAGTAGGGACCTCTACAAATCTAAACACAAGATTAATAATGACTTTAAAAGACAAGAGAAGCCACTCTTATCTTTGATCTAATTTCTAAATATATAGGTGAATCTAAAGCATTTTGATTTCAGAGTGTGAAGCTATTAACTACTTCACTGATTATATTTAGAAATTAGGTCAAAGATAAGAGTGGTCATTCTTGTCTTTTAAAGTCATTATTAATCTTGTGTTTAGATTTGTAGAGGTCCCTACTGTTGCATTTTAGGCACATAGTATTAAGGTTATAGCCTTAATATATATTACTTACATAATGAGTATGCACTTTACAAATTATTAATTACAACTTTAAATTGTTTTAAAAGATTTCTAATTATAAGAACTTTATACTGACTCATAAATCGAAAGATTTCATATATGTTAGTTTATATAGAAATTGTGGACTTAATTAGTGAAGTAGTTAATAGCTTCATGCTTTCAAATCAAAATGTTTTAGATTCACCTATATATTTAGAAATTAAGTTGAAGATAAGAGTGGCTGCTCTTGACTTTTAAAGTCATTATTAATCTTGTGTTTAGATTTGTAGAGGTCCCTATTGTCACATTTTAGGTACATAGTCTTAAGGTTATAGCCTTAATATATATTTTTAAGAAAATGCTTAATGTTTAGACATTATAACTTATCTATATTTTTAAATAATGAAATAATTGATGTGGCTCTTTTTTCCATTAATTTCTCTTCCATTAAATTCATTGTATTTTGCTCATGATATTTTTGAAGCTATACATTTAACTATGGTAATTATTAGATCTAGATATATATTATGTTCAATTAAAAGAAAGTATGTTAATCTTTAGCCAAAATATAAAGAGTAAATTAATTGCTGTCAAAGGAATTATTGTCAAACATTTGACATTTGTAAATTAAAGTATAAAATATTTGGCATTGATAAATACTGAACAAATATTGTAGACATGTTTAAGCAATTACGATGTGGGACAATTGTATTGGAAATCATGTGTCTTTTTTAGATGCCTTTATTCATGATTTTCAATAACCTTCGATGTGAAAAAATTAACTATACCTAAAAAAGATATTCTAAACATGGGGAAAAAAAGAAAATTAAGTTATTTCATATGTTTATTTTTAATCAAAAACAGAATATATTAATCTTTAATGGATATTTAAAGTTTTATACTTGGGAATAAATAATATTGTTGTTATATCTGACTTTGCCTTCAGAAGTGGACTAGTCCAGATTCCTTCATTATCTAAATAGATTGAGCACTTATTGCCACTAACCAATGTGTAAACATGTGGATAACCAATGTATAAACATTGCCAAAGGGTAAAACATAAGTATGTCCAATGTGTAAATATGTGTATAAAATCCTACATTGGCCAGTATGGGCCATTAGGCACTGATGCTCTTTGAATCTGATTTCTGCCAGTAAGAGAGGAGATCTGGCAATAAATAGTCAGTATTTTTGGAGGCAAGACACACAGAGAAAGAACATCTGTTTAACCTAAATGATAGTAATGCTCTTAGGAGTGTTAATGTTTGTCTATCTGAATGATTGAACATGATCTTGAATGAAACCACTTTCCAATAGAAAATATGTTTCTTCTATGTTCACTACCAATATGTCTATGCATTGAGAAAAGTCCACAATAGGTGAAAGCTACTATGACTATGGAAGACTCAAGGTAAACTGTCTAGTACAGCCAAAGAGTCATTTAACAAACTCGAGGCAAACTTTCCAGTGCAGCTGGAAGAGTTAAGACTATAACTCACAAGGCAAGATAATATATACAGTTGGAAATGGGTCCAGTTATTCAGCATAACCAGCTTATTACTGACTGCCATATGTCAAATTGTATTTACTGATTGTATAACATGTATGTGTATTTGTTCTAATAAATTATACATATTAAATTGTGAGTGTTCATATTTTTTGATGTTACTGTTGGTTTGAATCTGAACCTTGCACAATTCAGCCAAATACAACAATTGTAATTTTACTAGTTTGTGTTGAAGTTGTTTTTGTAGACATATTATTTCTAAACAAAATGTAATACACACACACACACATATATATATGTATACGTATAAACCATTTAAATGATGTTTTAAAGTTTTTATAATTTCTATTAATTTGTAGAATAGATATTCATTTTAAAAATATCACACATAACAAAAATAATATAAAAATAAAGAACAAATGAAAAAAAATCTTAGAAGACAATATATTATAGAAATGTATAGTTAAACCATAACCTTAATTTCTTTATTGACTACAAAATAGCTATGAAATATATAGGGTATATGAGCACAGAATTTCACATGACCCACCACTCACCCCTCCAGCTCATATTACTGATATACTTGAACACATGCATGTCAAAAAGATAAATAATCACCAATATACTTATTTCATGCTAAATCAGCAATCATTAGTTGGTTTAGCATGAAGTATGTATAATGGTGATTATTTATCTTTTCGACATGTATGTGTTCAAGTGTATCAGTGATATTAGATAGAGTAGCAAGTGATGGGTTATATGAAAGGCTGTGTTCATATACCCTATATATTCCATATATTGATACAGGTATATAATATAATAGGCCTGTATTTCAGTTATTAAAATAGCTATGAATAAATAATAATGTATTTACTATTATAAACGTTTACTAAATATTTTTTAATAGGAATAAGGATGACAATTATCTTACTATTATATACTGCCTAATTGTAAAATTTATATATATTAGTGTAATAATTAATATTATATATAATAAACATTAATTAAAAGAATATTTCACATTATCTTCAATTTGTTGTCTTCAAGGTTAATTAGTTAAAATGACATGATAATTTAATTTTTATTAACGGAGTCCTAACAAAACATAGTTAAATGTAAATTATAGATAAACCATCATTATTTTTAGCTACTATCAACCACTGCAGATTGATGTTCACTTTAAGATTAATCAAATTTTTCAGATTCATAACTTCTTCTCCACATCACACTAGCCACTTTCCATATTCTATTCAACAATCACACATGTGGTCTATTTTTAGGTCTTTGATAATTTCTTGGGATCCACCTTAAAAACTTAACTATTAATCTATTATCATTACTTCTAAGAATAAGTTCAATCCAATTCTATTTCAGTCTTTTAATGTTTTTAAATGATCTTAGCAATACCTTCTTTTTCACTCAGCCAATTATTTTGATTTCAATGCATTTTTATTATTTTCAACATATTTCCCTCAATCCTGCATTGCTCTTTTGTTAAGTGTCCAAATCTCAAATTCATAAAGGAAAACTGTGAAATTATATCAATTAAAAACTTTACTTTTCAAACACATAGTTATATTTTTATATTAACATATTTATGCTTAAAACATACCATCAAAGATTAATTTTATGATTAATTTGATGCATTATGCTTTATCTGTTTTAATAATTGGATCAAGGAAATTATACATGATATTTTTTTGATTATCAATCTTTATTTTTTTATTCTGAGAAAATGCATTAAACTTTACTTTAGTCTTTTTTGCATTGATTTTTCATTCTATTTTTACTTTCATCTGACAACATCTGCATCATTTATTGAACTTTTGAAGCATTCTTTATAAAAAAAAAACGACAACCAAACCTTTTCAAAATCTAGTTAACTTAAATAATCTCCATATATTTTTATTTCTTTAGTTTCTTATATTAATCCACAAAATACTCATTGTAAAACTGCAGTAAAAAGTTTTGCAATTACAAAATCAATCTATCTTACACCTTTCACAATGTTAATCTTTTATTTTATCATGTAATCTAATCATTTCCACTGAATATTGAACTATTCTTTAGAATATGACAATATCCTGGTTGTATATCTTAATAATCCAAACTGTTATCACCATGAAAATACTTATATGCAAAGCATAATGAAAATTCAGTATCAAGTTTCTCCAAATAGTACTGCCACATAGTCATTAGATGCTAGAAGGTGAATGCAAAAAAAAAACCCTTAATGCAACCTTTCAGCTTAACTACTACTATTAATATTATTATTATTACCCCTAATCTTCTTTACTTTAAACCTTGTCTCAATACATGGCTTTATATCACTAATTTATTTCCTCTGTTTTATTCTCCAATTCTATCCTGTTCATGCATGTGTGACTAATTTCTATTTTCCCAATATTTTTATTATAAGTACATATGCATGCATGTGGATAAACAAGTTCATATCAAGAACTGTTTATCAAAATTTTTCTTAAAGATATGATGAGAATCTGACAGCTAAAGAACACATAGTGACCTGAAATCCTTGAATAGATACAGAATCCAACCACTTGACTATAATTAAGCAATGCAGCATGAACCCCCAAAGGTCTATTTTAATTCAGACACTATAAGCTACAATGCAAAAATCTTTGCAAAACCATGTTCTGTTGAGTCTTAGAGGCTGTAAAATACAGAACTATGCTTTGCTCCTTTTCTTAGAGACTTAAAGGCTGGGGATTATGGCAGGACTACATTATCTGAACCATGATAAAAAATAATAAATATGAAACAGTGGGATGGAGTAATGCCCAAGATAGAACACTCCACAGAGTTGCAGAAAAACATTGCATCCTTAAGCTAACATTAAAACTTTATCCAGTAGTAGTACTGAAAGTACAGCTAAACAAATTTCCAATCAAAAACTCAATCCAATCTCCAAAATCATGCTTCAATTTTCTGTTCAACATTAAATATGGATCTTCTTAAATAAACATTACTATTAATATTTTATTATTTATAATTAAATTATAACAACCATTCTCTACACTTTTGATACATTTCTTCCACAATAATGTTTTAAATTAATTTTGTATTAAAATGCAGAATTTTATTTTTCAGGTGTATTTCTGAGATTAGCATTATATCATCATTGACTACCAAAACTTTATTATCATCAAGCTCCACATTGGACACCAATTATAATGGTGCAGAAGATAGAGGGTTAAAAAGGAAGAATCTGGGATTATAATGTTCCACAACTGGGTAGCCATTTGTAACCGTGCACCCAATTAGGGTTGAATTATGCAGATGGAAAACCATCATCACCCCAAATAAACAAAATATAAAATGAAATATAAAAGAAATGATAATGAATGTAATGCACATGAGATCAGCAGAGAACTAGTTTTAACTTGACATAGAATTACAGAGAATCAACAATAAAAAATCAGTCAACCTTGTGACTAGATTTGAAGTAGTTCTACTATAGACCAGGCTAATTATTTAGCAACCACCAAACATAGAGCAAAAATACAATGCAATAATTTGGATGCACAGACTCAGGTGGTAATCTATTAGAACATATAAAAAATCAAACAATGTTGAGGTACTAAAACAAGCTGACCATCAGCAACACCCTGACCATATAATACCCTTAAGGTGCTCACCAACTATATTTAATTTTTAAATAATAAATAAAATATAGTGCCTGGAATATAAAGGATATACCTTAGTACCATCTAGAGTTATCTGAAATCCAAATACCAACTTAACATCTAACTCATATAACTAACTGTTATGCTCTAATCTAGCTCAGGAAGCAAGAAATCTATAAACTATTACTGTAAGCAAGTGATAAATAAATAAATAAAGCAGCTTAATCTAAATCACTTTAAATAATTAATAGTTTTACCTACTACAATTAAATAGTTTTATTGGGATAATTTAAAAAGTCATAGAACCCTAGGCTGTCATCAAATAAAGTCACACACACACTGCCAATTCATGTAACAAGATTTGGTAGGAATAAAGATTAAAAATATTTTAAAACTTATTTAATAATTAATTAATTAACAATAAATAAAAGAAATTGTCATGATAGTGTGAAATTTTAAACATATTCATTTCATCAAAAAATATATAGTTTCATAAAAAAATATATTAACCAGCTGATTTCTATTAATTAAATTAACTTTTAATTCATTAATTTATTTCTTCAATATAACTAAGAGTTGGAAAAACTACACTTTTAAAGTCAATGATAACAACATTTGATTTAGTTTAATTAATCTTTTGTCATGCTTTAGGAGACAAAAATGAATAAAAAAGAGAAAACATGTTCCAAAAATTAAATTAAAATTTAAAAAAAAATTACACTCTCATAATTTTAAGAGAATATTAAATGAATTAAAAAAATCAATATGTTTCACAATTTGAAACATTAATAAAAATATTTAAAATGATCAATTCTTACAATAAAAACATTACTTCCATATATTTTTTACTATTAATAAAAGTACAGTCTGCACATAAAAAATACTCTTAACCATGGTTTTATTTTTTGTGGAATCCTTTTCAATTATTGTTTCCAGTTTTCCAATTGAGTTTTCCTCTTGAAGGCTTCTACACATGAACATAATTAATTTGTCTTTTTTGATGTGCAGTATTTCCAGGTTAGAAAATAAATTTTTTTATCCATTTCTTTTCACTAAAATTTTTAGGTGACCCTAATACATACAGAGACTTGTACTATTGGCTGAAGACAAGATTGCAGATTGCTTTAGGGGGTAACTTCTTTTTTATATTATATTTCTGTGAAGGCAGGTTATATGAAAGAAGATGATGTCTACCTTTTACCTGAATTTAGCATATGGCTTTTTTTGACGAAATGATTTTCATCACTAAACTCATAGTATGCTAAAAGCTTGTTTAAAACTTTTGTTGTTATATAAAACAGCTTGGTTAAGATTTCTACTATATCCTGAAATAGTTTAGTTTAATTTTCTGCTTTTTTTCTTTAGCAGCTAGATTAAGACTTGACTGTTCTGTTCAACAGCTATATCAGGAATCAACCTTTTCTTACCAGATACTTAGGTTTTCTGACTTATTTACATTCTTATTATTATTTTTCTAGAACAATCTTGCCTGAAAACCAATCACAATCTGTCTTTAACATGAGAAATTTTTATAACAAAGGTAAATTTCTACAAACACAATTGTTCACCATTCCCTCCTTAAACATTGACTTTAAAAAAACAAGTCAAGATTTTAAATTAACATCATAAATTTTTGAAATTCCTTTTTAATCAAAAAAGTTTTATTGCAAAAAGAAATAAGATAATCAGTTAGTTACACTGATTTGATTTTTTACAATGAAGAGAGATAAAGAGAAATGTAAAAAAACATCTGAATAATTAATAAAATTTATCAAAAGTGTTAAAATCTTATTTCCCCCCCTAAAAGTACTTTTATAGTTAAAACTTTGTCTTTTTTAAAGTGAAAATTAATATTTATTAAATAATTTAAAAAAAGAGAAAATTATTTTTCTCTTAGTACATTTTCATAATTTAAATTAAAACTATTAATTAATTATAATTACTGAAAAGCGAGAAAGAGAAAAAAAACAACTTGTTTACATTTTATAAATTTATCTCTTTTCTACAATCAGTTATAACTTATTAAAATATTTACATATTAAAATCATATTATTATTTAAGAAATTTAATGTTTGGGAATTTTCATATTATTATATTGGGACTTAAAATATTTAGTTGATTGAAGACCCATTATTATTATAAAAAATAGGCATAGAAAATTAAATATTATTATCCCCATTAATGAAATAATTTTAAACTAAACCTAAAGAATATGCAGCCAACTATTTATTTATTCTTTTCGTGCTGCGCTATAGTCAAATGGTTATGTATTAAAACACAATAACATCACACAATCACCATTTCTTATGCTTACAATGCTTACATAATTTGTTAACACAGTAACAACTTTCTCCATACAATACTGCCATCTAGTGCAAACCATAGAAAACAATAAATGATAGAAAGTTAGTGCATAAATTTTTTTATTAATGTCTGCTGATTCAATATCCCCAAGCTAGTTTCATTCTTATGAATAAAAGACCTATGCTAGAGACTAGTCTGAATAAATTAGGCACTAGATAAGAATTTTGATGTTTTAACCATCTAGCATCCATTGATCACTTTGGCTTGCAATAAGTGGCAGTAATGTATGGAGAAAATGTTAAATGTGTTAAGAGATTATGCAAACACAAGAAATCATGCTCATGTCATGTTTGGTTTAATGATAATACATTTTCATTGGTTATTTTTATAATTTCTCACAATACTTGGATGACTTTCAATAACAGCTTGTTATTGTGGTTGGTTAAAATGTAAAGTTCACTGTATATGAATTGTAGTTAACTTGGCAATGATTTTGGTAGAACTAATAGAGGCTGATATATTTTTTGTTCTTAAATATCAGTATTAATACTGCATTCTTCAAATCATTTATGATATCTTTATCATTTAGTCATTTGGTATATAATTTTACAAATTGTTTTTGTATTTCTTTATTTTTTTTTTATATCAATAATAATGTGATTATTTCTTGCAGATTTTTTGTTTTATTATCATACATTTGTTTGTAAAACTCTTCCCCTCACTTCATTGTCATCTCTCTTTTTTTTAAAAATGGTTACATCGTTTATTCCAACTGCTAAATAACTTTTCTTTCAATACTAAGATGTTAATTTGCACTGTTGAAATTTTTATTATCTTCTATAATTATTTTTGCTAATTTACAATTATATTTTTTTATATCACTGTTAACTCTTTTTGCATCATTTTATAAAACTATATATTTAATTTTTCTTAATGGATCATTTTTAAAAATTAGCACATTTTCTCCTTTTCTTTATACATTTTCCTGATTCCATAAAAATTACTGGTGTATTTCTTTTTTTTGTACCAATTATCATGCAGTTCATGATAGAGTATTACGTATTATCTTATTGATTTCATTCAAATTTAAATAATATTAAAAGTAGATCATTGTTTTAAAATGATTAACCACTTCTAATGAAAATTCATTGGAATGTTTTTCAGTATTAGAATATCAACTGTCAATAGTATCTTTTTATTAATTTTCATCTCTCTAGTTTTATATTCATGTATTTTACACTTCATTAGTTGATGATTAATTCATGTGTTAAATTTATCAAGAATATTACAATCCTGAAATAATTATTTTCTATTACGTATCTTCATTTGTTTTCTTCCATACTAATTTCTGTGTAGCAATTTCTTCATAGAAATTATGCATATTACTTAATTCTAAGAAATAATACTCCTTTATGTTGTTTATCTTATAATCAATGAAATATAATATAAATCTTTATTATATAATAATAACAACTTGTAAATACATCACAGAAAAATTATATATATAAAAGCCTTTTTCGGTAATTCTCAATTTTTTTACCCTTCTCAATATGATACCTCGTACTAATACTAACACGTATATTACGTATATAGCGACATCTATTGACATTTTCTATAATTCACATTTTTATCATTTTATTTATTTCCCCTTATATTACTTTCCATTCTTTATCCATTACCCAATCATTCATTAAATCAATTGACTTTTTGTAAATGTTCATACATGTATTTATATTATATTTTATATAATTTGTTTCATATATTTTCCTTCTATTCATTTCCTTTATATAATTTAATGGTCTTATGTTTTTAATACAATCTATTTTATGTCCAGATTTTAAATAATGAACATATAATGCTGATCTATCATCCCTCCTTTCAATAGCACTATTATGTTCTTTTGCCCTTTGTTCTAATTGTTTTGATGTTTGTCCATAGTAAACCATTTTACATATCCCACAAGTAATTTTATATACTGTTCCCTTTATATATTTCATATCATCTTTAATCTTATAATTTCCTATTAATATATCTAAATTTTTACTATTAGACCATCCTATTTTTATATTTTTATTCATATAATTTTTATTTTTAGTTAATATATCATAAATTATGCATAATATAAAGCTTTTCTTTTCTAGAAAATTTCCTATTTTCTATCATCATAACAAACTATCTGCATTTCGTATTTTCCATTAAATTGAATAACTAATCTTACAATTCTGAATTATATACCATCAATCTTCACAATGTTTTTCCACTTTTTATTTGTAATGCACCCATTTCACTTATTCTTGCAATGCTTCTGACTTTATAATAAAGTACATCTTTATTTTTCAAATCAAGCTTCATATTTTCTTCTAACTTCTCATAGTCCAACAATCTCCAACAATGTCCCATTGAATACTATATAGTTCTTCCAATTCATGTAATTTTTACTTAATAACAGCTGCAAGAACATATGGAATAGACATTAAAATTTACTCTACTTAGTTCCTTTAATGCCTCAAAGGGAGCCAACGCTCTTCTGAAAGTTATTAGAAAACTTTGTTAAGCAACTGATAAATAAAGAGTAATTTAGAAAATATTCATAGTATCTAAGTAATTCATTTATTAACAAATAAATTTCAGAATTAAAGAAAATGTCTCAAGATAATGTGCATATATGTAGAATAGGCAATCACAACCATCGATATAGATAAATTAGCTTTAAATAAAATTATTTAGTAAATAATATTCATTAGTTTTATTAAATCAAAATTTTAATTAAGCAATAAATTTTAAAAATTTTCAACTAATATCAAATGAGGTCTGGAAACAGGTGTAAAGCTAATGATAGAATGTTAGCTGAAAATAGCTAGCCAATCACTAACCAACAGATTATAAAATAATATGAAAATTGTTAGAGTCAAGGCAACAGGTTATAAAAGTTGTTAGTCTTTTATCAAATCAATTAGTCAACCCCTTTTGCCGCTTATTAATAAATATTATTATATTAATAATTTTTATGTTAATTTTTACAAATTATATGATTAAAATAATTAAAATTTAAATAAATAATTGAAGGTACACTATTTTGGAAAGATTGTAATATATTAGAAAAATTTACAGCTTAGCATATTCATAGAACAGGCAAAACTCTCCACACAGTAGTGCCACTTAATGCCAACCAGAGTAATCAATGGATGCCAGAAGGCTTGTGCATAAAATCCCTATTCAATGCCTACTCATCCAATATCCTCAGACTAGTTTCTGGATTGTGGCCTTTGTCAGTAAGGAGCTTTGGATCTGAAATCACTGCACCTAGATCTTAGGATCTAATGCAACCCTCCAGCAGTCACCTTTTAACTTTAATTAATTGAGTTCAGACCCATATGACTATATAAGCTATTGAGCTTAGATTGAAAATATTGTGTTTTCAATTTTATTCTCATGGTTTTGTAGTTAATTAGAGTTAAAAGGTAGCTGCTGGAGAGTTGCATTAGATTCTAAGATCTACGTGCAATGCTCTCATATCCAAAGCTCCTTACTGACAATGGCCACAAGCCAGAAACTAATCTGTGGATATTGGATGAGTAGGCAGTGGATAGGGATTTTATGCACAAGCCTTCTGACATCAATTTATTACTCTGGTTGGCACTGAGTGGCACTACTGTATGAAGAGTTTTGCCTGTTTTAATAACAGTTATGTGCTAGCATAAGAAATGGTGATCATGTCATATTGATAGGACTAATATAAGTTTAAATAAATGGAATTTATAAGTTAAATAATTTAAATATACTATTTACATGGTAATAACAATGCACAAGTCATTTTTGTTTATTGCATTGATGTTATTTGCAATAAATCATGCCTCTTTATATTTTCTTTTTCGATTATTGCTTGAAATTGTGGCTAGACTCACTAATATAGACGTAATATTGGAATCTGTTTTAGCTATTTGCATATATATATGTCTGTGTTGCACTAATTTTATAGCAGAGTTGGCACATGACCTACAATAGTAAATTACATTACATGTTTGTTCATTGCATTTAATTTTATAAACTATTTGAAGAGCTTGGTCTGAAGATAATTTGTCTTTAGTCTTGTTCAACATTTGATTTAGATTAGGAGGAATGCTAAATCTGATATTGAATTTTTTTGAGCAGAGTATTCTCATCTTGTTAGATATACATGGTAAAAAGGAAGGTTGATCCATGCATTAATATTGTTATTAATGTTCCTGGTATTTAAAGATGAATATAATTTTTTAAGAGTTTTATTTAATATATTAATATTATATCCTGAGTTTGACTTTTATATACAGTAGTTGTTAATGTTGTCTTTTTTGTATGCTTCAGAATTGCATAATTTATAGTTTCTATACAAAAACATTTGAAGCCAGCCAATTTATGTAGAATTAGAGTATATGAATGCAGGTGAATTACAATGTGAATGTTGATAGGCTTTAGAATCATTTTATAATTTATTTGTGCATTTGAGTTTCAGATATACGTATCTAAAAACATTATATCATTTGATGTATCTTCATATTCTACGGTCCAAACTAAAGAAGATCATTGACATAATTTATCCTGTATATTAGTAATTGTTTTTTTTTCAGCATAGATTAAAACATTGTGTACATAGCATATATACAAAGATGATATTAGTGTAATGAACATTTTGGAATGATTTCTAATTCAAATTAGTTCAATATTATACTACAAATTATTCCACTTAATGATAGTCACATAGGCTAATAACTTAGCAATCATTCCAAAAAAGTTTAACACAAAAATATCACCTTTGCATATGCATTACATAGATGATTTTTTTTCCTATGCTAAATAAAAATGAATTATTGATATACAGGATGAGTTATATAAATTATCTTCTTTGGTTTGGACTATAAAATATAAAGATACATCAAATAGTATAAAGTTTTTAGATATGTATATCTGACATTTAAATGCGCAAACAAATTATAAAATGATTACAAAACTCATCAATGGTTTTAGAGTAATTCATCCTTTCATATATTCCAATTTCCCATAACTTGGCTGGCTTCAAATGTTTTTTTGTATAGAAACTATAAATAATCCAGATTTAAAGCAGACAGATACATCAACATTGAAAATTATAAAAAAGACAATTAATTCAGGGTATAATATTAATATATTAAATAAAACTCATAAAAAATTCTATTCATCTTTAAATATCAGGAACATTAATAACAATATTAATGGATGGATCAGCCTTCCTTATGTACCATGTATATCTAAACAATCTTCTTAAACAAATTCAATATTAGTTTTAGAACCCCACCTAATCTTAATCAAATGTTGAACAACATTAAAGATAAATTATCTCTAGACCAAGTTCTCCAAAAATTTTAAAAAATGAAACACAATAAACCAACATGTAATGCAATTTACTATGGTGAGTTTTGTACCAACTTTGGTATAAGATTAGTCCAACATAAACATATTTACAAAAATGCTAAACCAGACCTCAATATTAAGTTTATAATTTTAGAACATGAAATTGAGTCTGGACAAAATTTTGATACATTTAATATTAAAGTTGTTTGCACTGAGTGCAATGATCAAAAAAGAAAATATAAAAAGGCATGGTTTATTGCAAATAATATTAATGCAATAAATAAGAAAGACTGTGCATTGCATTATCACACAAGTATATTTAAATTATATAACCTATAAACTATATTTATATAAACTTATATTACTTCTATGAATATGACAGACCTGGTTTAAAGCAGTGGTAAACTGTAAATTAAAATCTTTCCTGAATAGTGTATCTTCATTATTCAAATTAAGAAAAGAAGTAATCTAACTGAGTAATAATTTAAATTATTAAAACAGGCAAAACTCACTATATGTATTGCCACTCACAGCAAACTAGAGTAATCAATGGATGCCAGAAGGCTTGTGATCATGTGATGTTTATTAATTTAAATTATTATGATTAAAAGCTCAATTCTATGACCATTCCTTTTCTCAAGCATGTAATAATATCTTAAAATTTCCTGCCAGTAAAAAATATTGTTTGAAGTAAAATTAAAAAAAAAAAAAAATTCCATTATATTATTTTAAATTACAATATTATAATGACATGTAATCATAATATTTTAAAATCACAACTTTTCAAAAAGCATATGGTTTTACAAAACGTTTCATAAAATGTATATCAATGGCTTTGGAATATATACATTTCTCACTAGGAATAAAATTGAGAAAAAAATTTAAAGAAACCCAAAATAAAATATGATAATGTATTTATCCTTAAGATTTTGTTAAAAGTAAAATTTTATAAGCATTTGAAATTCCATTTCAACATTTATTTTATTTTAAATACAATAATAAAATCAGTTGTCATATGAATAAATTACATTTCCACCTAGAAATAAATTTCAAAGAGTACTAATTAGATCATTTAAAACACCTTTTTGAAAAGAATACATAAAATTAGTTGTTATCAAAAAGCGATTCAAATTGTTCAAATAATTTAATAATTTTATTTCTTCCAAGATGTAAAAAAAATAATTCAATATTTAGCAAAGAAAAAGTGAAATTATATTTAGCTTACTTTGAACTGTATATGTATTTTTGCTGTTGGAAAATATTTTGTTTATGCTTACATTGAGAGTGAATGAAATGAAGCCAAACTTTAAAAATCAACATTCTTTCTATGCTTTCAGTTTAATGAAGGACTGAAATACAATTAGAAGAATTCCTTTAATATTTCCAAATATTGCATTTCTTGCCCGAAATTGTTGGCTTTCTACAGCTTGGAAAAAGTTATGCCCAATGTTTGTTCCTATTGAATTATATGATGTACGTAATAATTATTTTCCACTATTATTTTCTGTATTTTTCTATACTTAAATAAATTTAATTCACTATTTCATACAAGTCAAAATGTACATTTCATTTGTATTTTTAAAAATGATACATAATTTTTTTTTCATATGAATAGAATGATTATTTATAGACAATAAAAAAAGGAAATTCAAAAAATTAAGTTGTGTAGCAGAAACTTTATAAATTCAAAGGTTATTTTAAACTGTTTTTACATTATCATAATTAATGTATTGATTGATTGATATAGAGTTTTAAATTGTTTTTATCTTATACTTATTATATTCTATGAAGAATTATAAATGCAAACACTTAAAGCACAATAAATTATTTATAAATGTTAGAAAATTTAAGAAGTAATGTTAAACAACTTTCCTTGTTTGAATTCTAATACCAATTTGTTCTTTAGAAAACTTGTTTGCATCCACAAAAAGTTAACATTTGTATATACTAACCATTAATGGAACCATCGTGTATATAACAAGCTATATAAGGATAAACTAATCAATATACGGTATTTCTTTTATTTGGTAAATAACCAGAAACAAAACAAAAGAAATATGTTTGAAAACAGGAAATTAAAGTTGTTGTTTGTTTTTTTTAAGAAAACGCGTTCTTAAATTAATATATTTTACAAAGAAATAATGATTATAAAACAAACATTATATTTGAAAACATGAAAATAATATATTTAGAAAACAAAAAAATATATGTAATATAATTGAAAACACGAAAACAATGCATTTTTTTAAAAAAACAAACAAACCTGAAATTAATATATTTTGTAAACAAACAATGATTATTAAATGAATAATACATTTGAAAACATGAAAATAATATAATTTATTTAGAAAACAGACCTTGAGGAAAAAATTTAATTAATGACAAGAGCAATCTTAATTCCATAATAAATTGATAATAATTGATGTCAGTAAATATTTAAGTTATAAAAAATTTTAATTTATATAAAGAAATTTTGATAATTTGACAGCCAATATTTCACTGCTGGGTGATGCCATAATATTTAAACTTATGACAGTTTTCAAAATAAATTATTTAAATTTTCATTTTATAAAAACAAATTGGGTTTTCAATCATTATTTGTTATAGAGACTATAAGTCATCATATGATCCTAATTTAAATAATGCTATTCAGCAGCAAAATCTTTTTTCCACCTCGTTTGCCACCTAGTGCCATCTACTCAATACTAAAACTTAAGTTAGATGGCATAACAATGGCAAGAGAAAAAAAAATTGCTATCTATTATAAAAAATATCGATTTCATGCTTGTTTTCTAAATAAATATTATAATATTACAATTTTATTATTACAACTATGAAACATTGTCTCAGCTTAATAAACAGATTATAATATAAAAATACATGCCTCACAAATATGAATAGGTTAAATTTAAATAATTAAAATGGAACATTTATTTATCAATATGAATATTGAACAAAAGTACTTTTTCAATTTAATAATTGGAACACTCTTAAATGTTCACCACTGTTAAATAAAATATTGGCAAACAAAAGTATTTATGTTTTATGATGAAAAGAAAATGATAACATTGTCTTTTTGCAGTTAATCTAATTGGCAACAATTTCATTTCATGAATTTAGAGACTATTGTAAATGTGTTGATGCAATAAGAATCATTAGCTAGCATATAGACAATCATATTTTTAAAAAATTTAATTAAATGTTTCATTTTTCTTGTCAATCAAAATAAATTAAAAGATAACGTCATAAGAAATAGATGATGTTAAAAGAGAGTAATTACCATAGAATAATGCACACAAAAGACAGTACCCACTCTTTAGTATAATGTATTACTGAAATTGATGATAATGCATATGATGAAGACAAACATAAAAATCTCCCAGCATTATATCTTGAAGTAAAATTTTATGTAAAGATATTAAGACATCATTATCATTATATAAAAAAAATATCAGGCGCAAAAGTCACTAACATATTGTTATTTTACTTAAAGAAAGTTAAAGATTGTAATGGAAAACTATGTGCCTGTTTAATCATCATGAAGAAAAAATACTATTGAAAAATATCAGAAATTGAATTGAAAGTATTTTATCTTATGCATTTGTTTTTATAATAATAATAACAATAACAACAACAACAACAATAATAATAATAATGATGATGATGATAATAATAATAAACTGTTACTTGTAAACAAGTATGGCCATTCTAACATCAAAAAGAAAAAGGAAGAAAGGGGAGAGTTTTGCAATGATTATATAAATTAATCTGTGACTCACAAATATGTTCACACATATAACATGCTAGTCCATTTTACTATTTACTTGATATTTTGTGATTCTGCCTTGTAATTTCTTCAGTAGAGAATTTTTATTTCTGAAATACTTCAACACCATATCTAATTGTAGCTGTACAGCATATTCTATTTTCTGCCATATTCTCCCAATAAAAACAATTGACATTTCACTTCTTTACAATATCTTTTAGATAATATTTATATAATAGATGAGATCTAACTCCTCCATAAAGAGTCATGCTTAAGTTCACCATAAAACACCCTTTTAGGAAGTCTTCATTGTTCATTCATTTTATATCCCCAACCAATGGAGATGATTTTACAATAGTGAACTCAGTAGTATCACATTTGGAAAACAGAAGAACATATTCGTTTGTTTTATAATCTTTCCCTTGTATTCTGAAAATTTTATGGAGCATCTTTAAGTGAAATTTTTACACCAATAGGGTAAGTTAGATAAAATAGCAGCTCCTTATAGAGCTAAATTAGTTTCAGGTAATTTTTTTTAAGGAAATACTTTATCACTGAATTTGCTAAAAGCAGTGGTACAATGGATTGTATGTTGTATTGCAGCTACTAAATTGCCTTTTCTGTTTATAAATCTACCAAAGTATTTAAATTTATTTACATTCTGAAGTTGATAAACATCCAAGCTAAAAGTAGCCAAAAATTTTCCATCAGTTATTAAATTGATAAAGAACTTAATATTTTTGAATATTAATTAATAAACCAATGTTTCTATATGTTGCATTCAAAAGATTATAAACAGCCTGTAAATCATCTTTTGAATTATGAAAAGTAACATAATCATCAGCATTACTGTAAATCCATAATGCAAAACAGAATCCAATTAGAAGTGCTTGTTGTCATTTTTAATCAATTCAAATAAAAATTCCACCATCAAATCTGTATTGTATATTGATTCCTGTTTGGTTAAACTACCTGTAAACAATTCCAAAGACTACTGACATAAAAATTGAAAACAATATTGGAACATGTAAACATTCTTGTTTAACTTCAGTTTTTATTTCAAATGCTTTAGATTTTCTGTCTGTAGTAATATTAAGTTAGAAGAATAAAAGCACCCTTAAGAGATATTCCTAAAAAAAATTAATATTTCTGAAACTAACACGTTACTACCATCACCAACACCATGTTTTAAAGCATCTTTGGTTTTTTATTATGATGTGCAGTCTTTTCATTTTTAAAATTATGAAGAACTGTTTTGACTTTACTAAGTTGAATATGTTTGTCCAAACCAATATTATATAAAGGTTGTCATCTCAATTTCTGGATCATTATTAAAAAGATGATCAAAATACTTTTTACACCTGTTCAAAATATCTTTGTCATCATATAAAACAGTTTTTTTCTGGATTTAATAGAATTGTGATACAATTACTTAAGTCCACACTAATGCTTCATAAAAAACTAAGAAACCTATGATCAACAAATATCTACATATTCTTTGCATTTTTAATCTACAAATCATTTTAAAACCATGGTTGGTGCATATACTAACCTGTTTGCTGTGATATTACTAACAGTTGAATGCATTTGGAGTATTTAATTAAAATTAAACTTTTTTAAAGACATTCAACACATATATTAGATGATGGAAATAGTCCAATATAAAATACAACTTTTTGTTAGTTGTTCAAATTCTGCCTTCATATTTTTTATATTATTATGAAATGTCACATTTAATCCATTATTCTGCCAAGCAGAAAATGTCATGTGTTTTTAAATTAAATCACTTATAACAAGATCATTATCAGAAAACCAGTTTTAATTCTTGTTTTTAATAAATTCAAGGATAGATTTACTTGCATTTAAGGCACATCTTTAAGTGAATTCCATAGTTTTGTAATATGACAGTACTGAAGATTCAAATTAGCAATTTTACTGGATTGATAACTGCTGAAATTTAGTATACATAATAGATTCTTCTTAAGAATAAACAGCAAATTTATTATGAATATGACTGAAGTAATATCTATTTTAATTCATCTAACAATTTGATATTGGAGTGTGCTATTATTTATCCAAAAATCTATGCTTCCAATTGTTCACATAATGTAAACTTGTATTCTGACTCCTAACTACAATGTAATCTATTTAATACTATTATTTGAGCTTTGATGCATCCATTTCAGTTGAAATAGAGCACCAATACCATTATTTTCAATATTTTTGAACCATTGTCTATGATCTATATGAATGTGTACATTAAAATCTTCAAAATAAAAAAATGATATTTTAGTGGTATTGCTATAATAATTCTATCCATCAAAGAAAAAGAGTTTTTTCTGAGTATGAATAGCCTTTATGTATATATCATAGTTAGTATGTGTACATAATAATATATGTGTACATAAGTGATTAAAAATATGATATATTTTTAAGTGAAAAGAGTTTGACATTGTTTGCTTTTGATTGGAATATTTTAAAAAAATGCTTATCAAAACTACATTGTAAATGAACTTCATTTAATATGTATAATTTTACTTAAAATCATTTTCACACTTATACATATTTAGTGTGTGTACATAATTATATATGTATAATCAATTAGTAACTAAGTTACTTTTCTGTTGAAGATTGTTTTAGATTTTTTCTTTTTATTTGAAAAAAAAAATTTTTTTAAAAAGCTTTATAAAACTTTTATGAACTAACTTTCTTAGTACTTAAATAAAGCTTACAGTTGAAACCAAGAATTTTGTGAGCATTACTTAAAACATTGTAGTCCTAAGATCAAAATTTTCAAAACCCCCACTCTTCCATATCAAAGAAACTAAGTTACCTATATAAAATATGATTTACTTTTGTAAACATTTTTAAAAATGTATAAAATTTCAATAAATTATATTGAACTTAAATCTATTAAAAATTAATTTTAAAATATTATTATAATTTTAAATTGAAAGCAAAAAAAAATACTACACCACCCTCTTTCAAGCCTTATTTAAAATGTATAAAAGTTCTATAAATATATTTTAACTTTAACATTAAAATATTTAATATTTTCCCACCCTCTAAATGACTTACTAAAAATATTAGTGCCCTATATGAATTTGCCTGTCATTTCTTACTTATATATCAAGTTTGAAGCAAAACTATTTAATTGAAATTTATTAAACCTCAATTTTAAAATATTATTATAACTATAAATTGAAAGCACAAAAAATCTTTATATCACTCTATTATGAGTTTTACTTAAAATATATTAAAGTTTTAAAAACAATTTTTAACTTTGATATCAAAATATTATATATTTTCCCATCCTCTGTCCTAAGAAACTAGTGTTCCATATGAATTTGTCTCATATTTATTATTTATGCACCAAGTTTAAAGCAATTCTATTGAATTTAAATCTATTAAAAGTCAATTTTAAAATTTGATTCTAACTACAAAGTAATTCAAAAGTTTACAAACAAAAATACCAACAAACAAGCAGATTTTCCAACTTACATTAAAGCATTTAAGTCAATTATTTTATATAGCATGATGTTTTTTTACAAACTGTAATATTTTAAACAGCATTAAACTGTTGCACATGAGCTTTGGATTTTAACTATAAAATGAATGAATACAAACACTTCAAACACATGTTTGAAGTGTTTGTATTCATTCATTTTATAGTTAAAATCCAAAGCTCATGTGCAACAGTTTAATGCTGTTTAAAATATTATAAAAGCATTTAAAAAAATAAACTTCATGATTTCTGGATTTACAGTATAGTGATAATTATACTGCTTTTGATAATGCTTATGTTGAACTATAAAATAGACATAAGTTTTTGGATTGAACATATAAAGATTTTCACTTAGCAATTAGTGTTATACACCTAGATCTCATTTTATGTGGTAGATAGGTTCCACAGAAAACCTGCATTAAAAAAATTGCACAAAAATAGACTTGACTTACCTTGAAAAATGGGGGATAGGGTCTGTAATTTTCAGAATTCACATAAAAGCAAAGTAACAAGGAAGAATTACTTTAAAATTCACATTAAATAAATAAGCAATTAAAGTATGACTAATAAAAAATTTCAAATATTTGAAAAAAATTAATACAAGACAAACTTTTTTTTACTTTTTTTATTGCTATAGTATTTAATTTTACATTTTTCATACATATTTTAATCATTACTGCTAGCATTCATTTGTAAACTGGTAAGAAATCAGATTTGATGTAATGTGATGTATTGTAGCTTCTCCTTAAACAAAGTCAAGAATCTCTCAGCAATTATGCCCAAAGAAACCTGTTAGCCACGTTATTTTTATTTGTGATGTGATGTACAACTAGCACCACTTTCTGTCTTATGCTGTGTTAATGGTTTTCTGTTTCTATATTAAAAGCATGAAATTGCAGTCAAAACAAAATATTATACATTATCATTAGAAAGATTATTTTCAGTTTATAAAATCTTCATTTTTTATTTTAAAAATCTAAAAGATTATTTATTTCTGTTATATATAACAAAATATACGTTTTAAAAGTTTAGTTGTTTTGAGTATTTATTGTGATATTATTGCAATATTTTTATATGTAAGTATAAATCTATTATTATTATTTACTTATTAGTATAAATAGGTTATTTACATAGAAGCTAAAAATCCAAACACTGCTTCAGGCCATATTCACATTAGCTGCTAATATAATGTTATATTTTTGAAAAAAAAAAGTATTTCAAGTGAAAATAAGTTATTAATAATTTAAATTTCTTGATATCTAATAAATATAGTGAAATATGAAAGATATTAAGAAGAAACATGAATCGCATAACTTCAAAATCGCATTAAAATAATCCGTATAAAATGAGACTCAGGTGTACATGTTTTCAAATAGTTTATCAGCCAATGTTCAAAGAAAGATATATTTAATTTCTTTTAGCTTAAATAAATATCATCTTGAAAAATATGAACCGATTTAAATATCCTGTTATTTTTTTAAAGTAGAAAGATGGTCTTAGAAGTTGATTTGCAAGACAGTCTCTCATGCGCTGTTGCCTCTTTTAATAAGTGAAAACATATAGTATATCATCACATAGAATTTTCATTTTATTTCAAATTATAGTATAAAAGTGAGATCTAGATCTCTATTCTATAATGTAAAGGTATTATAAAAGTTACATTTAATGATGTTTCAATAAAATGCATAAAATACAAAGGTGATATATGAATTTATAAAGTCTGCTGCTGCATAGTGACATCTACTTTATAATAAAATATATTATAGTAAATTTGAGCATAATTTTCATAGAAGAGGGAAAACACATTTATATTATTAAAAATTATTTCAAATATATTCTAAGGAAATATAATATTGATTATTTTTATTTGAGAGATATCTGGATGAGCATTGAAGTCAAAGTAAAATTATAATTAAACAAGGTATTGATGTCTTTCAAAAAGAAAGGTCTGCAAAAGAAGTTAAAAGACAATATTACTAAATATCACATCTTTGTGGTTCAGGAACTGGTGTGCATAACTTCTGAAAATTCATTTTTATATATTATTATTATTATTATTATTATTATTTATTATTATTATTATTATTATTATTATTATTATTATTATTATTATTATTTTCTTCAAAAGAACTTTATTGCAGATAACAAAAAAAAGTTACATTTATAATTCATTTACCACAAGCACATAAATAGTCAAAACAATGAAGAAAAATTATATGTAATAATTATTATGAGAAAAGCAAAAGATATGCTTATGGTTTACATATTCAGATTTACACTTTTTTTGATGATTAATATATGTCTTATCAATGTTTACTTATTTATAAAAAATTTAGTTTTTATTAGTCTTTATTTCCTTTGTTTTATTCACTAAAGCTTGGGCATTGCTGAAGTATGGACCAAGTAGCATTATTTATTTTTGAAGCACATTTTTTTCAGTTCTTATGTGTACTAGTTCCATTTTATTCCAAAATATATTTGAATGTCTTATTGATACACGAAAGAACATTAATAAACCACAGGATAAATAAAGTGAAATTGCTTGCCCATTATTTTTAGTAAATGATGATAAAAAAGTTGGAATATTATATTTTTTTTATTTGCATAATGTGTATATAGTCAAGCAAATATTATCAAAAGTAGAGCAAGCAAAAAGGAAATAGACTTGAATTTCAGATTTTCTATGGCATAAACAACATCTGTTTTCTATATTTTTGTAATTTCCCCTATATTTATGGACATGTAAGGTGGGAAATGCTACAAAGTTAAATTTTAACAGAAATTCATAAAATTTAGGTTCTAATAACCAGAATTTTTACTATTAATATTTACAATTCATCTTTTATCATGCAATGTAGCAGAAGGATAAATTATTTGATATATATATATATACCAATATTTTCATTTATTTTGAGGGGTAAATAAGAAAAAAAAATTGATATTGAGGCTCAAAGTAATTAAAGTTTTCCAGTAACTATTTACTGATGGTGGCTTATACGTTGAGGTAATATGGGATTATATGGGCATAAGCAGAATTGAGATTCAGTATCTTGTGAATTTTAAAGATATTACAATTTTTATTAGAGGGGCTTGAATATGTTTTAATGAGATTGAGATAATCTTTTTTCCTTTCAGCAATTTTTTTACATAGAAAATTTATTTTATTATTAAAAAACTTATAAAGTATTATTGGAGAATAATGTTATTCGAGTAGTTATTAGTAGATTAAATAAGAACACTCTTGAAAATAATAATAGATAAGGATTCTTTTGAAAATAATGACAAATAAGATTTTGAAAGTGAATTAATTATATTTTCAATTTTATTTTTTTAAGTTGTTCTTGTATTTATTTCTTCATTTCTGAGTTGCTCAGATAAAATGGGAATCGTACAAAAGGGCTAGGTTTTCTTTAAAATGTTGTGTGTGAAATTATCCAATATATTTTGACCAAGCACAACTGATAAGGATTTTTAATAGAGTTATTATCTATTTTTGAAGTCAGAAAAACCAAGATATCATCCATGTAGGCAATACTAGAAATATTTACTCTTAAATTACATATGTATACCCCTGATAATTCTTTGTCTATCATATTCAGCAAAGGGTTGGTATAGATAAAGTAAAAAAGGAAAGAGTATTTAGTGGAGAGTCTTATGCAATTGAACAATATGACACAAAAAAGAGTAAGGACGTTTTACTAAGTGGAATATGTATTTACCAGTTTAATGAAAGATTGGTGATTAGTAATATTAAAGTCCTTGGAAATGCTGGTTTATGTAATAAGAAGTTCATCATGTTATGCCAATGTTGTTTTTTTTTTTGTAACAAAGGGGATATTTTTTTTTTTTTCTTTTTTTTTTTTTTTTAAATTTAAAAAAACTTTTTTATTTTTTTTTAAAATTTTTAAAAAAAAAAAAAAAAAATTTTTTTTTTTTAAAAAAAATTTTTTTTTAATGGGTTATAATGGAGGTTTAATTTTTAAATGGGGATTTTTTTAAAAAAAAAAAAAAAAAAAGGATTATTTTTTTAAAAAAAGAAAAATAAAAAAAAAAAAAAAAAAAGGGAAAAAAAAAAGGGGGGGGAAAAGGAAAAAAAAAATTATTTCCTCTTCTATTCTAATTGCTGTTGGTATGTGAGCTGATAATATTTATCTCAGTTTTCAGTGAATATAGTGTGTGGGCTATGTATTAATTTGTCTCAAAAAGATTTTTTTATATCACCAAGTATTTTCTAAGTGCCTCACAGGCTGACTGATATAGTTTGTTCAAAGCAATCACACTTGATTAGCTTTTTTTATAAGCTGTACTATGGCACATTTTTTTATTTCATCTGCAACAGCTAAAAAGTATTGTAGGTGGCAGTGTGACCCTTGTTATGATGCTAATATTACATGACCCATTATTAACAAAGGCAATCCATGTTTGTACTGGATCCATTTCTATATCTCAAAGATTGAAAAGAGAGCTATCCATTTCTGAAAATAAGTACTTTAGGGTTCTACTTGGGAGGAATATTCTGATTGTCTTTTTTATGGATGTTAGTGATGTGTATATAAAATAATTTGAAATGAAACAATAATTATGGAATGATTTAATAATGCTGATTTTTTAATAAAAGGCTGATCATGTGGGCTTGTGAATAAATAACCAGATCGATCAGGATGAAAATATACCATTATTAGATGAGAGTTAAATCCTCCATTCATAAGAGGTAAACTTATAAGTGGAAGTATTTTGTGACAAAGCTATTATATGACATATTAAAGTCACCAAGTAAAATTAATGGATGTGATGGGGATGCAATTTTGGAATTTAAAATTTGAATAATCATATTAATTACTCTATAATTTCAGATTATATAAACAAATGCTACATTTAATGTTACTGTTTTGTGATATAAAGTTATAATTAACATGTGCATCTGTATATTTTAATGAATAAATACTTTAACATGTAACCTTACTAAATGATGCCAGAAATAATAAATCTAGACTTCTTTCTTATATCAAATTGTAATTTAATATTGTTAAATATTATTAAGAAAATACCAAATAAAAAAATTAAGTTTACTAGCAAAGGCACACTTATACTTCCAACTAATAATAAATCTTAAAATAAAAAGGCAAATTTACCCAACATGAGTTACATTTGGACACCTATTAATTTGGCATATCAATACTTTATATTTTATAATTCAAATAATAGTCAATAACAAAAGAAACATAATAATTTATTATCAAACAAAATAATTTATTTTAAAACAATAAAATAACAATAATGTTATTATAATAGCTAGAAATATTTAAATTCATGTATCAAAATCAACAAATGCATGTGTAATTAGCAATCTGGAACATTGCCAAACTAAGCCATCCTTGATCTCAATATCTAGTAACATGGTAACCTATATAATAAGGACTATAAGACTAAGCAGTGGGTGAAATGCCTGTTATCATATTATATATGAGATTAATTCTCTATTACAATATTCTAAGTAATGGCATAAAAATAACAACTATTCTTAAAACTTCATATATAAAATATTTAAATATTAATTCATCAGTATAGCCATATTATTGATAAAGATATAAACATTACCCATGCTCAAAAAGTCATAATAAAAATAAGGCCATAGGAAATTTATAACTGAAACTAACCAACAAATATCAAGCTAAACATACAAAATAAGAATATCTCAACTGCATCAGTCAAATCCCATATATATAAAATAGATATTTATTACCATTTAAACAATTATTATTTAAAATTATAAATATCATTAAATAAAACAAATTATATATTTCTTAATCTGTATTAAAATATGACATCTATAAAATAAAAATAAACTATCATTTATCATAACCATATTATGTTTAAATATTACATTTAAAATGTTTTGAAAATAGTGTTCTGGAAATACTTAAGAACTGAAAAATTATAAAGGATTAATATCATAAAAATATTTAGATGAAAAGCAATTTAATATAAATAAAACAAAATATTTAATAAACATTTACAATATTTTTTGTCATTTTAAACTTATTTACCAATAGAAAATAACATTCTTCAAATTTAAAGAAATAGTAAATGATCACTTTCTTCACTATGGCACTTCTTTTAAACTATAGAAGATTGTAAACAGTAGATAGGCTTGAATGAAGTTGTATAAAAATCATGATGATTTGCAGCAGTTGATGGTTGTAAAGTAATCCTATTTATGGCAGATGAAAATATGAAGAAATAAATTATCCATTTGAGTCTTGGTTTTCAAATTCTTAAGATAAAACTATTTATTTACAAGTTCATCTTGGAGGTTTTAAAATTCAATGTTTTTTTTTTTTCAATTAACATCAGGAGAATTTTGTTCATATGATCAAACAGTTTCCTTTAAAAGAAATCATTCTTGGCTAATTACCAATAGAACAGTAACTAAATCTATAGTCAATATTAAAATTATTTGAAACAAATAATTGTCAATTCTTTAAAACTAATATTTTTAAATTGCACAACTGAATTTCTTTTTAAATATGTTAATAAAATCAGTTTTTATTTATCATATTTCTAAATTAATACATTTTCTTAATTTAAATACTAATGAAATCTATTTCAATATTATATTTAAATGAATTGAAATGGCAAGTTTTGCTTATCACTACTCCTGTACTTGCGTAAGGTGAGAATGATGGTTGAGATAATGGTGAGTTTCTTTGATCACTAAGGTAAACCATATTGATTAGTTGTTGTTGTTGTTGTTGTTGTTATTATTATTATTATTATTATTATTATTATTATTATTATTATTATTATTATTATTATTAAGTTTCAACAATAATAAACTTTATTGATCCAATAGTTACATAATATTACAATGCCATAGCAAGATACATGTTGAATCTTATTATTGTCAGTTCAATTTCAAGTGCTACAATATTCATTTTTTTAAAAGTACATATGTATATAGGTAATTTTACATGATTTTATCCACTTTAGCAATGTTAATTAATCACATTATTGTCCAATAGGAGCATAATCTGGACCATGCTTTCTTTAATTTTTGTTCTTTATAGCTTTGCTGTTTGTCTGAGCAGGGACCAAGTAGCTGCATAAATATCTGGGCTGGTGATCTGCTTGTCTCTAACTTGCATTTTATTCAACTTATTTTCAAATGTGGCTGGATGCTTTCTGGGGTTATTACCCAATATGAACACACACCTAGTGCACCAAAGTGCATATAAGACAAACGTTGTGGCCCTTATGGCTGGTATAGACCTACCTTTGTAATTTGACATAATTTTCATCATTGTAGTATTTTTTTCTGTATTTGCCCTGCAAAATGCATCTAGTCTGTGCTAAGGCCTTGCAGTTGAAAATTATATGCTGTAACGTCTCCTCAGCCATATGGCAAAGGCCACAGAATGGATCAATTGACCTGTACATTCTTCTGTGATGTAAAAAATATTTAGTAGGTAAAGCGTTCAACTTCATCTTGATTATAAAATCTAGGAACTTAGGTTTTAGTTGCCATTTTTTGTATTGCTTGATCAGATTTTTGTTTCCTATTTCTAGTATTGATGGGATCTCCTCATTATAATTATTTTGATGTATAAATTTATATATTTCCCAATATTTATATTTTTTGGTCCAATTGATCTGGAATTGTTCTTTCTCTCCTGCATTGGTAGACGGTGATTGCCAAAAAACAATCTTTTGGAGGAGGTCTATCTGTAGGTGTTATCTGCTCTAGGTGTCTTAATTTAGGAAATTGAGTGAGTATAGCAATTATAGCATTTCTTGTTTGAATGTTTGTAAGCTATGCAATCCCAGTCCATTTGCTATAAGAGGGCGATTCAGTTTTTCCATTGAAATTGCCATCGACTTTTTCCCCCAGATGAGCTTGCAACATATGGAATTAATGCATGCCATATTATTATTATTATTATTATTATTATTATTATTATTATTATTATTATTATTACTACTACTACTACTACTACTACTACTACTACCACTGCCACTACTACTACTACTACTACTACTACTCCCGGTATTCTAGATTAAAGACGTGTTCAATTTTTTCTCTCTTGCTTTTGTTTTGTTTTACTGTATTTTTATTTATAATATTAATTTTTATTGTGTTCAGTAAAATAGGATTTAATTGGATTTGCTTATAAAATGTCTTTCTGCAAGATTTGTCATGACTTACCTAAAAATGGAAATTTTGTTTCGTATATGGGCTGTAGCACCAGTTTTCATTACACGTGCTCAACGTTAGGAGAGGCTACCTATAAACGAATATCTTTTAAAAAAAAGCAGGAATGGAGATGTAATGTTTGTAGAATTCCACCTGATGGTGATGGTTCTGTTATGGTAAATAATACTGATTCTTCGAACTTGATTTTAAATGATATTTTGGAAAAATTAAAATTACTTCCGGTTATACATACGGCAATTTCAGAGCTTACGATTACGGTTGCGAAGCTTCAGGTTGATGTGGATTTTTTGCGAGGTAAAGTTGATAAAAATAATGATAATTTACTGCGATTGTCAAATATGTATGATTCTTGTGAAAACGAAATCACTTTGTTAAAGGAAAAAATTGACTATATGGAACATTCACAGTTGGAATGTGAAATTGAAATACAAGGTGTTCCCTTTTGTGAAAATGAAAATTTATCTTTAATTGTAACGAAGTTGGCAGAAAAACTTGAAATTGAAAACTTTACTACTAATTGTATTGAGAATGTTTATCGGACAAAATCTAAATCTAATAATATAGCAGGTTTTATTGTTATTCGTTTTGCTTCGCGAAATTTAGCTAAATCATTTTTATTGAAGAGAAATGTTATTAAATCAGTTTCTGATTTTTTGTTAACAGAATCTAGTCAGCGTGTATATATTAATCAATGTATAACTCCACATATTAGACAGCTGTTATGGAATGCTAAGCAAAAAATGCGTGAACGTAAAGGTATGGCTTTTATACGTAATGGATTGGTTTATATTAGAAATGATTTAAATTCTCCGTGTGTTTTAATTAAAAATGAATCTGAGTTGTCAGCGTTTTGAAATTTATTTCCTAAAGTGAAGCTTGATGCATTTTATCCTCATGATGAAACTTTGTCTAATTTAAATGTTTTTCATATGAATATAGAAGTGTTAGATCTAATTTTGATGAATTTGTTGTGTATTTAAATGATTTTCCTGCCGGTTTTTATGATGTGATAATTTTAACTGAATCTTGGATTTCCATTGAAGAACAGCATTTATATGTTCTGGATGGCTATTCAAATATTCTTTCTCCTCGTGCGTCTTCACGTTCAGGTGGTGTATTAGTTTTTGTGAAAGGAAACATTAAATTTACATATCATAATCCATTTCTTGCCTCTGCAGAATGTGTTTTGATTCATCTGAATTTACCTTGTTTTGTGTTAACTATTGTTGCTTTATATAGATCGTGGACAAGTATCATTTTGGATTTTATAGCTGAACTTGATGTGTTATTGTCTGATTTACACACTACTTCAGTAATTCTTATGGGAGATTTGAATATAGATTTATGTAATAATCTACATAAATTTGAATTTGCTTTATAGTTATGGTTTTAATCAAGCTATTTTTTCACCTACTCGTATTACTAAATCTTGTCAATCAATTTTGGATCATATATTTGTCAGATTGAACCAGAATCAAAGTTATGAATCATCTGTACAAAATATTTTTATTTCGGATCATTTTGCAACTGTGTTGAGGTTATTAAATTGTAGACCACATGTAAATACTCATTTATATATTAATAAGTTATCACATAATAAACTAAAAATGTTATTATCTGATCAGAATTGGTATTATGTTTTTGCTCTACATGATGTTGATTCAGCATTTTTAAAATTTCAAGATATTTGTAAATCTCTAATTGCAAAATCTATGGTTAGTTTTAAATTGACTAGCAAAAACCGCAAACGCTCAGCCTGGATAACGAATGATTTGATTGGAAAAATTAATCAAAGAAATCATTTAAAATGTTTGGGTGGAGATTTGTTGACTTTGAAGAAATTGAATACTGAGTTAAATCTGATATTCGGAAATTAAAATTTCAATATTATCAAAAATATTTTAATGATAAAAATATTTCTTTGAAATGGAAGTTGATAAATTCTCTTGTAAAGAAACCTTTGTCAAATCAACTTAAATTTATAAAACACAATGATAATTTGATTGAAGTAAAAAATAATGAAAAATGTGTTGCTGACTTGTTTAATATTTTTTTTTCAGATCTATCAATAGATAGAACACCAGTACAAGAATTGTCTTTTGCTGATTCTTGTCTAAATTCTTTTTTGTGTACAGATGTTACTGATTTGGATTTGTCTGGTAAAATTGATCTCTTAAAGAATGTTCATTCAGCTGGTCTAGATAAGTTAACACCAAAGATTCTTAAGGAAAATAAGTCAGCTTTCATACCTGTTCTTGTTTATTTGTTTAATCTTTCCTTAAATGTTGGTTTGTTTCCTACTTGTTTGAAGGTTGGTTTTATTACACCTGTTTTTAAAAAGGGTGATCCTGTACAGCTTGACAATTATAGACCAATATTTATTATATCGGTAATATTCAAATTGTTAGAGATGGTGGTTAAAGAGAAAATGATGTCATTTTTATCTAAAAATAATATTTTATCTGAACATCAATATGGATTTATTTCTCATAGAAGTACCTTGGACACTTTCTATAGTCATGTAAACAATTTGACAATTTCACTAGATAAGGATTTTAAAACTGTTGCTATTTATTTAGACTTGTCTAAGGCATTTGACTCTGTATCTCACAAAATTTTACTTAAGCATTTATATTCATATGGTTTTCGTGGTGGATTTATTTCATGGTTTGCGAGTTACTTAGAGGATAGAAAACAAGCAACAAATATTTCTGGTGTTGTAATATATTTTATAACAGTTAACCATGGTGTACCACAATGTTCAGTTTTGGGTCCCATTTTATTTATAATTTATATAAATGATTTTTTTTCTTTACCTTTAGAATCTAAGATTTATGGTTTTGCAGATGATATTGCTTTATCTTATGCTGCAGTTTCATATAATTCTGTTGAAAAAATAATTAATGATGATTTAATCCTAATTAGTAAATGGTTAGCATTTAATAATTTATCAATTAATCTGAGTAAAGCAAAAGCTATTAATTTTTCTTATAAGTCAAATATTCATTCGCTTAACATTACTATTTGTAATAAGTATTTTTGGCATTGTAATAGCACTTGTACTTGTGCTAACATTTCTTTTGTTGATAATATTTGCTATCTAGGTGTTTTTATTGATTCCAGACTATCTTGGTCAAACCATATTGACTTTCTTTGTTCTCGTTTACGTAAATTAAATTATATGTTTTTCTACTTATCTAAATTTTTTCCTCGGTCAGCTTTGATTACTTTATATATTTCTTCTTATCAAAGATTATTATGTTATAATATATCAGTTTGGGGGAACTGTTCTACTTTTGCAATGACTACATTGTCTGTTTTACAGAATTATACAATGCGTATCATTTTTGGTAGATCACGTGCCACATCTGTTAAAGATATTTATGCCACTTTTAATATACTAGATGTTTTCCATTTGTATAAATATAGAGTGATTCTTGATATTTATTGTAGGAAACTTCATTTGGATACTAAATCTTCTGTTGTAAATACTCGTTTATCTACTAAATATCAGCTAGCTTTATCTAATTTTCTTAAAACATCTAGTAGGAAACAATTTAGTTATAATGGTCCTAAATTATTTAATATGTTTATAAGAGATTGTTCTGTGAATTTAATGAGCACTAGTTATTTGGTTTTTAAAAAGCATTTATGGCACTGGTTATATTATGCTAAGCATTAGTTTTATTTTGTTTATTTTATTTTATTTTTGTTTATACTGTATGGTCCTAAATTATTTAATATGTTTATAAGAGATTGTTCTGTGAATTTAATGAGCGCTAGTTATTTGATTTTTAAAAAGCATTTATGGCACTGGTTATATTATGCTAAGCATTAGTTTTATTTTGTTTATTTTATTTTATTTTTGTTTATACTGTATGTTATGTCGTAATTATTTACTACTGTTATTGAATTTCCAAATGTAATATCTGTATAATTTTAATATTTTATGTTATATTTATACTTTTTTTTTTTGTATTTTATTAGTGTTTTTAGTAAATACTCGTTTATCTACTAAATATCAGCTAGCTTTACCTAATTTTCTTAAAACATCCAGTAGGAAGCAATTTAGTTATAATGGTCCTAAAATTATTTAATATGTATTTATAAGAGATTGTTCTGTGAATTTAATGAACACTATCTTATTTGATTTTTAAAAAGCATTTATGGCACTGGTTATATTATGCTAAGCATTAGTTTTATTTTATTTTTTTTGTTTATATTGTATGTTATGTTGTAATTATTTACTACTGTGATTGAATTGCCAAATGCAATATCTGTGTGATTTTAATATTTTATGTTATATTTATACTTTTTTATTTTTATTTTATTAGTGTTTTTAGTTGTTACATTTAAATTCCTCACACAAGATTTTTCTTGTATGGAATTTATCTCACTGTATTATACATTTATTGTTTGCTTCATAATGAATAAATAAATAAATAAAAATATATAAATTATTATTATTATTATTATGATGATGATGATGATGACAAAAATAAAAAATATAATGAAAGGGTATTGAAACCAATAAAAACAGTTTTTATTAAAATGAAATAAGGAAAAGAGAAAAAAAAATATCAGTATTAAGAGAATCATCTGTTGATTGTAGATTTAATGGGATAATATGAAATGAAGAAGTAAACAGGTTTATTATCTTATATAATGATTTTGAAGGCAGAAAAAATTTAACTTAATTAGCATAGTCACTGGGTTTATGGATTGTAAAATGACATTTTTGACTTAATTTAAGTAAAAGCCATATTACATTGTACCATATTATCATATTATAAGTTATATCTCTCAAATATTGAATTATATAAAAGAATGTTTAATTTAATATTTTCATTACAAATTTAGTTATCCTAAAAGTGAAGTATAAAACTACATATGTAGTGATAGTATGATTATATGATATGGGAACACAATTCATAACAAATAGGATTTGACCCAGAAATGTTAGCTAGTATTTCATTGCTTTATCATTATGTCAAAATTAGATAGAACAGCATAATACTAATATATAGAGACATTATGTATGTACATACTCTTTATTTAATAAAATAGTATGCGAATGTATACAGGAGCTATTGTCACCTACGCTAGCTGTATGCTCATAAATTCACAATAAATTTAAACAAGAATAAAGTATTCACTACCTGAATATAAAATATAATAGTAGTAAAATATTAATAACTTCAACTAATGGTTTGCTGGTTACCTTCCCAAATAAATTTGCAATATGCATGAAATTTTCTCACATTTTCCAACAATCATGATAAGTGGTACATTACTCAATGTAATAAGTTTATGCATTCACCATACTTCACAGTGTGAATTGCATTGCTGCATTCCATTTCACTGTGCATATTAAGCTCTGTTGACTCTTCACTGTTAACCCTTCTGCATTCTGGACTTCATGTATATGTATTTGACAACGCATTTTGCTTTGCAGACTTGTTCACTGTTTACACATGACTGATTTGCTCACACACAGGTCTAGTTCAACAGTCTTCCATTTTCTTTTTCTAATTTGCATAATTAATTACATTATTGCTTATATATGTCTTTTTGCATAATTTTGAGTATCATGCCTACTAACTTTTTAGAATGGGTTTAATGTTCTTTTATTTGTAATTATATCTGTGCACACACACATATTACTTTATTTATCATTATATATTATCGGTGTACAAATTTCTCTATAGTCAAAACATAACAGTCTATATTTTTTACGCTTCTTATTGATCATGTAAAAAAAAAAAAAAACTTTTTAAATGAGTTTTTTATTATCTTTAAAAGCATGACTACAGCACATAAATTGAAATGAGACATTTTTAGTAAAATAGATAAATGATTTATAATTGAATATGAACAATGGATGATCATTATAAAAGATTGATATAATAAAATAATTTAATATCAGTAATAAATTCAAAACAAAAGTAAATTCAAATGTTTGTATCAGGATTTTTTTTAAATAAAATTTTAATTTTAATTAATTTTTAATATTTTGAAGTTATGAATTGTTCACCCAAATATTGAAAATTACATTCCTTGATCTTGTTTTCGAGAACAATTAATGATTATTAATGGATGACTGTTTTTAAATAATATTAATGATTATGAAAATGCTTTTATAAGTAAATATTAGTCATACATACTTAATAATTTTCTATAAAGAAATATTTCAAAAATAAATAAATCGCCCATATTCTGTTTATTCTACGGACGATACATCTTCATCAATCTCTGTCATTTCTATTTTTAATCTAATTCCAATTATTTTAATTCCATTTTTAAAGAGAAAATAAATTAAATAGATACTTTAAAAAATCGGACTCGTTTTATATGGTTTTCGGTTTTCAATGTTTTAGGTAATTGCTAAGCCTTGACGGTGTCTCTACGCATCTCTGAATATTTTTGCTATCTCTCGTAATGTTAGCATTAGAATGACCTATTTGAATCAATAGATTAATATTTTAAGAATAATTTAATAGTTATATAATACTAATTTTAACTTCTGATCATATGAAAATTTTTTTATCACTGTGAAATAAAATTTATTTTAAAAATATATATGGTTGTGCATATATCCATGCATACACACATGTAATGGTTAATTTATTTTTTTATGTGATAATGTTTTTATATAACTTTGCATAACTGATGTCAGATTATGCATGAAAATAAGATTGCTATAATTAATGAATCATAAATAAGACTGCCTTTCATTTTACATTTCCTTCCTTTAATCATTATTTTCCACTATGTGAAAAGTTTGCCTTTTTTTTAAAGCATACATTCTCTAAATCATTTATTGATTTCCCCTCCCTCTTTCTTCCCATGCGGCAAACATTTGAATAATTGTAGAAAAGTTAAGACATCTTTCATTATTTTGTATTAAATAACTTGGCCACCGTGTATCTCTTTTTGACGTTCTAATTGCATCTCTGAGATGATCGTTTCTTATAACACCCTTTGATGGAATGTGAAAGGCATGCTTGAATGGTAAAAGACAGCAGAGGAAATCATATTATGTCTCAACTTGTTTTGTTGAGATTTGAACAGCAGTGACCATGGAGTAGGGTAATTATTAAGTTTATATATAGAAAAGTGGATTACCAAATATCTTGCGAAAATAATTCTCCCATCAATCAATAAAATATTATGTTTTGAAATCGCCACAATTTCTAGGACTCATATGAAGAGGAAAACGGTAGTATATGACCCCCCCCCCCCAGAAATATGAATAGCAAATTTATATTAAAAATATATTTATAGATTTTTTTTTCAAACGTCAGTATTATATATACCAAATTAGAGAGTTTAAATTATATTTGTTAATGTTTGGTCTGTGTTTATTTAAGTCATTTAATTTTTTTTTTAAATCATGCTATTTTATATGCAATTATATTTTAAATGCATTATTGTGTTATTATTTCTATTTCTTTAGCTATTTTTTATTTAATTATTTTTTTAGTTGTAAATCTTATTGTTATCAATATTTTTATTTAATATTTGGTACAGAAGCACCTAGAATTTTGTTATTGTAAGAATAAATAGAAAATAAATAAAAGTTATTGTTCTTAGGAGATGATTATTGTTTGGAACTAAAGCCTATATTCACTTATTAAAAGAATCAAAAATTGCAAAATAAATAAATGAAATAAGAAAAGATAAAATTAAAAAACATCACATGATCACCATTTCCTATGCTTGCTTATAACTGTTATTAAAACAGGCAAAACTCTCTATACATATTGCCACTCAGTGCAAGCCAGAGTAATCAATGGATGCCAGAAAGCTTGTGCATAAAATCTCCATCTAGTGCCTATTCATCCAAAATCTCCAGACTAGTTTCTGGCTTGTGGCCTTCATCAGTCAGAAGCCTTGAATCTGAGAGCACTGCACCTAGATCTTAGGATCTAATGCAACCCTCCAGCAGCCATGTTTTATCTCTATTTAACTACAAAACTATGATCTTAAACTGAAAACACTGTAATATTTTCTATCCAAGCTCATTAGCTTATATAATCATACAGATCTGAACTCAGTTCTGCACCTATACATTTTGGTGACTTTGGTTCTCTATTAAGCATAGTCATCACTATCCTATTAGGCAGGATTGGTTTTAAGCTAATAAACATCATATGATCACCATTTCCTATACTTGCTTATAGCTGATATTAAACAGCTACCACTATCCTATTAGGCAGGATTGGTTTTAAGCCAAAAAAATCATGTGATGTCCATTTCCTATACTTGCTTATAGCTGCTATTAAAACAGGTGTTTAAAAACAATCCTGCCTAATACGATAGTGGTGGCTATGACTATTAAAGAACCAAAGTCATCAAAATGTATAGGCATGGAACTGAGTTCAGACCTGTATGACTATATAAGCTAATGAGCTTGGTTAGAAAATATTACAGTGTTTTTAGTTTAAGACTCATAGTTTTGTAATTAAGTAGAAATAAAAGGTAGCTGCTAGAGGGTTGCATTAGATCCTAAGATCTAGGTGCAGTGCTCTCAGTTCCAAAGCTCCTTACTGATGAAGGCCACAAGCCAGAAACTAATCTGGGGATATTGGATGAATAGGCACTAGATGGGGATTTTATGCACAAGTCTTCTGTCATCCATTAATTACTCTGGCTTGCCTAGAGTGGCAATATGTATAGAGAGTTTTGCCTGTTTTAATAAAAGATAAGATATTAATTCTGATTTTTTTTTTTTACTAACACTTTATTTTAGATATATAATAAACTTATAAACTTTTAAAACACATGTATAAAGTCATATGTAAAAAGAAACAATCCACTGGGTCCATTTTTGGTAAAATTACCCTTCATCAGTTCACCAAGATTCCTACTCTACACATGACTTCATCTTTAGCTTAGTATTTATCCATAGCAAAATATTACAAGTTAATTTATTAGAGTAACACTAAGTGAATGAAATCATTTTAACAATATTATCCAGATAAATGTTAAAATTCTTGGTACTTTTGAGTTTTCAATTAAATCAAGATGGCAGCTGTATTTTTGATAAATCTACAGTTTTTGGCACCACCTCCCCCAAGAATTGTTACAAAAAAAAAGTTTGCTAAAAAAGGTTGTATTTAATAATTGCCTTTTATTTTTTTATTACTGTTATTTTAAAAAAGAAATCATTGGGTAAAAATTAATTACCATATTTACAGTTTATTTTTTGGGATTAACTTATTAGCAGAAAAATTAAAAGAGTATTAATATAATGACTTGCAATCATATATGATCATTAATGTACACTTTTTGGGAGGACATGATATAGATCATTGCATCACAGTCTGTGACAAGAATGCCCCAAATTTTTATCATTTTGATGGTTTGTCAAATATACAAACATAAAAAAACTGCTTACAAATCGCTTCCCACATTATAAGTATATATATATATATAAAAAAGGGAAATAAAGCTTCTTAATGAAATTTATTGGAATGTATTTCTTTTTTTCAATTTAACAATCAATTTATGAATTTATTTTAATTTTACAACTAACATATCTTCAGTAGATTATAGGCCCTCAAAACTGTACATTTATCAAAAATGTGGGGTGTCTTCTTGGTTTGCCTGATACCTCACAAGTACCAAAATTACTTACTAATTAGGATATAAATTATTATTTAATGTTCAGCCCAGGTATATTCAATTAAAGATTACTGCATTGAAATAGATAGTGTTATATCTATTCCATGATAGTCCACTGGTTTTATGCATGGAGCAGAGTGAGTCAACAATAATTGTGAAGATGAATAATAGAAGAAAGAATTAAAATTCTTTTAGGGTATTAACCAAAAAATAATATTTTATAATAAATATTTCAGAATAATAATGCAATAAGTTAATTTTATTATGAAAATAGGAAAATTTAAATTTAAGAAAAATCTAAATATTAATATTTTATAAGAATAAAATAATGTCAGTTTTTTTATTATCAAAAACTGAAACTTTAGAAGTAGAAAAAAAAAGTATTTAAAACAACAATTGAATGAATTTATATCACTTATGTCTGACATTATTTTAAATAAGATGAATTTTAAAAAAAAAAAGATCTTAAAAGTAAAAAAAAAAACACAACAAATAAGATAAGGTATAATTAAAGTAAATACATTTTGACTTAATTAAAAAAATGTAAGGAGGTTAATAATGCTATTTAGACCTGGATATTATGTTTAGTGGTTAAGAAATAGAAACCCCACTAATCAAAGTCTAACTTAGATCCAATATTTGTCAATTTGAAATGCTATTTTGAAGAAATTACAATGCAATTGAGAAAATATGATAATGAACCAAAAATATTTATGCAGTCTAAATGCACTGAACAAAACTATAAGCCAGAGGAGAAAAATTCAATCCTCCCAAGATATTTTAGTTTTGCCTTGGGAAAAACATAAAAATATATACATGTCTTTGAGGGAAATCCCGGTATGGACTATATACTCGGAAAGAATTCCTGCTAAGAAAATTCAACTATATGTGTACATAAATTATATGAGTTATTTAAAAAAAAAACTTAATAATTTAGGCTTACATTAAGATTTTGGTTTCTTCTTTTAAATAAAGTTAAAATAAACAATTTATACTGTGGTTAATTTATCTTGACATTCTTTATTTGTTTTAAAGAATGTAAAAAAATAAAAGACTCACTTCTTCTTATAGAATTAGTTTAAAACGTAGTTTTGATTGAAATGTATATTTTAAAAAAAAAGTGTCTCCTTTCAAATATATAAGTATTTTAGATTTATTTTTCAAATATATAAGTATAGTTAAAAAAAAGACATTTAAACAAAAAGGGTTTTTAATGAATTATCTAAATTGTTATATAGTTTAAAAATTAGGTAAATTAGATTAGTCAAGAAACACAATAGTCATAGAAATAAATACATCGTGTGTACATGTGTGTGAAAAAAATGTTTGAAGATACATAAAATGTTCAACAACTAGAATAAAAGATTGCTAAAAAACAACAACACTATAAGCATTGTAATGTTAATAAAGTGCAGCAGATAAATTCATTATTAGTTTTAAATATAATTGGAATTATCTTATACATAGATTTCACTTTTGCATTAATTTACATTGAAATATTCTTTAATATTTGTGAACTTATTGTAAAAGTATAGTTATTTAGGTCATTAGTTTATATAGGTAAGTATATACTATATTTAGGATATCATAAAGATAAATATTTAAGGAGTAGTGATTTTGTATAGAAGTCAAAGCTATCAACTTCTATGAAGAATTTAATATTGAGAATTTTATTGGAGCAAAGGCAGATTCAATAGCTGACTATCTCATTGAATGAAGTTTATTATTGTTGTTAAAATTGGAGGTAGGACCCAAAAAGGACCACTTATTTAAATTAGTATTAATCTAAGAGTTGTATATATTTACCAAAGTTTACACTGAAGGTATATTTGGTAGAATAACTTTATTTTAGATATAAATATATGTATGTGTGATAGCTATGATGCTTACGTAGGATTGATTATATTCTTGATGCATTAAAGGCATGGAGTATTTATTTAATAGCTATAATGTTTAAAAGCAAAAATTATTGATGATTGTTTTGGCTAAGATGTGATTAAGAAAATGTTTTTAGTACATCTTAAGAAAAATTGGGTTTAGTAAATAATGTCGGCTACTTTTACAGATATCAGTTTGTCAATGTGGATCAGTTAATCATCTTAATGGATTTTTAGATACATATTTGGATTTTCATATTTAGGGGCTGTAGAAATCCTGTACCTTTTATTAACAAAGTAAAACCACAATGATGTAACTACTTCAGATGATTTAATTGTATATAAGGCTATTATTTTTTAAATTTTGTTTTTATAAGTAAAATATGAATCTCTATTGATATAACAGAATGCTGTAAAATATTTATGATACAATTCTGTGTATATGATTGCAAGATCAGAATATCAATACAACATGATATTAAACTTATGAAATTAAACTTTAAATTAAACATAGTTCAATATATATGTAAGCAAAGGGAATCACCTTCTCCCAGGCAAATGTTGAACAAAAAATCAAGAATAGAATGAATCCATGAATTCTTGGTAGCTCTGATGCTTATAAGCATACCTTTGTCAACATTGTTGTTAATTCAGAGTGAAATCAATTTATCAACCAGATGGAATATGGCACTTAAGAGTTATTGAACTCATAATTAATGATGGAAGACTGTAGAAAGCATCTCAGTTTTAACATCTTGATTGTAGTAATTAAATAATACTTAATATAAAAACTTTAAATTTAACATAGCTTAATGTACATCTAAACAAAGGAAGTAAACCATTCAATTCCAGGCTATGTTTTAAAAGCCTGGGCCTGGGGGAGAATGAAATATATATTTATAAAAGTAAATCTTCATCGACTTATGATGTTAAGTAAATGGATAATAACAAATTTTGTAAAAGTAACGTTTTTATGATTGTCATTGAAATGGCAAACCTTATTTACACTATAAATATTATTTCAATTAATCTCTAGATAAATGAGATATTACTTGTTTTTGTTAGGAAAATATGATTGAAGATAAAATATAATGGAGAGCTATAATTAAGGAATTTGAAATCTTTTATAAAAAAATAGGCTTAAAGACTGATGTATGATATAAATAGTCATAGTTATGTTTCATGGGTTGATTTTTTTGATTATAAAATTCTTTATCTTTTCTCTCTTTCTTATTAAAGAATAGCTGCTAATAAAAATTATCTGGAGAAATTTTAATTATGTATAACAATTTTCCGAAAGATTTAAATAAAAGATGAATTTTTTATTAGTATCAAAAATGATTTTCATTTCTAAAAAAATCGCCCACTTAAAGTATCTTAAATTGTTTAAATAGTTATTTATGTTAGTTTAAAAAACAAATCATTATTACCTTTGGGGAGGTGAGAATTAAACAATTTTCGTTTCCTGGATATTTTAATCAAAGTAGTGAATAAAACGAAAATCATGAGTAAAAAAATCTGACTTCTAAAGCAAACTTATTATTCAAAAATATAGGGAAGTTGGGGAAGAAATATTATTCTAGTAAGATTCTACTTTTAAAAAATATAATATTATTATAAGAAAATAATTAAAAACTTTAATAAAAAAACCTCTGTCCCAAAAATAAATGCAAATACAAGGTATATTAATTCAAAAATATGGAGATAAAGAGTGGTTAATAGCAATAATGCTGAGCACTCTTGTTAAAGGCAACTGACCGAAAATGCATTTAGGTTATATTTCTATTGACTACTATTATCTCCGTATTTTTGGAATTAATGTTACTTGCGTTTATATACGAAAATAATTGTATAAACAAGAAGTACAGGAGAAAAAGTGGATTTTTTTTTATTCAGTTCTAAACAGTTGACTCCCAATACATGATATCATATTGACGATTTTTATTAAAATTAGAAGGGGATTCAAATGGCAAATTATCAATTTTCAATCGTTATCAGATGCAAAATACCTACTAAGCTATTGTCGGTCAATAAAATTGCGCATAAAAGTATATTTGTCAAATTCCAGTTAATAATGTAGTTATTTCCCCATGCTTATAATATTCACGCAATACTCAGTCATATATAAAACTTTTCTAAAAAGATTGCAAACATGCTAAAACTTAAAATCAATGTTTTATTTATCATACTAAAAATGATTTAAAATACATTTACTTTTATCACTTAGTAACTTATTTCATAAATCAAGCGTTCATTCAATCTACAAATTTGACTGATTTCAACTCAACATTTTTTATTCCTATATATATATTGAATGGCTTTCACTTGAAAATTAATCCAAAATTGTTTTATCTATTAATCTTTCACTTTCTCCTGTAGTCTGTATTTGTCAGGAATAAATAAGAAAAATAACATGTATTATTTTTATTTTTATTAGCGCTAATAAATGTTAGGGAAGGTTATTTAATAAATAAATTATTATTCAATATTTAAATAGATTTTTTTTTTTTTTTGGAGTATTTAAACTTGATTTTTTCAAATGCTACTTTGAAAATTTAATTATTATTTAATACTTAGTTCGCAAGTAAGAAAGAAAAATATAATTTAATTTTCAGCAGTGGTACAAAATATCTTTATGTAATATGATAACATTTTGCATTTCAAAGAATTGCTGGCAAAAACTGCTAATGTAGCCTTTATTTTCCTCTTTTTTGCAATATTTTTCTCTTTAGATTATTATTATTTTTTACTTCAATTACATTGATATGAAAATGGATAAGGAAGCTTACATAAATATAAAGTAATGCCTTAGCTTTTGGAAACTCAAAGCTCATAAAATGAAAAACAATAAGTTCTTATCTCGCATAGATGTTCAAAATGAATAATAAATTGAAAAGTTGCGTTGCTTTTGCTTACGATGTTTGTGCACATTTTACTGATGAAACAAAAAAAAAAAATTGGAGTGGAGAGGAGGAAAGAGATCGGTCAAAAATACAAGACAAATGCATCCATTTGCCACCGTAATGATTATTCATATTATTTCATGAAGGATTATTACTTTTTTATAAATGAATATTTTTTTAATGTGAGAGCTTAGTATAAATCTTGGCTAGAATTGGAACAGATTTATCTTAATTTCAATGACTGCTCAACTTAGTCTTTGTCATTTTATTCTGAGACTTTTTTTGTATTATTATTCTTGAACGTTTATGAGAGTTTTTTAAAAGCTTTTTTTTAAAATATCTCATCTAAATGAAATTTGATATATGCATATATACTGCGTATGTATAATTTTTGAAAAATATATCGTAGAATATATATATATATTAAATGAAATTAATATATATATATGTTTACATTGTGCGTATATATAAGCAATATGAGGGAGCAGTAGCGCAACTGCTACCATACTTTCGATAAGTTTCGAAACCAAGTAAAAGTTTGAGTTTTTGGGATTAGCTGAGGATTTACGAACCGACTTAGAATTTTTCTTTGAGTTACTTGGCTCAGAGAAAATCTAGATATTCATTTAATTATTATACAATAAGTTTGATATCTATTATTAAAACAGGCAAAACTCTCTATACGTATTGCGACTCACTGCAAGCTAGAGTTATCAACGAATGTCAGAAGGCTTGTGCAAAAATCCCCATCTAGGGCCTACTCATCCAATATCCCCAGACTAGTTTTTGGCTTGTGGCCTTTATTAGCGAGGTGCCTTGGTTCTGAGAGCATTGCACCTAAATCTTAGGATCTAATGCAACCCTCCAGTAGCCACCTTTTATCTCTACTTAACTACAAAACTATGAATCTTAAATTGAAAACACCTTAATATTTTCAATCCAAACTTATTAGCTTATATACTCATACATTTTGGTGTCTTTGGTTCTTTAATAACCATAGCCACAAATATCCTATTAGGCAGGATTGGTTTTAAGCCAATAAACATCACATGATCACCATTTTTATGCTTGCTTATAATTGTTATAATTGACTTCAGACCTATATAACTATATAAGCTAATGAGCTTGGATTGTAAATATTAAAGCATTTTCAATTTAACACTCATAGTTTTGTAGTTAAATAGAGATAAAAAGTGGCTGCTGGAGGGTTGCATTAGATCCTAAGATCTAGGTGCAATGATCTCAGATCCAAGGCTCCTTACTTAAGAAGGCCACAAGCCAGAAACTAGTCTGGGGATATTGGATGAGTAGGCACTAGATGGGGATTTTATGCACAAGTCTTCTGGCATTCATTGATAACTCTAGCTTGCAGGGAATGGCAATACATATAGTGAGTTTTGCCTGTTCTAATAACAGTTATAAGCAAGCATAAGAAGTGGTGATCATGTAATGTTTATTGGCTTAAAGTTGATATCTAGCTATAATTAACTAGTGGATAGTTTCTGCTGTTCTCAGGATACCAACAGGCTCTGTAAATGGTGGATAAATATGAAATCCAACTGTTAATAACAAATGATTTCTGATCAAGAGTTACTGCTGTTTTGCAGGACAAGATATTAGTTCTTTCAAAGCATAGGTACTGTTTCTAATACAAAGTCTTTTGGCTCCTTTTCTTTTTTTTTCAGTCATGAGTTATTGTAGGCCTGGATATTGTGAACCACTTATGTTGTTAGACAATCTCTTATACTGAATGTGATAATGGAATTTTATATTTATATAACAAAATTTCTATCCTTTAACTTCATGGACAGCAATTGCCTTTTTCTTTTTCTTTTAGTTTAATCCATCAAGAATTAAAAAAAAAGCATTGACAGAGAGAGGTTTAAGAGCCTAGAATTTCTTAGTTCTGATATTTGTGTGAGGTAGTGCAATCACTAATGAGTCAGTTTGGACCTGGATTTAAGTGAGAGTTTTGCTGGCAGAGATTGTATGTTATCCCCCCATCTAACATAGAAGTGGAAGGATCTAGAAAATGTAGTTAAAAATAGTGTGTCTAATGGAAACTTGCTAAGTTGTTCATGCCTGTTGGATTACCCATTACAGTGGTAGTAGTAACAATAATAATAGTAATATTAATAGTAATGGTAATGCAAGAAGCAGTGATAAGTGTTTTAATTCTTTTTTCTAAATATAGGTAGGTGGTATGTGTAAACTTTATTTGATAGAAACTCTTCAGGACCATAATTAATTGCACTGGTGGCTAAAGAGTTGTCAAGATTTAAAATTGTTATAATTGCTCTTAATGAAACTCATCTGTCAGAGAAAGGAAGCTTAATAGATTGGTCTGATGGATTGAAATTTAATTTGGGTGGGTGGAGAGGCAAATCATTCAATGAAAGAAGAACATGTGGTGTTGAATTTGCTGTAAAGTTTAATTTAGTATTTTTTATTATTGAAATCTCATTATATTAATGAAAAGCTTTCACAATGTCACTAGTGCTCATTTTATTAGTGCTTAAGAGAATTCAGAGAAAGAAAGATTTTATTCCTTGTTAGACAGCATTATTACAGCAATACAATTAAAATACTTTTTTTTCCAGGAGACATTAATGCATGTGTTGATATAATTATGCTTTTGGCTAAAAGTTATTGAAGAGATAATATGTCCCAAAATAAAAGTAACCACTAAGGAAGCAACAAGTAACTGTGGCAAAGCAAGAAATAGTAATGAATAGAAAAACAAAGCATTTTGTATAATATCTTAAGATGAAATGCCATATATTCTAAATAAAAAAGTGAAACTATCATTAAATATCCAAAAGAATAAAAAAAACCAAGGAAAAGATGGAATAAGTATTAGACACTTTAAACAAATACAATTATTGACAAAATTATACATAAATGATGCAGATGTTCCATATGACTGTAAAAGAACTGCAGTGATATAAATATTTAAGAAAAATGCAAAAAAAGTGTTATTAATTTTATTAAAAGTGATCCACAGAGAAATTTTCATTCTGATCATCCAAAAAGAAATTGGATTTAAAAATGTTTATACCATGAAGATCAGTTCTTAGATAGATTAAAGAAAGTAATAGAAAAAATCATAAGTGTGATTACTACTGTTGCAACTGAGCATTGAGATATCATAGTGGAGAGACAAATAATTGAAAAAATTTGAAAGTATTTATTAAAACCCAATAACAGTGATGAATAAAAATTAAAATAGGCAAAACAATCCATACAGTAGTGTCACACAGTGCAAGCCAGAGTAATCAATGGATTCCAGAAGACTTGGCATAAAATCCCTATATACTGCCTATTCATACAGTATCCCCAGACTAGTTTCTAGCTTGGGTCTTTCGTCAGTGAGGAGTCTTGGATCTGAGACCACAGCACCTAGAAAAGCCACAAGCTAGAAACTAGTCTGGGGATATTGGATGAGTATGTATTAGATAGGGATTTTATGCACAAGCCTTCTGGCATCCATTGTTTACTCTGGCTTCCACTAAGTGGCACTACTATATGGAGAGTTTTGCGTGTTTTAATAACAGTTATGAGCAAGTATAAGAAATGATGATCGTGATATTTATGATGATTAAAAATATTAATATTAATACCTAGGCAAAGTAAGTTTCAGTTTTTACAAAATATTTCAACAATTTATTAAAAAGTTTTTTGTGAATTAAAATGAGAAAAAAGAAAGAAAAAGTAAAAGCAAGTGAAGATTACTTAACCCATCTGCATTAAACAATTTGATAGGGTTGTTTCCATAAATAATACTCTAAAGTACTAAGAAATAATACAATATTTATCAGATAAAAGCAAAAAAGTGGTGCTAGAGATTAATAAATAAATCAAATAAACTGTATTTAAAAAGAAAAATAAATATTAAAACACTAGCAACTCTCTCCAATACAGTATGGAAGCCAATAGTAATCAATGGGACTAGAATGTTTTTGCATCAAAATCTCCATCTAATGCTTATTCATCCAATATCCCCAAAGTCATTTTTAGCTTGTGATCTTCATCAGTGAGCTGTCTTGAATCTGGCAGGTCACAAACTAAAACTTAGTCTGGGGATATTGGATGAATAGGTACTAGATAGGGATTTTGATGCATAATTCTTCTAGCACACATTGATTACTATGGCTTTCACTAGGTGACATTACTCTATGGGAACAGCTGCTACTATTTTAACAGCTTGTGTAAGCATAAGAAGTAATTATGTTTTATTTTAGTGCTTTAAAAATAAATATTGCTAGTAATGAATTATAAGGTTAAAAAAATATATTGGAGAAATTATTTGTTTGGTGAAAACATAATGGTTGAAATTAAAAATAAAATTAGATAGAATATATTTATTAACAATAATAATATGAAAAGAAATATATATCAAAAGAAAGATTTTAATTAATGTGTTTTATCAATTTTTACTTATAAATCTGGCACTTGGATATTTAATTAAAATAAAAATATAAACCATATAAAAATAAATAAGACCATAATAGATGAGTAGCTTAGGTGAAACAATAAAATGATATAATTGACATTACTCTGAAAGAAATAAGAGATTAAAATATAGCTAGACTGGAAAAATTGCTACAGTTAATGAATTTAAGCAGGTAATTTGTGTCATAAATTTGACTGGTCACATGCATGAAAGATGTAGAACTACCCTGATGTGGAAAAGAGAATGCTGAAATAAATTCAGACTTTAGTCAATCCACATGAATAATATCGGTAAGTTGTAATGATATGTAGTATCTCTAAACAATCATCTATACTTATTTATTATAAATTATTAATATATTTTTAAACTACCAGAGACCATGCAAACACAAATATATATTGAAGTGGTAAATCTTCAGTACATATTTAACTTCACTGCCTGATGACATTACATACCTTTAAAGTAGGGGTTGAACCAGTTTATATGCTTATGTGGTCATCCAGGAATGTTAAGTTTACACATATACATGTATAACTTCCACCATGGTTATTCAAAATAGTTATGTGTAACCAGTTGAATTATTATTTTAGCTTAAGTGCATTTTATTTCCAAGCTTGTAAATTCCCTTCACTTAGAAAATTGTGTATGTGCATATATGTATTACAGATATAAAAATAAATACAATTAATGTAAAGCTAAAGCAATGCTAGAAAATTCTACAAAGTATTATTACAATTTAAAAATGTCATTCTCATTTAACTATTTCAAGTTAAACTAACAAAAATCGTATTTTTAAAGTTATTTGCAATTTTAAAAATACGTTTAAATAATGCTTTCTGGAACGTATTTGTTTACATCTTCCAATATTGCCAGATTTTAAGTGTAGGAGGAGTAAAAGTTCTAGGAATGGGCAAAGAACATGCAAAATGAGTTCAAATCACTCATTCTCTTGTGTTTTATTAGAGAGTGAAAACAGAATGACTTGTGAGTAGTGGAAAGATTTGCCTTCCCTGATCTTAGATTGCCTTTGTCCTGCCTTTTCCTGCCATGCCATTGCTACTTGAGAACTGTTATATTTAATTGTGAAAGAACTATTGGAAGATGCCTACCATTATTTTGTTAATATTGTGCTTTCGCGTCCAAACTTCGTATATGCTATTCTAATGGCCGCCATAACTTTTAAAGGTAATCCATTTTGCCGAAGAATGAACTCTTTATATTCCTCACTTCTTTCCTAAATTTTAACTGTACTCATAATGTAATCTTTATTTATTTGGTAACTGACTATAAACTTAATTATCATTAAATTTGTGATTATCGTGTGAAAGAACTATTGGAAGATGCCTACCATTATTTTGTTAATATTGTGCTTTCGCGTCCAAACTTCGTATATGCTATTCTAATGGCCGCCATAACTTTTAAAGGTAATCCATTTTGCCGAAGAATGAACTCTTTATATTCCTCACTTCTTTCCTAAATTTTAATTGTACTCATAATGTAATCTTTATTTATTTGGTAACTGACTATAAACTTAATTATCATTAAATTTGTGATTTTCTCTCTAAAGTTTTAAAACCTCATTCTATAAAATGCTAGCACAGAATTATATATTTTAAATCTATCACTAGTTTTTAAGTTTCACACTTTAGTTATCTTTTTCATGTGGTAAAACTTATTTTAAACTATGTATTTTATTGAATTAGTTTTAATATGCTAATGTTTTAATCTAGCAAACTTATATCATTTCAGCCACCATTCCGATATTTTTGGAATATTTAAACAGTTAAATGAAAAATTTCTTATTGAACACAGTTTTGCTTGATTGAATATTTTGAAATAGATGCTTAATGGCGGATTATTTAAAACGTTATATTATGGAATAAGTTAAATTTTTTTGTTGTTAATGCTATTGATTTAAATGCATTTTATTTTCTTTAAGTAAATCTGATTATTAATCTATTTTAATAACTATTTATTACTTATACGCCATTAAGCATTAACTTGCTTATAATGTACTATCATTTAAGAATATTTGGGGCTTGTTAAATAGGAAAGTAATATTTCTCTCTTCTATATTTGACATCCTAATTTGCTAAGATTTTACATACATTGCTGAGTGCATTAATATTTTGTCATGGCATTACGCATGATGTTATTATTTTATTTAAACTTAAATTAGTACATTAAAAACGTTTAAGACTTAAGTTACATTCGCATTGCTTACTTATGATAGCATTCTCAAGATTTTGTATTTTGCTTTGTCATATTTATACCTCCGGAATTCCCAAATTTTCTTCATGTAACTTGTCTGAGAATGAGATTTGGTAGCTCCAATCTCAGGACAAACATTAGTTTGTTAAGGCTCTTCATTGGATAACATCAGCAAACATACTATGGAACCTTACAACTAGTCTCTTTGAATACTGCCTTGTTATAAATACAAGCGATCTCTTATGTGATAAAGCTTTTAGTCCAAAGATGGATATAAACTCCACTTTTAATGCTATCATTATAGTCAGCACTGCGAGTTCTTTTATGTATAGTTCTCTTATTATCTATAAGATGTGGCACGGTGATGTTTGTAAACCACTCATTTAATAATTAGTCAAATATTTTAGGATTGTCACAGTAAAGCTTATTTAGGCTAACCCATTCCTCATTTGTACAGGCCCAGATTTGTTCATGAATGATAAATTAATTAACTGTCATATCAAGAGTAAACCTCTCTTTGGAGATGAATTTATATAACGTCCTTATCATTACTTAAAGTAATGATCATATCATTGATAACATTAATTTATTATTATTGATAGCTCATTAGCATACTAAATCAGTTTCCTATATGCAAAGTAATAACCTCATGAAATCTGGGCTATGTTTCTAATGTTAATTATATTGTTTATGTTCCTTAAATTATGTTGATAATTAATCATGCATTTGTGTCTTACTGAATCTCACTCATTAAATCCCATTTAATCTTTATAATAGTGTTAGTAATATTTAGAATTATAACTGATTATTTTAAATGGACATTTATCTCTGGGTTGTTTTTGTCTTTGCTCATTCTGGATGGATACTATTTTATAATTCATGTTTCTTTTGCAATGCTAGCTGTGTGCAATTCATTTAAATTTATAGATTTTCCCTTCTCATAAGATATTTTATTGAGCCAAAATTTAATATTATTTATTTATACTAATTACCCTGTAGATCTTATGTTTCTCCTCTGTATCTCCGGGACTGGAATGAATAAAATTTCATATGTTATCATCAGAAGTGTTGTTTATAATGTTATAGTTTTAGAGAAGAGAAAATAGGGCAGAATTCATGATTGCTCCTGACCTGTGTATTTTAAGTATGAGTGGATTTAGGGTACTTTTGCTTAGATTCTAAACCTTGTTAAATGAACATACAATTCTGACCGGTACAGGATTTTCTTTCCCCGGGCTTGGCTGCCCAATCATTGGCGCTTTGATTAATTAAATCTCACACCCTGTAGACTGTTTATTTTGTTGTTGGCTCAATCATTGTGGTCTATATTAATTAAATACCATACCCTGTAAAGTGCTTATGTTTTTGGTGTCTTATATTTTAATGTCTCCAAGATTATCTAAATGTTGCTTCATTAATTAATTTTGTTGGTTAAATACCATAAGCTAAATGAGTAAAACAATATTTTTAGTCAAAATAATTATTTAAAAGTAATAAGATGGTTAATATATATATAAATTAATTATATAATAGTATTGTTAGTCAAAATAATTATTTAAAAGTAATAAGATGGTTAATATATATAAATTAATTATATATGTATCTTATACTATCTCAATGTATATGTATTATACATTTGTTAATATGCATTTGTGACAATAAAGAAAATTAAAGTGTTAGAAAAGTAGTAAGAGTAGATTGAAGTAGGGAGTAGAATAGATGAAAGAAATATTTTTTTCTTTGTCAAAATTAAGTAGTGTATATCTCAGTTTTGATATTTAGAAGTATCCAATATTAATATTATGTTAAAAAACTTTTAATCTAAAAGTGTATCCAATATTAATATTATGTTAAAAAACTTTAATCTAAAAGTATTGCTTGCTAGCAAATATTTAATATGTTCGTTTCCTATTATTAGTAGCCTCAAAGCAGGTGAAGTCCTTCAAATTGAGAATTGTATGTCAAGTAGTCCAATGCAGTGGACATTACGCTTCAATGACATTGATTCCTAGAGTAATCATGAATATTTTAAATGTTCGTTTCCTATTATTAGTAGCCTCAGATAAGGTGAAGATTTTTAAAATAGAATTGTATGTCAAGCGATCTGATGTAGTGGACATTATGCTTCAATGACATTGATTCTTAGAGTAACCTTGAAGCAGGTGAAGACTTTTTATCTAACACCAAGCAGCCAGATGCAGTTGGCAAAATGCTTTAATGGTTTACATGTTCTTATGCTAGCAAAAGTGAAATTGATATTGATAAATAAAAGTTATTGGAAATAATATTATTTTTGAAATTTTTGTGATAGTCTCATGCTTCGTGGAAATAATATAGATGGTTGAGTAAAATTTCTGTATTCAAACTTAGCTTAGTCATGCATTGTCAGTTTGTAGTAAATAATTATTCATGAAATAAATTGTTTTATTCTAAGTTATGTTGATCCATGTTGTATAACTTGTATGGTGATAGTATTTTCTTGGCTTGATTTTAGTACAATGTAACATAAAATCACCTTAAACACTATTTTTCTTATACATAAAATTTATTTATGTGAAATAAATTTTATAGCTGTTGCAGATTATTGCAAAGAGATAAATATAAGGATATATCTTGCTGATTTCAAAATAGCTTTGAAAATAAAATATATATTTATTTAGTATAATAATTGTGAATTATTTGATCAATGCAAAAGGAAATTTTGGTATCCATCTCTGTGAGCCTGAATAACCTAAATATTATGTAATAAGGTATTAATCCTGCCATGTTGGAATGGTACCTTGTATTTGTACAATTATAAATTTTGCCAACCAGTGATTCCACATGATAACGTAACTTACATTGAGTGAGATTCAAATGCGAGTAAATATTTTCAAAAAGATAAAAAATCATACTTTGTTTTAGCTTACTGTTATTTTGTATTATCAATTTAGTAATAAAAGTTTCAGTTAATTTCAGGTGCAAAGAGAGGAGATGGAAAAGTGGCAAAAGAAGTGAAGGCATGGTAATTTTCATAAATATATTTTATGTTATAGAACTAATAGTTAATAGTTGTATAATATATAGCTTAAATGATATAGGCAGACTCAAGTAATGGAGAAGAGTAGGCATAAATAATAAAGTGGTTGGGCATCATATGAGTTAGGCAGGGCAGGAAGAAAGTGCTAGGTATGGTGGGAAAATGATAGTATATGGGGCAATTGAGAAAAAGGGATAGGTGAATAACCCATAGCGAATAATAATGAGTCACAGAATTAGCGATATCAGCAAAATGGAAAAATATGAAATAAGTAATGAAGAATATGGACACAGAGATTCAGAAGAGATTAACAAATTAGAAGATGAGAATGGAAGCAGTAATAGGGAGTTGGAACAAGATTTTTTAGGGGATGCCAATTCAATGGATGTTCTAAGCTCAGAAATTACATTCAAGGAGCCAGAGCTTTTATTTTGAAATATGAATAAGAAACCAGGGGTTATTGACAGTAACCACCAGTTATTCATGATGATGCAAGGTCTATTAAAGGAACAAGCTGAAGAATCCTGGAAAAAAAGCTGAAGAATGGAAGAAAAAAGCTGAAAAATAGAAGAAAGAAGCTGAAGAATCCCAGAAGAAAGAAGCTGACGATTGGTAGAAAGAAGCTGAAGAATGGAAGAAAGAAGCTGAAGAATGGAAGAAAGAAGTTGAAGAATCCTGGAAAATGATGCAGGATATTAAAGAAAGACAACTGAAGATGGAAGAATGGGTAAAACAAAATCATGGAGAAGGAGCACATGCTATTAAAGAAATAAAAGAGGAGTGTCAACAGATTCAGGAGCAATTTCAGCACTCTGAGTCAATATTAAAAGTAGCACAACAGGATGTAATAAAGCATGAGGGACAATTAAAAAGATCTCCAAGTAGCCCAAGAAGAAATTAAAAGTCATCTTTATGAGATAGATGAAAGAGTTAAGCATGAATATGAGACATCTGAAAAGGAAATAAAGGAAATTAAGAACACTATTCAAGTAACCAAAACAAAAATACAACTGGACATTAAAGACACTGTAGAAGATCTTTGTAAGGAATTGGAACAAATTAAATTGTTACCAAGAGGGATATTGGAAGAACAAGGTGAAGTTAACCGTCTAGTTAAGATAATGCATCCAGGGCCAGAGTGTAAGTATCCACCACAGAGACATTTTAGAAAAGAACCAGAAATGGAGCTTGGGAATATGATGCGTAGTGAGCCAGTCATTGCACAGAAGAGTCATGATGTAATTAGTTACCCATTTAATCTGAGAGGAAATTCCAACATGGTAAAGTTTATACAGATACAACATTTTTGAGGAAACCCTGGAGACAGCCCACAAGAGCATTTGGGAAATCTGAAGGAGCTTTTATTTTTTAATCCTGTAAGTCATGAAGAACAGGTAGCTATTGCAAGCCATTATTTGAAGGGAACAGCAAAGCCTTGGACCTTTGGGGATTACAGAGCAGCTCTCCTTCAGATTATTGGAATGAAGAGCAACAGGATGGCCTTCTGTATACCTTGTCTACAGAAAAATATAAGCCTAGCCCCAGAGAGACTCATACTCAGTTTTTTGCGTGCCAAGTGGCCAGATTTAAGTCTTTAACAGCATTTTCTTACTCTGATGCTCGAAATTATTAGGACCATCCATCATAACATGCCACCATGGATACAGAAAATGATGTTAGGAAGCCAGATCACAGATGTGGAAAAAATGACACATTTCCTGACCTCCATTAACTATGGTCACCTTACCCCAGAACCACCAAGAAGTCATGAAGGGTGGATGAGCCCATGGTCCAGATGATTAGGATGAACAATGAAAGTAGAAATTATAACTTGAGAACTCAACAAAACTAGACTGCATTAAAAGGAAGAATGTCGAAAAACTTCAAGGGGTCCTGCTGGGCCATTCCTTTCTGCAGCACCCCAGAAAAAAGGAACAAATCAACTTATGATAATAACCCCATCACTACACTCATTCATGAAATGGACCAACCAAAAACAAATGGAGTTCAGAACTTATATCCAACTGTGAATGTTAATGTAGGAACCCATAACATCACCACACTACTAGACTCCAGAAGTCAAGTGTCTCTCATTTCAAAATCATGGTTCATCAGATATAGTAGTCAAGAAAAAAATATAATGGAACTTCCAGCATGCCCTATACACTTAATGCTAGCCAATGGAAGAAGGGTCACTGCTAAAAACCACCAGATTTGAGGTTATGTAAGTAATTAATAGGACACTCATTTCTGTTGTGGCTGGACTTATACATAAAATGGTTTTGGGAACTGATTTCTTAGATCCAGAAACAATGTAAGATAAATTTTCCAGAGAGGATGTGTGTGATAAATGACAAACCTGTAAAGTTCAATACAGAAAATGAACCTCCAGTGTTGAAAGTGGGGTGTTTAACACAACCTGTTGATACTGCACTGATCATGGAAATAGTTCAAGGATCTGCTCTAACCAAGCTCAAGAATCAAGATCAGTTGGCAAAAATCTTGATGGAGAATAGACAAATATTTTCAACTGTCCCGGGAGAAATAAAAGGTTATACACACCGGATTCTTGTTAAGGAAAATTCGTATGTGCAATCACAAACTTATCCAATTTCTGTTCCAGTACTACGAGGAAGTTGAAAAACAAATCTGTCAAATGGTAGAGTGGAACATCATTGAGAGAAGCCTGTCTCCATATAATAATCCATTAGTAGTTGTTAAAAAGAAAAATGGTACTCTTCGATTGTGCTTAGATGCCCAGAAATTGAATAGTATGACCATTCTGGAACATGACATACCTCCTTCAGCACAAGAGTTATTTGTAAAGCTAGTGTGCAAATGCCTGTTTTCCACTGTAGATCTTACTGCTAGTTATTGGCAAATGGTTTTAGATCCACAAGACTGCTAGTATACAGCATTCCATTACAATGGGCAAATGCATGTGTTCGAAAGAGTGCCATTCAGACTCATAAATAGTGGAGCTGGACTTGTGAGATGACTAAGCCAAGTTTTGTCAGAAGACTTGCAAAAAGATTTGGTTTTATATGTTGATGACATCATGATTTCATCTAGGAATCCATTGGAACATTTAAAATATTTAGAAATGTTTTTTAAGGAGTGTGCTAAAGAGAACATCTCCATAAATTTAAAAAAGAGTTTGTTGCTCTCAGGGAAATAGCTTTCTTGGGTCATCTAATTGGTGAGCAAGGAATATGAGCACACCCAGATAAAATCAAGGCAATAGAGGATTATCCACCCTGAACTACTCACAAACATATCGAATCTTTCTTGGGTTTATGTAATTTCTACCACAATTTTTATCCTGGTTTTGCTCAGGAAACTTCCAACATGGCAAGATTTACTATGGAAGGGGCAAAAGTGGAATTGGAGCAATGTACATGATCAAAAATTCTCCAATATTAAAAGGAAACTTCTTGACACTGTGATACTTCATCATCCTAACTTTAATCATCCATTCTATATCTGACTGACAGCAGTAGGAAAGGTTTGGGAGCTGTACTGTTTCAAATGGATGAGGAAGAAAAACATAAGGTATTATATTTTTGTAGCAGGACATTAAAAGGATCAGAGAATAATTATACTACAACCGAACAAGAAACACTTGTCATTGTTTGGGTATGCCAAAAGTTTTGGCAATTTCTCTTGGGATCTGAAGTTATCATAGTCACGGACCACAAATGTTTGGAATTTTTAAATAAAAGTTTCCTTACAAATGAAAGGCTCATAAGGTGGAGCCTTATTTTACAAAAATTTAACTATAGTATAGTTTATTGCCCAGGCCATGAAAATATAGTGGCAGATATATTAAGCCAGAATCCCATACCAATGTCACTTCAGAATCCGGAACTTGCAGACCAAACTGCTAAGGTAATGATCACAGCTAATGAGATATCCATTGAGTCTGATTTAAAGAATATACAATATTGGCAGGAAAGGGATCTCCAATATGGAAATATCATTTGTGCGATGTTAAGGAAAAAGAGAAGAAAATGCTTCCAAACTGAGTGCCAAAAGGATATGTCAGTATCAAATAAGGGAAAGAATATTACATATTAGGACAAACAGAGAAGACAATCCATGGAAAATTGTGGTACCACACCACATGAGGAAACAAATTATAAATGCAACTCATTAAAGTCTTAGACATTATGGACCTAGAAAAACAGAAGAGGCAGTGAGACATAGGTTTTACTGGCCTGGAATATAAGCTCAAATTTTGACCATATTAAGAGGGTATTCCTTATGTGCAAAATCAAAGCACCTTATGAAATCATATGCAAGGGCAATTATTTCTATTATTGCATATTAGGACAAACAGAGAAGACAATCCATGGAAAATTGTGGTACCACACCACATGAAAAAACAAATTATAAATGCAACTCATCAAAGTCTTGGACATTATGGACCTAGAAAAATAGAAGAGGCAGTGAGACATAGGTTTTATTGGCCTGGAATATAAGCTCAAATTTTGACCATGTTAAGAGGGTGTTCCTTATGTGCAAAATCAAAGCACCTTATGAAATCATATGCAAGGGCAATTATTCCTATTATTGCTTCCAAGCCAAATAAATTATTGGCTATAAATCATTATGGTCCTTTGCCCAGATTTAGATGCTTCCAGTATCTGTTAGTTACTTATGATGTTTTCTCCAATGTGCTCAAGCGTATCCAGTACAATGAGCAGATTCCAGAAAGATGATTCAGGTTTTACAAAACAAACAATTCCCTGAAGTAGGTAAACCTGAAATTTTGCTATCAGACCATGGTTCTGCATTCACATCCAAGGAGTGGAGAGCCTGGATTCTTTGACAAGGACTAATATATCTTCTCACATTGGTTAGAAACCCCCAATCTAACCCATATGAGCATGTAATGAAAGAGATAAACTGACTATTCTGCACCTATACTTCTGAAAATCATAGAGGTTGGGTCAACAATACCAAGAAGATAACAGATTTCATTAACCAGTCAGTTAATGAATCAACAGGTTTTATGCCAAGGCATCTTCACTTTGGCAAACCATGCCCAGAGATTTTCAAATCCTTACCAGATGAGGATGTTTGTATTCATCAAAAATGTGACCAGCAACATGCTCAGTCAAGGTTAGCTCATATGGCCAAAATTAGAATTAGGAAGGGGTGTATTTCTCATCATAGATTTTGTGTAGGAAATCAAGTGTGGCTTAAAGTTCCTAAGCATAGTAATGTCACACGTCAAGGTTCCACAATTTTTTTTTATATAAAGGTCCTTATGTAATTAAAAAGAAATGTGGGAGAAATGCTTTTCTTTTAAGAGAAGGTAATATCACACGCCAAGGTTCCACAATTTTTTTTTTATATAAAGGACCTTATGTAATTAAAAAGATATGTAATTAAAAAGAAATATGGGGGAAATGCTTTTCTTTTAAGAGAAGGAGAGGTAATTAAAGGCACTTACAATGCTCGTCAGTTAAAACCGTATATACCGCCTGAACCAGGGAAAGAGTAATAAAGTGTTTGGGATTGATAAAACAGCAAAATATATTAGGAGGGACCATTGATTTTCAAAAGGATTTAAGAGAATAAGGAGATCCCAATTAGTACATTATGATTAGAATTTTATGAAGTGAGGTATAAACATAACAGTAGTGGGAAATAAACAGACTAGTTTGTCATTATTACGTTAACCATGTGTTTTCTTTGCCACTTGAAATAATTTTTAAAGGTATAAGTAAAATAATTTTTTTACTATTTTTTTTTGTTTGATCCTCTAATTAGGGAAATGTGAAGTGGTAAATTTGTAGTACATATTTAACTTCACTGCCTGATGACATTACATACCTTTAAAGTAGGGTTTGAACCAGTTTATGTTTATTTGGTCATCCAGGAATGTTAAGCACACACATATACACATATAACTTCCACCCTGTTTATTTAAAATGGTTATGTGTAACCAGTTGAATTATTATTTTAGCTTAAGTGTATTATTTCCACACATATACACGTATAACTTTCAACCTGTTTATTCAAAATGGTTACGTTAACCAGTTGAATTATTATTTTAGCTTAAGTGTATTTTATTTCCAAGCTTGTAAATTCCTCTCACTTAGATAATTGTGTATGTGAGTATATGTATTACAGATATAAAAATAAATACAATTAATGTAAAGCTGAAGCAATGCTAGAAAATTCTAGAAAGTATTATTAATTTAAAAATGTCATTCTCATTTAACTATTTCAAGTTAAACTAACAAAAATCGTATTCTTAAAGTTATTTGCAATTTTAAAAATACGTTTAAATAATGCTTTCTGGAACAAATTTGTTTACATCTTTCAATATTGCCAAATTTCAAGTATAGGAGGAGTAAAAGTTCTAGGGATGTGCAAAAAATGTGCAAAATGAGTTCAAATCCACCCTGTTTATTTAAAATGGTTATGTGTAACCAGTTGAATTATTATTTTAGCTTAAGTGTATTTTATTTCCACACATATGCACGTATAACTTCCACCCTGTTTATTCAAAATGTTTATGTGTAACCAGTTGAATTATTATTTTAGCTTAAGTGCATTTTATTTCCAAGCTTGTAAATTCCTCTCACTTAGATAATTGAATTATTATTTTAGCTTAAGTGCATTTTATTTCCAAGCTTGTAAATTCCTCTCACTTAGATAATTGTGTATGTGAGTATATGTATTACAGATATAAAAATAAATACAATTAATGTAAAGCTGAAGCAATGCTAGAAAATTCTAGAAAGTATTATTAATTTAAAAATGTCATTCTTATTTAACTATTTCAAGTTAAACTAACAAAAATCGTATTCTTAAAGTTATTTGCAATTTTAAAAATACGTTTAAATAATGCTTTCTGGAACGAATTTGTTTACATCTTTCAATATTGCCAAATTTCAAGTATAGGAGGAGTAAAAGTTCTAGGAATGTGCAAAGAATGTGCAAAATGAGTTCAAATCACTCATTCTCTTGTGTTTGATTTGAGAGTGAAAACAGAATGACTTGTAAGTAGTGAAAAGATTTGCCTTCCCTGATCTTAGATTGCCTTTGTCCTGCCTTTTTCTGCCATGCCATCACTACTTGAGAACTGTTACGTCTAACTGTGAAAGAACTATTGGAAGATGCCTACCATTATTTTATTATTATTGTACCTTCGTGTTCAAACTTCGTATACGTTATTCTAATGGCTGCCATAACTTTTAAAGGTAATCCATTTTGCCAAAGAATAAACTCTGCCAAATTTCAAGTATAGGAGGAGTAAAAGTTCTAGGAATATGCAAAATGAGTTCAAATCACTCATTCTTTTGTGTTCGATTAGAGAGTGAAAACAGAATGACTTGTGAGTAGTGGAAAGATTTGCCTTCCCTGATCTTAGATTGCCTTTGTCCTGCCTTTTTCTGACATGCCATCACTACTTGAGAACTGTTATGTCTAACTGTGAAAGAACTATTGGAAGATGCATACCATTATTTTATTATTATTGTGCCTTCGTGTTCAAACTTCTTATACATTATTCTAATGGCTGCCATAACTTTTAAAGATAATCCATTGAAGATAATCCATTTTGCCGAAGAATGAACTCTTTATATTCCTCACTTCTTTCATTTTAATCATACTTATAATATAACTTAATTATCATTAAATTTGTGATTTTCTCTCTGTTTTAAAACCTCATTCTATAAAATGCTAACACAGAATTATATATTTTAAATCTATCACTAGTTTTTAAGTTTCACACTTTAGTTATCTTTTTCATGTGGTAAAACTTATTTTAAACTATGTATTTTATTGAATTAGTTTTAGTATGCTAATGTTTTAAGCTAGCGAACTTATATCATTTCAGCCACCATTCTGATATTTTGGGAATATTTAAACAGTTAAACGTTAAATTTCTTATTGAATGCAGTTTTGCTTGATTGAATATTTTGAAATAGATGCTTAATGGTGGATTATTTAAAACATTATATTATGGAATAAGTTAATTTTTGTTGTTGTTAACACTATTGATTTAAAAGCATTTTATGTTCTTTAAGTAAATCTGATTATTAATCTATTTTAATAACTATTCAGTACTTATACACCATTAAGCATTAACTTGCTTATAATATACTATCATTTAAAAATATTTGGGGCTTGTTAAATAAGAAAATAATATTTTCCTTTTCTATATTTGACATCCTAATTTGCTAAGATTTTACGTACATTGCTGAATGGATTAATATTTTGTCATGGCATTATGCATGATATTATTATTTTATTTAAACTTAAATTAGTACATTAAAAACATTTAAGACTTAAGCTACATTCGCATTGCTTACTTATGATAAAGTTCTCAAGATTTTGTATTTTGCTTTCTCATATTTATACCTCTGGAATTCCCAGATTTTCTTCATGTAACTTGTCTGAGAAAGAGATTTGATAACTCCAATCTCAGGACAAACATTAGTTTGTTAAGGCTCTTCATTGGATAACGTCGGCAAATATACTATGGAACCTTACAACTCATCTCTTTGAATACTGCCTTGTTATAAATACAAGTGATCTCTTATATGATAAAGCTTTTAGTCCAAAGATGGACATAAACTCCACTTTTACCATTATCATTATAGTCAGCACTGTGAGTTTTTTTTATGTATAGTTCTCATATTATCTATAAGACATGGTGCAGTGATGTTTGTAAACCACTCATTTAATAATTAGTCGAATATTTTAGGATTGTCACAGTAAATCTTATTTAGGCTAACCCATACCTCATTTGTACAGGCCCAGATATGTTCATGAATGATAACTTATTCAACTGTCATATCAAGAGTAAACCTCTCTTTGGAGATGAATCTATAAATATCCTTATCATTACTTAAAGTACTTAAAGTAATGATCATAGCATTGATAACATTAATTTATTATTATTTATAGCTCATTAGCATACTAAATCAGTTGTTTATATGCAAAGTAATAACCGCATGAAATCTGTGCTATGTTTCTAATGTAAATTAAATTGTTTATGTTCATTAAATTATGTTGATAATTAATCATGCGTTTGTGTCTTACTGAATCTCACTCATTGAATCCGATTTAATCTTTATAATAGTGTTAGTAATATTTAATCTTTATAACAGTGTTAGTAATATTTAGAAGTTATAACTGATTATTTTAAATGGACATTTATCTCTGGGTTGTTCTGTCATTGCTCATTCTGGATGGATAGTACTTTATAATTCATGTTTTTTTTGCAATGCTAGTTGTGTGCAATTCATTTAAATTTATAGATTTTCCCTTCACATAAGATATTTGCTTGAGCCAAGATTTAATATTATTTATTTATACTATTTACCCTGTAGATCTCAGTTTCTCTATTGTGTCTCCGGGACCAGAATGAATAAAATTTCATCTGTTATCATCAGAAGTGTTGTTTATAATGTTATAGTTTTAGAGAAGAGCAAATAGGGCAGAATTAATGATTGCTCCTTACCTGTGTATCTCGGGCATGAGTGGATTTAGGGTACTTTTGCTTAGATTCTAAACCTTGCTAAATGAACATACAATTCTCACTGGTACAATATATATATATAGTCCTGATAAGAAAAAGATGTTAAACCACTTTAAGTAGTGGTAATATCTCAGTAATTTGGGCATGTATCTATCATAATAAATGTAGAAATATCTCACTATATAGATCTGTAAATTTTATAAATCCTGTTTACCTTGGCAAAATTAATTCAACAACAGGATTGCTGATGGTTTTTATTGTCTCAATTACTCTAAAGTATTTTGATTGTTTGAAAAAACTACAGGCACCAAACCTCCTCAAAAAGTGAATATTTACTTGGAATTATTTGAGATAATAACCAGAGAAATATTTATTTCCCTTACTAGTTCAGCGAAGATATGCTTCGGCTGTCAGCTGGAAATAGATGCACACAGCTTAACATGAAATAATTAAGGTATTGTGTTATTTCTATTTTTTTAAAAAAAATTAAATCTATAATTATTATTTGTTCTTAAGCGAGTTGTGCAACACAAAGCCAAATGATATACATCAATACAGTTGGTCGCACTTTAATTTTTATGCACTACAAGTAAATTACGAGTTCTTAAATCAATTGTATGACCTTACCAGCAGTATAAACATCTCAGAATTATCACTTTAAATAAACATACACTCATAAGGAACAGAGCATACAAATAAATATAGTAGCATTGGCAACAACCCAAAGAATAAGAGAGCACTCTTTCCCTTGGGTCTGGGATATGCTAGGACTTAGTCGGTATTCATATATAGGAACAGGCTTGCACAAAGTACTACTACTAAATATAGAAATCCATTTTCAGTGTAGCATGACTATGGAGTTAGGAATTCATCATCTAGCTCCTTATAATAAAAAAATTGTAATAAACTATTTGATGAGCAAACTCTGCTCCATCCCCATATCAATATAGTGAGAACTTAACCACTCTTGAAGATACTAAGTCCACTTGCCAATTCACATAAATATCAGACATTAGTTTTAACTTAACACATACAGCTATTGCATCAAAGTATAAACCATATGGTTACATGTAAATTACCTTCATATTGTTAAGAACACAAAAAAATTATTAAGAAATGAGCATCGTTCACATAATAATTTCTACTTCTTGAAACTGGGACAAGGCCATGTCAATATCTCAAATATATACATTAAAATAGAAAAACATATTAATTCTATTATAATAAAAATTTTAAGTAATAACCCATTCCAATAAACATATTTCACACTATACACTCCCATGCACCTTTCTCTATATCAATAAAGGAAAGCAACATATCCGTGTGATAAATGAAGGCATATTTTAGGCTACAATGCTAATCTTAAATCTAAACAATCTAAATATTTCATAACTTTCAACTCATAAGCTTATACTAGTATCATAATGCATTAACTAAACATATTACAAGCAAATAACCATTGATAATTAATATATATATATATATATACTTGTAGACTCTATAGTATAGTCCTCTCGAATTCCATGCTGATCTTCATAGATACTGTAATCCCACAAATAACTTTGTGTGAATACACCAAATCCTACAGTTAATCCATAGCAAGTTATTTAAATCAATTTTATGAAATAATCCAGTGGGTTCCAATGTAAGATTTGATTTAGAAAACACACAGTTACTAATTCAAAGTGTTTCATCTAGAAGACTTGCAATATCCCCTTATAATTATCATACTTATTCAAATGAGGTAGTAATTTCCAAATCATCCATTTTGTTCCTTTTAGACATTTGCCATTCCTTCAGCTAGGATTTTATTTCCTATTTTTATATAATTTAAACAAGTTTTATCACAATTTAGAGGCATAATGATTGAGTTTTTTTTTTTGTATCACGATATCTCATTTTGGTAAAACATTAAATTTCACTTACATCCTCAATACTTTTTTCATTGACAACTTCTGTTTTGTATAATACTAGTGATATAAATAATATTCCAGATGGTATTTAACATATACACTTTATATTACAACTTCAGTTCCGCTCTTTTTTTGAATAAGTTTTTTTTTTTTTTTGTAACACCAACAATCATATTTATCAAATACCATAATTAATTGATTTAAGGAAATGCTAATACAATTTATGATTTCCACATTTTCTTTAAAGTAACTTTTAGTCTTTGGCAAACCCAAAACTATTTTTCAATCCATACAATGTTGGTCATTTTGAGAATCACAATGATTAATTTTGGGAAAAAAGAACACATACCTGATATAAAAATTTAAGCACACATTATATTTCCACAATAATATATCATTTAATTCAATATTTTGAATCAGAGATTGGAGCCAGTACAGATTATAATAATACTTTTATATTATTTAGATTGGAGATTGTAGACCCTTATACAAACATACCCAAAAGAAAATGAAAAAGAAAAAGCCCCCCTTTTAAAAAATGTCTGAGTTTTATCATTTTGACTTGTCCACCAATCAATCACTGATCCATGCCTTCTGTTAATTAAATCATTATATCCTAATTTTAATTGGCTATTCCCTAAGATTCCAAAATAAACTAAGAGAAATGCCAAATATTCCATGTCTAGCTTAAATAATAATCATATTTTTTGCTAAGAAGTTAAATTATTATCATTAGCATTTTGTTGCAAGTGCATTTTAGACTGAGTTTGAACCCTGAGATCAAAATATTTTAAAACTTGAGATGTGATATTTTAAACTTGACAAAGAACTTATATTTGAGATCAAGATATTTTAAAAATAAGATAAGATATTTAAAAATAAAAATATTTATATTTGAGATAAAGATATTTTAAGAACTAAGATAAGATATTTTGAATTATAAAAGTACTTTGTATTTTAATAGTCATATTTAGCTGGGGTATTATCTACAAGAAGACCCATAATCTGGTGATTTAAAAATCCATGTTATGTGGTACCTGTTTGTGTAACCTTTGAGATTGCTAGCCATCATCTCTTTGTTTGGTCCATGTTCTGTGATCGTTAGGGTGAGTTAGAATGTATATAAAATAAAATAAATAGGGATTCAACTTACACACCCATATATAGAAATAAACACAGATTCAACCCATTAATTTTTTATAATTATCAAATTCTTTTCTTATCTCTGAGTATCAAATTTACTTCATACTAATATAAAAAAAAATCATGAATTGTCTTAGGTCATTTTTAAAAATAATAATGCAAAAAAATTATCATTTTGTTTTATTGTTATTTGCGTACGAAATTGCAAAATCAAATTATTATAATGCTGTAACGCATTTCAACAATTCTGATAGTGAATCTCCGTAATGATCAATTGTTTTTTTAAAAAAGGTCCCTCTAACAGCTATTGAAAGAGAAATTGTGAAAATGTCGATTGCTTGATAATGACAGTTTTAATGCTTTTTTTTTTTGGTTTTATTCTCTAAGAATAGGTAGATATCTATTTCCAGAAAATATTCAACAGTTAGTTTCATTGGTTATGAGAAAGCTATGGGGAAAAAAAATCTAAGATTATTTAGAATCTTGAAAAAAAATCAAGTTTTTATCTGATTCGGATTCCATCACTATATATCTACCATAGTAGTTAAATGTGTTAATTACTTTTCCATGAGGATAACTATTATGTACTTTACAAAACAATGTAAAAAATGTAATATTAGTTTAATTCTTATACTATTATTCTTACTAATAAATGCTTTTTGATAATGCAGAAGTTATACTGATTTTTGTCTGAAGTTATTTTCTTTTTTTAAATAAAAATAAAGCATGTTTAAAGTACAAGATCTTGCATAAAGACAAAACTCATTATGACCTAAATGAATATCTACAATTTTTTTTTGAAGTTTAGAAATAAACTATATTTGTTTTTGTTTTTAATTTTATATAAAGTTTGCTTACTTTTCCTATACAAGTGTAAATGATATAAGCATTGGGAATACTGAGTAAGAGAAGCTTAAAAATAAATTTTATTATAGTATGATGAGCTTTCAATATCTTAAACCTGATATGTAATAAGTATGATATTAGAATTAAGATATCAAAAGCTGCTCTGCATATTATAATAAAACTTTTATTCTTAAGCTTTTTTTTTTTATTCAGCATTCCTAGTGGTTATGTCAATTATATTTGTGTTTTTAATATATAAAATTAAAAGTGTGTGAAGCACTTGAAAGAGAAGCTATAGAGAGTGCAAAAAACTATTAAATACTAAGTGCTTTCGAGGCTGTTTGCCTCATATTCATAGCGATAATGCGAAATGCAGAACAGAGAAATAAAGACGATATGCAAAGTATATGTAAATGATTTAGATAGCCCAGCATTTGGAAATGTTAAAGCAGGCATCACATCTACTAATAAAGTTATTGTTAACATTAATGAAGTACACTTCTCTAATTTTCCGTTTGATGAAAAGACAAAACCCTCTATATGTATTACCACTCAGTGCAAGCCAGAGTAATTAATAGATGCCAGAAGGCTTATGCATAAAATCACATCTAGTGCTTGCTCATCCAATATCCCCAGACTAGTTTCTGGCTGTGGCCTTCATCAATGAGAAGCCTTGGATCTGAGAGCACTGCACCTAGATCTTAAGAACTGATGCCTGTTTTAATAATAGTTAAGAGCAAGCAGAAGAAATGGTGATCATGTGATGTTTAATGTCACAACATGATTACTTCAATTTTAATACATTTTATATTTTTAAAAAAACTTTATTCAGCAGAATCTTTGAACTGCTTTTTTATAGGTCAAAACTTTTATACAAAATTTGAAAGTCTTGTGGTGTATGCAATGGTGAGCTAGAAGTGGATTCACTGGGTTTGCATTAGCCATTTGTTAAATTTTTCAAATAATTGTGAGCCCATTGTTAAAAATTTGATTACGCACTTGTAAAAATTTATATTTTTATAAAAATATAAATAAGGATTCACAGAATATGACAAATAATAAGCAATGATATTATTTATATTTATTTATAAAAAGTAATTTTAAATTATAGTCTACTTTTAATAATTGTTCTATATTTTTAATGTGGTTGTGTTCAATTGTTATCATGGTTGTGTTCATCTACTGATTAAAAATGTACTTCAGAACTTAAATTATTTGTATAATACAGATTTACAGAAGTTTTATCAATTATACACAATTATATTAAGAGATATTAATTTAGCAATAGTATTTGGGTATTGATTTAGATAACAGTGTCTGGGTTTGTTAGTGAAATACGCACTTAAGAAAAAAGTGTTAACTTGCATGTAACAGACAGTGGGTTTAGTATTTTTGGAAGCAATGCATGTTGTAAAAGTACTAGTATAATGAGTTTTTATTCATCAAGTTGTAATAGTATCATATACTTTTATTTATAAGTCAAATAAATTAAAACATCAAATTGTGAAATAATGTTAGGCTATAAAAATTGTGGTTAAACAAAATTTACAGCTTAAAAATGTAAGAACACCTAAGAACAAAGAAATTACATAATATACAAATCTAATTACCCTATATGGTTGCTTTTAATGAACATAATAGGAATAATGTTAATACAGATTGTATTAACTTGTCATTATTACCATGGTTACATTGTAAAATGATATATTCTATAACTTGAGTTAATATGTAAGAATTACATCATATTATTGAATGGTTTTTATAAAAAATGTGAAGTGATGTATAAAAAATTTGTTAAACATCTAAATAACATTTTGTATAAGAATAAATTTAAATATGGTATGTTAATTTTCAATAATATATTTTTATTAGTTAATTTTCAAAATATATATTAATAATTATTTTTAACAGATATGAAAAAAACAATCGAATTTGTTATTTTTTGGAAAAGATAAAAAAAAAAAGAAAATGAAAAAATTATGTTGCCTGATTGCTAGAGCAACAAACAACAAATTATTAAAAAATTTAATATACTTGGCTAGAAATTAACAATGGTAAATTAGAATGTTCTGCCTGTTTGAAATATAAAGATTTGGGAGTTGAAGGTGACAAAAATGGCCATTTATCAAAAGAATGGTTGGAAACAAAAGTAGAACCAAATGGAGCATCAAAAAATACAAGATCTGCATCTTTACCTAAAAAATTACATATTCATATTAATTTTGCATAATAAAAGCATAAAACTTGATAATGAATATAACAAATTAATATTACCAAAAATTATTGATAAATGAAAAAGTTGTTTTAATATCAAAAAATTTTAACATCGTTTATAATTTGGCAAGAAATAATCATCCAACGTCTGATTTGTCCAATTTAATAGAACTGCAAATTAAAAAGAGTTTTGATTTAGGAATATTATTACATTCCAGATATACAGCAATAACTATAATGGAACATATTTCAAAGAAATAAAATTAGAAATATTCTCTAAAATAATGCAAAACAAATACAAAATTTGCATTATAATTGATGAATCAATAACTCTTCCTAAACAAAGGGTTTTGATAATTTACTTAAAAATTGAATTTATTGATGTTTGATTTTTGTACATCTTGTAGAGTTAGAAAGTACTACCACCATATATATATAATGCATTTATTGCTACGTTATGTACATATCTATTTTTAGATAATTATTTGAAAGATTATCTTACTGCATCTTCTTTTGATAGTGCTAATGTAATGCTGGGAAATAAATCAGCCATTGCAACTAAACTTTTAGAAAATTTTCCAAATATTGTGATTTGGCATTGTATAGCACATTGTGTACAATTAGCACTAGATGATGCAATAAAAGAAATTAAAAAAGTAAATCACTTCAAAATATTTATAGATAAATTATATGCATTTTATTATCAATCTCCAAAAATCAATGAAAGTTATATACAATTGCTGATAAGCAGAATAAGAAAATTTAAAAATTGGTCACATATAAGGACCTCAATGAGTAGCATGTAGGTTGAAAACAACTCTTGTAGTATGGAGAAATTATTCAGAATTATGAAGATATTTTGCATTCAACAGTAAATATTCAGATTTATTAAACTGTTATTAAAACAGACAAAACTCTTCATACAGTAGTGCCACTCAGTGCAAGCCAGAGTAATCAATGGATGCCAGAAGGCTTGTACATAAAATCCTTATCTAGTGCCTACTCATCCAATATCCCCAGACTAGTTTCTGGATTGTGGCCTTCATCAGTGAGGAGCCTTGGATCTGAGAGCACTGCACCTACATCTTAGGATCTAATGCAACCCTCTAGCAGTCACCTTTATCTCTAATTAACTACAAAACTATGAGAATAAAATTAAAAACACAATAATATTTTCAATCCAAGCTTATTAGTTTATATAGTCATATAGATCTGAACTCAGTTCAGTACCCATACATTTTGGTGCTTTTGGTTTTTTTTAATAACCATATCCGCCACTATTCTATTAGGCAGAATTGGTATTAAACCACTAAACATCACATGATCACCATTTCTTATGGTTGCTCATAACTGTTATCAAAACAGGCAAAACTCTCCATACATGATTACTCTGGCTAGCACTGAGTGTCACTACTGTATAGTGGTTTATTAAACTGACTATTCAAGTTAGAATTTTTAAAGGATTTAGAATTAATAATTGATATTCCTTAAGAATTTGCATACCTTTCTGAAGTTGTACAAAGTAGAAATATCAATATTATAAAAATCAACTGTTTAATTATCAGAACAATAAATGCTATTAATAATTTAACAATTTCAAAAGGTTTATATGAAAGTAACACTGAATCAATCTTACAGTCTACACAATTTAAAGGAATTGTCCTTGCAATCAATATGAAATTTAGAAATTACCATGAGAAATTTAGGTTGTGTTATTCAGTTCTTATAGGACAGATTGTTGCTACAAAATAATTTTAATATAAAAAATAAAATGATCTAACATCAGCAGATGAAGAACTGAAAAGTATTTTTAATATCTGTTATTTTGATAGATGGGATATGGAAATAGTACTTTTCTATGGCTAGAAGTGAGAAAAAAATAAAAAACTCAATTTTATTTTAAAATGTGAAATCAATATCAATGGTTTTCGAGATTTAATGGAGATGGTTTAAAAAGAAAAATTATATGCTGAATTTCCTACTGCAATTAAAAAAAGCTAGGACTATTATTGAAACAATTGCAAAAAGCAGGGTTGAAGCTGAATAAGCAGTTAGTATCAATATTGTCACTATGAAATGGGCAAATCTGACAGTGAAACATATTTCAGATCTAATGACAATTTCATTAAATGGGAAGCCTTTACTTCAATTTATTGCAATTCCATAAATAAAATCTTCTTTAAAAAATCATCTCTCACCTTTGAAACCAGTAAAAACAGGATAAAAAAAAAATTGAAGAAAGTAATGTTATATGGCAGTTATTAAAATAAATTTGTTTTATTATATAGCATATTAAATATTTATAAATATTATTTATATTTTCATGTTTCTATTTTGTATAAAAATATTTTATATATCAATGTTATTAATTATTAATATCATTTATGCTCTTTTTTTCTATCAAAATTTTTTATTGTGAACTCAAAGAAATTACATTATTGCAATAACAGAGTTATGTTGTTAACAGACACTATAATAAAGGTTACATAACCCAATACCAATGGTCTGGGCATAAAAAAAATTAACTGTTCAATCACAAATTGTCCTTTTCTACAAGGCTCCTTGTAGCATTGTAGATGTATGTTGGAGCTAATTTTTCATCTCTGTTTATGATGGCCTGAAGTTTTGCCAGAAATAATTTCTTATGGTCAACCAAGGTATGGCCATAAATGAGCATGCACCTAGTTGACCAATAGGCAAACAACAAAAAAGTTATGATTCTTATGAATGGAAAGATCCCATTGGATATGCTAAGAATAAGTCTGGTGAAAAGAGGCACTCTAGGTTTATATATGGATGCTGCAATAAAGTCTCTGTCCCATTGGAGTGATGTACAATGGCTCGGAATATGTATTATTGTGCCATCATCCCATTTACATAAAGGACATACTGGATCCAAGCATGAGAATCCTCTATGATAGACCAGAAAATGGCATGTGGGCAGAACACTCGGGTTTAATTTAATCAAAAAATCAAAAAATTTTGGTTTGAGATACCACTGTTTAAACTTTTTAATGACTGAATGATTGGGAAGCAATAATGGGATTGGGGGGATTTCTTCATTAATTAGGTGGTATGCATCCCAGTACATAATTTTCTGTGAGTTAACTTGAATAGGTAGAGGGATAAATTTTGCAATATTTAACAATAAGGATGACAACCAACTCCTCACAGTAGGAGGAGGGGTGTCGGAGGAGAAACAGATGTAAAGCATGATGTTTCTGAAAAATGGTGAGATAGATGAAGGATGGTGTTATGTGTACGCTGGAAACAAAAGATTAAAACAGAATGCAGTGATAGTCCATTGAGTTTTGTGTACATATGGAGACATCTGAGGGTGATGGCCTTGGTCTTTCCCTTCCACATAAGTCTTGCATATAGTGAATTTATTTTTCTAATAATTTTTTGGGAAAAATTAATAATTGGCATGTAATAAGAGATCCTTGGAAACACCATATACTTTTACAATGCTTTTTACAACTAATTAATGACAGTTTCGATTGCCCTAGCAATTGCCTTTAGAACTATGATGAACACAATACAAATACATGAACACAAATATACATGAACATATAATTTTACATTTTATATTTGTAATCATGTATTTGTATTGTGTTTGATATAGTTTTGAAGAAGACTGCTGGAAAAATCGAAACTGTCAATAGTGGGTTGTAAAAAATGTTGTAAAAGTAATAAAGAACATAAATGATATTAATATTATATGGATCTGGCAATGCAATAAGAAAGATAAAATTATTAATCATTATTATAATGTTATTTATTTATATAGAGCTATGTTTAATTTGTAGCCATTATTAGGGATCATTCCACTATACTTGCGCTTATTTTAAAAGTATTATATATTTTTCATTATTAATTTTTTTAATTAATTTTTTCAAGATTATGATACATAGCATAGTATTGATTTTTAAAATACAATACCTTCTCTTTTTTAAGAGGGAGCGGTTGATAAAATTTTCCTAATTTACCACTGGGTATATAGAAAATAATTTAATATTGTGAATATTTATCTAACTTGAGTAGGTTCAGTCGTCAGTTTTTACACAGTTTGAATAAGTAGACCATTATTGGGATAATTATGAATGTAACAATTTTATTTATATCTATAATGTTTGTTTTATTCAATCATATCATTTTTTTTCTTTTTATAAATTTTTCTCATTATTAGCAATAGATTTTTAGTTTTTATTGAGTAATCAAAAATAATTATATGGTCCACTTTTGTAAAGGTGATATGACTTTTGAGAATACAGGTGAAAAGTCTAACGCAACAGTTTCATTAAATGACCAATTTGAGATTTCTTTTTTAATTAAGCCATTATTCGATCCTTAGCTTTTTAGTTCTCTTCTCTATTATTATGCTTACTTTTGAGAATAGGTATTAATTAATTTATATTAGAAGAAAAATATTTGTTTCTATTTTTTATGTCATCGTTTTTAAAAGTTATATTTTTGAATGAATTATATAATTCCCTTTTATTAATTTAATTTGTAAAAATTAATGTTTTTTATATTTAAAATAACGTCACAAGATATTTTTTCCCCATTTTGTTCAAATTCTTAAAGCTTTAAAAAGAAGAAATCATTAACAGGTAAAGTGAGAAAGAAAAATTCCTGTTAGGAAATCAATTTTCTCCCTGTTAGTATGCTTGCGTCTTATTGTTGGCAGTAACTTCTATTCAGTTAATTTGCCTACGAATGTTCGGTAAAAGAAAGTAAACTCTTTTTTACCCTCTTGGATTAAGTAAGATTTATTAAAATGCGAAGGGGGAAAGAAATAGAAGAGACTGCAGAATAAAGATTTTTTTTTATTTTATTAAAATTTTAAAACGTATTTTATCCCTCCCCCCTTACTCCTACGGGTTTTTCTATTTCTTCCCAACAATAAACAAGAAGAGCATAAGACGATTTTTTAAAAATTCAGTTTTTCTCAGAATTCATGATTTTATGATTAATAATTTTTTAATAATTGAAAAAAAAAATGATTGAATTTTCTATTGAAATGTCTTTGATAAAAACGTCGTCTTGGCAGATGCACTTACATATTTCTTTGCAGAGCGAAATTTAATTTGTTTTGAAATTTCATTTGAAGTTTGTCTTTTTAGCATTATTAATATAAAAAAAATTGTGATCACATTAAAAATCGACTTTCTGAAATAGTAATTATAAAATGACATTTTAAATTTAATGTCATGTACAACTTTTAATAGATTATTTTAATAATTTTTAAAACTTTTAAATTTAACAAAAGAAAAAAATGATTGTATAAATTGATGGATTATCTGCTAAACACTATTTTAAAACCTAAAATTAAGAAAATATTTTGAAAGATACTTTGTTCTATTAAAGTGTTATTTATCCACAAAGCATTAAATAACACTCCAGAATTTTTATAATTAATCTTTTTTTTTAATCTTATATAAAAAAAATCATAAAAAGTTATAAATTATGAATGATAAATATATTTTATTTATATTAGCAAAATATAAAATGTTTTTTTCTTAATTTTATAAATAAATTTAAGTAAATATTTTATATTTACTTAGACTAAGACAGACAAGTATCTAAAATGCTATTGGATTCAAATACTTTGTCTGAGGTGGTTAAGAATCTCAGGAAAATATAAAGAAAAAAAATTTTATTTTATTTTTTCATGTGTCAAATGCGATTCCCGGGAAGCGAACCCGGGCAAGCTGCTTGGAAGGTAGCTATGCTAACCACTAGGCCATCAATGCTTGACAAGAAAAAATATTTTTTTTAAAATTTAACCAACAGATTAATGAAAGTTATGTATTTCAAACAGATTAAAATATGACTTTAGTTGATAATTTATGTTATTGTTAAATATGTTATGTTAAAGATTGTTAATTTTTTTTATCCAGTTATATTTTTTGTTGCCAAAAGTAAATTTTATCTTAATGTCCATATAGTCTTGATTTTATTATGAAGATTGAATGTTTTTATATTTATATATATATTTTTTTTTAATTTTTAAAATATGCAATCTTCAGTTAAATGTTAGAATGATTACTCTCTAATAATGCATATTTAACATAATGGATTTATTTTCACTTACAATCTTTTGCTGATAAATATTCTGGTGAAATTTCACCAGGAAAAAAAATTAAAAATTAATTTCAAGTATGATTGAAATGAATAAAATTTTGAAAATTTTTCAAGGTTCTATTTTTTGAAACATAATACCCAGTAGTTTTTTAAACTTTTGTAGTGTTCTTATTTATATTATCTTATATTATTTAAATTGTTAAATGTTTTTTAAAAAATTTAAACTTTTTCAAATATATCCAACTATTAATAATAACATCAATGTTAATATAGAACACAATGTCTTAAGTGGTATAATTTTTCTTACATCTTCAGATATTGCTGACTTTATCAATAATTAAAACTTTAATTCTATTACACAATCATGAAACATATGAATAAAGAGAGAGATTTAGTGGAATGAGTACTTTAAGCACATATATAAAAAAATAATGCACATGGAAAAAGAACCTGAAATTCAATCTTAGGTCTAGATTTAATTTTAAATAATGATTGATATATTGTTAACCTTGCAAGTTCAAAATTAATATCTGGATTAGAGTTGATGTGACAAGTTATACCTTAATAAGTAATTAGTAATACTCATTCACACTTATATCTGGAATTAACGGTGTTAAAAATGTAAGTGCAGGAAGTTTGTTATTAAAAATTATATAAATTTTATATACTTATTAGTGAGAAGCCTCTTGATTTTTTGAAAATTTTCTTTTTAAGCATTAATATTAATGAGCAGTTTCCAAATATTACAGATTATATTATTGAATGTTGATTTATGTTATTATTTTCCATTGTTATCTGAGTAGTCTCTTTTTATTTTCCTTTTTTTTTACTTTTTCCACTTTGCCTAATATTATTGTTTTCCTTTTCAAACATAAGGTTTATTGATACATGAATAGTTTAGATACTTGTAGTTATTTCTTTTTAATCACTATTTTGGTTTTGTTAATTTTTTTGTGATGATAAATCTAGCATCATCAATATATATTATTTTTACATTAATGATATTTGTAGATGCATTTCTTGTTTTTCAGCATTTCAAGTTTAAGTTTTATATAATTTAGAACCTTTGCATTATATAATGGCTTTGAAAAGCTATTTTGATTTTAAAACAGGCAAAACTTTCCATACAGTATTATCATTCTGTGCAAGCCAGAGTAATCACTGGATTCCAGAAGTCTTGTGAATAAAATCCTTATCTAGTGCCTATTCATCCAATATCCCCACACTAGTTTCTGGCTTGTGGCCTTTGTCAGTGAGGAGGCACTACTGTATGGAGAGTTTTGCCTGTTTTAATAACAGTTATGAGCAAGCATAAGAAAGGGTGATTATGTGATGTTTGGTGGTTATTCTGATATTATATTGTTGCAGGTTTTTAAAAAATTGTTTGATATCCTTCATCTGTTTTGGCTGTAGTACTTATTATTGCTTTTTTCTGTTGACATTGCTTTTTGTTGTCTAATAAAAGATAATAGCTGGTAAACCAATCTAAAGTTTGTTCTATGTTGGATCTTTTTTATTAAATCTCTGGCTTCTGAACAAACATCTTTTACTCTGTTACATAATGATAGTATAATTACCCATTTTGTGCTTCTAACATGATTGGATGTGCATGTTTATGTGGGTTTTCTATAAATTATAGCTTTAATTTTGCAATGAGATAACCTTATCATTTTAAGAATACCAATTTTTGTTCTTGTTATAATTCTACTATGAATTTAATTGTATGTTCCAAAAATTTACTTGTACATTATTACCAACAGTTAAATACATTTCCAAAAGTATAAATAAAATTTGAATTTTTTAAAAAAAATCTTTATTTATTCAACTAAATAATGAAAATTGTCCAAAATATATCACCAAGTAAAATATAACTTCATCATAAATATTTGGATAATCATACAATAAACTTACTTTGATATTTTGTTCTTAATTCATTTTTTGAATTTAAAAAAAAGGCATATTAATAAGTATTTGTAAGTCTAAAATATAAAAAGTTCAAATTTTTGCTTCAATTGGTTTAAATTAAAAATATTCTACTCAAATATATATTGCATATTGTTATTTTTATCATGTAACATTTATAAACAATTCCAAAGATTACTTTCATTAAAATAGAAAAACAGTGTTATTAGTAAGTATTATCATTCAATAGAAATGCTTCTTTTTACACACCATGCATAAGTTATATAATAGAAAATATTTTTTTATGGATAACCACTTGTTTTTAACAATACCACATAAAATACCCTAAATTAACTGGGCCAAATGCATTAACTAATCACTAAGATATATAGTTAATATCCTTTATACAGCACATTTTTTTATTCATTTCATAATAAGAGGCACATTGGTCTTTGGTAAGACCTGATTTATGACTGGAAAATATTTCAGTTGTAATAGATAACCATGATATTTTGCAATGTCATTTTTATAAATTGAATAGTACAAGCATTCCTGTTATTAGATTATACAATTTTATTGATTTATATAAGACCAACAGCTTTTATGCAAGCATATTACCACCATATTTTTAAACTTTTACAGCAGTCCCATCATAATCTGAAGCTTCTTTATTTTGTTTTCAAGACTATGAAGTGTTCTTTTCACTTTGAAATCTGAATATCTCAATCCTGATCAAAATAAGTTATTAAGGTCGATATATATTTAAAGATAGCGATTTTAATTCTTAAATAGATATTTAAAAGTTAGTCAAAATGTCATAGCAATTATATAAAGGGGTAGTAACTATTTATTTAATAGGACTATGATATTATTCAATCAAATTTTACTTATCAATTTCTTTTCCATGATTCTTTATATTAGTCATTAAGCTCCACATTTATATTATTATTAAGAAAAGAAATTATCATCTGTACATAATTCCTTTTAATTAAATTATTAATAATACACTTGTAAAAGAACTAGTCAGTATTTTTTTATGAAACTCAAAAACATATCTTTTTGTATTCACAACAATCTGATTAATATAACTTTATGCCATAGACACATAAGAGTTAAATCATAGCCTTATCATTGTAGAAGTAAGATATCTCATTTATTGTAAATCTCTAAAAAAAACTTCTTTGCATTACAATTTTTTTTATTAATTTATCTCCTAGTTTTAATTATCTTCTTCAGAATACATTTGCATTATATTATTTCTCCTTTATTTACACAACCATATAATAAATTTACTTTGATATTTTAAAATATTTTTATATTTTTTATTGGCTTTGTATTTTATTTTCTACACGCATACACACACATATATATATATGAATTCATATTATTTCCAGGAGCTTTCATGTACTAAAATTATAATAGCTGAATAGTGGATGTTTCAGTGCAATAACACATAATTTCCTCATAGCTTCTTTTTTATTAAATCATGAAAATGTGTGTGGTGCCATTTAAAATCTTTTTTTTTTTTTTCTCCCCATTCTCAAATTCTATTGATTGAGAAATTTTAAAAAATATTTTATTTTCCAGTAGATTTTTTTATAATATTGTTAATTTTTATTAATTCACACTTTTCATTTATGCTCTTAGGCCTTTTAAAAATCTCTATAGATTTCCTTAGTAGTCTGGTCATACTGTTCAATTTTTACTAGAATATGTGTTTTACTAAAATTGATGTCAAGATTAGTTAATTTAATGTGTGAAAATGGCTGATGAATTGGATCATTATCATTGTTAAAATGTGTTCTCCTTTCTTATATTTATTCTACCATTCACACATAAAATTAACTAACCATTACATCAATTTTTATAAAACATATTCTGAAAGAATTAAATATTATGACCAGAGATTGCTAAAAGAAGTTATAGAGATTTTTAAAAGATCCAAGAGTATAAATGAAAAGTGTGAATTGAAGAAAATTAACATTATTTGGAAAAAAACCATTGGAGAATAAAATATTTTTTAACACTTTTCAAGCAATAGAATTTAAAATGAGGAAAAAAATAACAAGGGGGCAAAATAATGATTTTAAATCTCACTACACACATTCTTATGATTTGAGAAAAAAGCTCTGAGGAAAGTATTTGTTATTGCATTGAAACATCAGCTATTTACCTATTATATTTTTATTACACAGAAACTCCTGGAAATAATACTATGAATTCATTTATCTGTGTGAATATTAGAATTAATATATTTATATGTACACTATTAGAAGATTGTATTATATTATATAAGATTATATTAAAAAAATTGTATACATGGAAAGCTACAGGTAGCAGAGAACATTATCAAATTGATTATATATTGATTCGGAATAAATATAAGAATGCTATTAAGGGTTCACATGCTTTGCCTGGTGCTAATATAGATTTGATCATAATTTGGTTATGGGTAAATTAAAGTTAAGTTTAAAAATAATTAAAAGAGGGAAAATATATGCAAGATGGGACTTGAATAAATTGAGACAAATGGAAAAAGGAAAATATGGTTTAGTATGTGAAAATGAATTTAAAAGGATTGTTCAAGTTAAGAAATATATTAATAGCCCTGATGAGTGTTGGAATAGAATTAAAAAAGGATTCTTGAAAACAGCAAAAAATTAAATAGGTAATATTCATGCAAGGAAAGATAAATAACCTTGGATAACTGAAGGTGTGTTGGAAAAGATGGAAGTGCGGAGATGATGGAAGAATGTAAATACCGAGGAAGGCAAAAGGCATATAGGAAATTTAAATTTAATAATGAATTAAAAAAAAACAGATGTAGCAAAAGAAAAGTGGTTGGAGCAAGAATGTAAAGAGATAGAAAAACTGCAACAGGTAAAAAGATATGATCTGGCATTTGATAGAATACAAAGAAATACTTGGAAAAAAAGACATGGGTAGCAAGTGAGATTACACATAAGAATGGAGGGAGGTTAACTGATAGTAATGATATATTAAAAAGATGGAAAATATCTTCAGTGTCTGTTTAATAGAGGAAATAATTTAATTAATTATGAACTTGAAAATGAAAATGAAGAATGGTAAGGCTGTTAAATTTGATGCAATACCTGTAGAATTTTTGATAGAAATGAGAGAATTTACTATAAAGAAAATAGTTGGGCTTTGTAATTTGATATATAATAGTAGAGTTTGGTCTGAAGATTTTGTAAGAACTATAATGATTCCAATTGCTAAAAAGAAGTAAGCTGCTAAATGTGAAGAGTATACAACAATAAGTTTGTTGTCTCATGCTTCTAAAGTTTTATTGAGAATTTTAACTCAAATGATTTATGGGAAGGTAGATTATTCTATTGGCGAAGAACAGTTTGGTTTTCAGAAAAAAAGCACAAGAAATGCTATTGTTATTCTTAGGACAATTGTGGAAAGATACATTGAAAAAGATAAAGGAATTAGTATATGTTTTGTGGATTTAAAAAAGGCATTTGATAGAGTAGTCTGGAATAAACTGATGTCCATCTTAAGTGATAAAGGAGTATTTTGGAAAGAAAGACAATTGATTTGGACTATGTATATTGTTCAAAGGATAAGAGTTAGATTTGTGAATAATGTGACTGATGAAATGAATATAGAAAGTGGAATTAGACAAGATCATAGTATGTCACCTATTCTGTTTAATATATTCTACAATTTTCAGTTAAAAATATTGCAATATTAAAATCATGGTCAATGGTGTCACCTCTGCTGTTTCTTTTTTTAAAAAAAAAAAATTGAAGATTTACAGGTTTTTATTTAAAAAAATTCGTGTTTTTTTGTTTAAATTTTGTCCAATATTTGTTTGAATTTCATTACAATATTACCTTGATTTTTTAATAATCATGTACTGAATAAATTCTACATTTTTCATTAAAAATATTGCAATATTAAAGTCATAGTCAACATTGCAGCTCTAATACCAAAGTACCCATAATTCATAGTGAAGCTATAGTTGGCATGTGAAAGATTAATATTGTTCATTAAAGTTATTGTCTTTCTATATATATATTGTACCATTTATTTATATATGATACAAATGTATTGGCATGTGTTAAAAGTTAAAAAAAATTAAATTTAAAGATCTTTTAAATTAATGCATTTAAAATTATTTTTTAGTTTGTGTAATTTTTTTTAAATGTACAATGAAAGTTAAATTTTCCATTCCTATTTTTTTATATGTAATTAAAAATAAAAGTTAAAATTGGAGGGAATAAAAAACACGCAGATTACAAATCCAGATAAACTAAGGAAAGAGAATTCCACACACAGATTTCAATCAGTAAAACCTTTTTGAAAGCTAATTAAAGATGGCAGAACAATTTTATAAAAAGGAGAACTTTGTAACAGAAAAATACAAAATAAATTTATAAGATTATAAGCTGAAGGTCATAAAGATAAAAGTATGCACAGAAGTCTGAAAACTGGACCAGGAGTATAAAAGGAAGAAACCAGTTGGATCATGCTGAAGTGGACCAAAACTTTTGACATCATTCATCATGAAGACCATCAATCCCAGAAAAGCTTTTGTGACTAGCCTTTAGGATGGACCAAAAACCTAGTTAAAACCAGTGGCCATAAGCTCATTTTACCCCATAAAAACCATGCATGGTAATCAACATTTTTTGTAAACTCATTAAACTTATTGGTAAGCTATAATTAATTATTTCTGATTGTGACTAAAATTAGGCTTATAATATAAACCTGATAAAGTCATTAATTTTCTTATTCAAGAGACTTTCATTTTAAAGAATTTTCTAGAAGAAATTTGGAAGTAAACAATAATTGTTAAACTATTTTTTTAATTAATAGATTCATGTCTGAATTAGCATGTGTGTACTCTTTCCAACTTATTAGTGATTTATTTTTTAAATATTTTAATTTGTTTGAATAAAATATTTTGCTTTTATCAACTTTTCATTGTGCATTCTTAATGATAGTTTATTAGAATTTAAATGTGTAATTTACCTTTGCCAATAGTTATTAACTAAGCCCTGGTTGTAATACTGTCTGAAAAATAGCTAAGTTATGGGTATTCATAGCCCTGATTTTTTAGTTACCTGCATCAAAATTATGGGATATGAGGAAGTTAGGAGTCTATTAACTATGGCATCTTCTTATAAATTAAAACTAACTTCATCAACAATTCTGGTTGTAATAATTAGTAGGCCAGTTAATCAGGAAATATAGCTATGTTTTTAGATATATGAACAAAATATTTATATTTTGCAGCTTCATCACTTGATTAACTTTCATTTCATAGTGTGTAAAAAAAATGACCACAGAATCTAGCAAAACATTAGAAATGTTACAATGACTTTCCAAGGTGAGGCTTTGATACACAACCACAACCTGAGATACATTGTAATGGTATAAAAAAAACATTACAATTATGGCCCAAAACCCATAGCCAGAGAATAAATAAAAAAAAGTTAAAAAAAGCAAACTAAACCTGATTATACAACTATAAAAATATTTTTTTTAAATATGTCTAAAAAACACGATCGCGGCTGATGTAGATATTAAGTCACAAGTGTTGTCTGAGTAGGCAGATACTGGAGAGGGTAAAAAGCATAGTCTGAGTTCTTATACACAGTATGTAACATAAGACCATCTGTAAATGCCCATCACTCTATTTGTAGCAATGGGAGGGTGAACCAAGTTGCTGTGAGCCTGTAAGATTTAAAACAATAAGCAATTCTCATATGTGCTTATGACTTGGACTTCTTATTGTTAGTATTATGCTTGAGTGAAAAAGACACAGGTGAATATGGAAATGTTTCTCATTCCCACCGCATTAGACCCTAAATGTGCACTTTAAAGCTATACGTCACTTGTGAATAAGTCTACCAAAATATATCAGCATGTTAATACATTTAAAAAAATCCAGAATAAGGACTTAAAAGTTAAGAATAAAATTAGTGCAAACCCCTATTTTATTCTTATCTTCTGGCCCCGGTGGTATTGTACCATTTATTTATATATGGTACAAATATATTGGCATGTGTTAAAAGCTAAAAAAAAAAAGGTAAATTTAAAAATGTTTTAAATTAATGCATTAATTTTTTTTTTTTTTAGTTTATGTAATTTTTTTTTTTAATACATACAATGAAAGTTAAATTTTCTGTTCATATTTTTTTATATGTAATTAAAAATAAAAGTTAAAATTGGGAGGAATAAAAGACATGCAGATTACTAATCCAGATAAACTAAAGGAAAGATAATTCCACAAGCAGATTACAATCAGTAAAACCTTTTTGAAAGCTAATTAAAGGTGGCAGAAAGACTTTATAAAAAGGAGGCCTTTGTAACAGAAAAATACAAAATAAATGTATAAGATTATAAACTGAAGGGTCATAAAGATAAAAGTATGCACAGAAGTCTGAAAACTGGACCAGGAGAATAAAAGGAAAAAACCAGTTGGATCAGGGTCTTGTCTTATTTGTTTTTCTTTTGGCTGGTCCTGGATCATGAAAGATCCAGGACAACTCTATGCTGAAATAATTTTTTATGCTGGAGTGGACCAAAGCTTTTGACATCATGAAGACCATCAACGCTAGAAAAGCTTTTGTGACTAGCGTTTAGGACAGACCAAAAAAAGTTAGTTTAAATCAATGGCCATGAGCTCATTCTACTCCATAAAAAACCATGCATGGTAATCAACAATCTTCGTAAACTCACTAAGCTTACTGGTTAACTATAATTCATTATTCCCAATTGTGACTAAAATTAAGCTTATAATATAAACATGATAGAGACATTAATTTTCTTATTCAAGAGACTTTCATTTTAAAAAACTTTCTAGAAGAAATTTGGATGTGAATAATAATTGTTAAACTGTTTTTTTAATTAATTGATTCATGTCTGGATTAGAATGCATATATTCTTTCCAACTTATTAGTGATTTATCTTTTAAATATTTTAATTTGTTTGAATAAAATATTTTGCTTTTATCAATTTTTCATTGTGCATTTTTATTGATAGTTTATTAGAATTTAAATGTGTAATTTACCCTTGCCAATAGTTATTAACTAAGCCACAGGTGTATTATTCTCTGAAAAATAACTAAGTTATGGGATATCATAACTCTTCTCTTTTAGTTAGTTGCATCCAAATTATGGAATAGGAGGAAGTTAGGAGTCTATTGATTATGGCACCCTCTTATAAATTAAAACTAACTTCATTGGCAATTCCAGTGGTAATAATTAGTAGGCCAATTAATCAGAAAATATAGCTATGTATTTAGAAAATGAACGAAATCTTTATATTTTCCATCTTCATAGCTTAATTAACTTTAATTTCATAATGTGTAAAAAAAAGACCTACCACAGAATCTAGCAAAACATGAAAAACATTACACTATATATATATATATATATATATAGTGTAATGTATATCATACATATATATATATATATATATATATAACCATTACAAATCAATCAACACTTAGACATTCCCATATAGATAGCAGTCAACAATCTCAAACAGTTGTCAATAATTTCATGTCATGCAAATGTAATTTTTTAGCACACAAAAGATTTTATCAAATGATCAAATTAAATATATTGTTTTTTTGTGAATAAACTTTTGAAATGCAAAAATCAAAAGCAAATGTTCCATGTAATTACATGGAAAAAGCAGTGGGGGACAATATGAAGCTTATCATGATGCATAAATAATACTTATCAGGTATTAAAAATTAACTCAAATACTAATTGCTTCTAAAGAGCTTACAACTTTTTTTCACTAATATATTGTGATAGAACTTAAATATAATGCCATTGTAATTTTAACTTTGATCACACTAATCTGTGAGATATGTCCAAAAATTTCATGTTATAATGATTTTTATATTCTAATTTGAAAGTTAAAATAAAATTACATTGTTTTAAGCATGAATTTATTCAAATTCTTTAATCACTTTTTTTTGTCTGAATAAATTTTACTTAATAATCATTTTCAAGTTTTTATTATATTCTGCCAAAAAATTATTCAAATTTATAAAATCATTACCATAAAATTTATTTCAAAGAAGAGAAATTTGGAATTTATCAATATTTATGCCATTGACATATGTGCAAGATGTAAAACTTTTTTTTCTGAAATTTATGAATCTAAATAGACCTGGTTCTCGCTTTATGTGGTAGATAAATTCCTCAGAAAATGCACACAAAAGAAATTGCCCAAAAATAGACTTTACTTACTTTGAAAAATGGGGGATAGGTTCTGTAATTTTCAAAAAAGCAAAGCAACAGGAAAAAATTACTTTAAAATTTGCATTAAAAAAAATAAGGAAATAAAGTGTGACTAATAAAAAATTTCAAATATTTGAAAAAATTAATACAAGACAAACTTTTTTTATCAACTACAGTATTTAATTTTACATTTTTTTATACATATTTTAATCATTACCACTATTTGACAAAATGTGTTTGTTTGTGAACTGTTCAGAAATCAGATTCCTGATGTAATGTACAACTAGTGCCACTTTCAGTCTTGTGCTGTGTTAATAGTTTTCTGTTTCTATACTTAAAAAAATGAGATCACAATCAAAACAAAAAGATTATACATTATCATTAGAAAGATTATTTTTAGTTTACAAAATCAATAAAATCTTCATTATTATTTATTTTAAAAATCTAAAAAATTATTTATTTCTGTTATATCTAACAAATTAAGTTTTAAAAGTTTAAAATTTTTGCAATATTTATTGTGATCTATTTATACATAAGTATAAATCTGTTATTATTATTTACTCATTAGTATAAGTAGGTTATTTACATAGAAGCTAAGATTATAAATACAGCTTCAGGCCATATTTACATTAGCTGCTAATATTAATTCTTATTAAGTGCAATATCAGCACATAATACTTATATAAGGCCCTCTTATCTTTATAAAGTCGAATCTCACATTATGATTTGTAGAGGTCTCTCTTGCTAAGATTAAGCACACAAGGCACACGTACTAAGGTTTTAGCCTTATATAAGTATTAGCTGCTAATATAACATTATATTTTTGAAAAAAAAAAGTATTTCAAGTCAAAATAAGTTATTAATAATTTAAATTTCTTAATATCTAATAAATATAGTAAAATATGAAAGATATTAAGAAAAAACATGAATTGCATAACTTCAAAATTGCATTAAAATAATCCGCAGAAAATGAGACCCAGGTGTACTGACAAAATTTCACTAGATACCATTATATAAATTTGTTTTTAATAAAATTATCTTTCCATTGATATTTTTAAGATTTCCAAAGAAGAGAAGATACCAATTAGATAAAACTCTGAGTTCAAATCATGTAGATTTTTAAAATAAAAGATTGATTCTTACAAAAATAATTAAAATTTATTTGTTGAATTAAACTTTTTATCTCTATAATAAGACAATAAACCCAATTATTCAAGGCTTTAATAGGTTTATAAATTTAGATGTTAATAATCAACTCTTAAGCTATCAACAATCTCAACCTATAGTCAAAGCAGCCTCCTTTAAAATAAAGATGGTACCCCTTTTATCTGTGGACTGATATATTTATATAAATACTAAAGATTGTAACTTGATCCAGGAATGTGAGATTAATAATGCAAAAAATTTAAACAAATCACATCGATCAGGCAAATATAACCTGTTCTGAAAGTAGACTAATAAATAGTCAATTATAACTTCCAGATTCTAAAAGTAGACTAACAAATAGATATTTATAACTTCCAAATTTCATATACAGTATATATTTACTTAAACAATAAAGCCAATTACTCAGGGCTTTATTTGGACTTTGGAAGTTATAAATGACAATTTATCAATCTGCTTTCACAATGTGGAAGTTGTAATTGATTATTTATTAGTCTGCTTTCAGAACAGATTGTATTTGCCAGATTAATGAAATTTGCTTAAGTTTCTTCGTATTATTAATCTCACATATCTTCATTAAATTGCAATCTTTAGTGTCTATATAAATACATCAGACCATAGATAAAGGTGGTACTACATTTATTGTTAAAGAAAATTGCCTTGGTTACAGATTGGGAGTGTTGACAGCTTAAGGGTTGATTGTTACCTCTGTAATAGAACTTTCACTAAGAGTAATTATAGTATATCATTTTTAAATCTTGACAACATTTTTTAATTACAAATGATGTTGTATATTTAAGTTTCAAAGATTCTATATCTGAAAAAGTTTATCAGTCCATTTTGATATCCATATTGGATTCCATTTTGATATCCATATTGGATAATTGTCATTATTTGCATTAGTTATTTTTAATACTTAAAATATAAAAAAATCTATTTAAGATAATAACTTATCTAGATTTTTTGAGATAGATATTTAAAAAAAAAAAACTTTTCTAGGGCTTTTGTCATTATTGGAGAAAATAGCAAACTATTAAATACAATTTCAAATCTACTGTTATATTGTGGTTAATGATTTTTCTTAACCATAGTTCCAGTTAACTTATTAATTGTATTGTTTTGTGCAGGATTACAATTCAAGATTTCAACCTAATAAACCTGTTATCAGTATTTTTTTTTAAATTCCAAGAGCTGTGTATATATTTATATGCCACACATATTTGCACATCAACAAAAAATATTTGTCAAATGTGATCTAAATATAATTAATTGGGAGAAACATGTTTAAATAAATGATTGGACAAGATCTTTATTATCCAAAGTGACTGAAAACAATTACTAAAATAAGAGAGAATGATCATAGAGGGAATACAAAAAAGATTGCTTATATTTGATTCAATACCTGGCCTTAGATGAAATAACATCAACCTACTTTACTATTCAGCAAAGATTTTATTTGTATTGAAAGCAAGTCTTATTGAACCAATGTAATAACATGCAATGCAATATAAATACTCTTAGTTATCATTGCTTAATAATTATTCATAATTAACTTCAATTTCTAAAAGTTACTTAAATAATATTTACTAAGGCTGTAACCTCAAGAATATGTGAGTAAAAATGTGATAGTAGGGACCTCTACGGGTCTTAACCATAAGCTTATGTTTTGGAAGAAAAGAGGGAAACCCTGCTTTACTTCAACCTACTTTCTATATAAATAGGTGAAGCTGAAAAGGTTAGATCTGAGAGCGTGAAGCTATTCAATACTTCACTGATTAAGTCCACATTTCTTATTACACATTAATACTCGCGAAATCTTTTGATTTACAACGCTATTACAATAATTTAAAGTTGTAATTATAAATTTATTTAAATACACATTAAATATTTTTCAATTGGGAATTTGGTTGGCCATTTGTAATTCAGAATCTTACAGAAAATTTTGAGGAAAGCAAGATAAATATGAGAATTAGAAATTATTATTACTTGCTGTAAAATTTCAGTGAATTGAAATTGTCTTTAAATCTTTCAGTCATACTCATTAATAACCACTATGAATCATTTATTTTAAATCTAATTATTTTTAATTAAAAATACATGATGATAAATGCTCTTAGCAATCAGAATTTCCTAGTGTCAACCTTATAGGTTCTTCACATATTCTGTTTTTGTTTCTGAAAGTAAACATATGTTTATTTTATATTTCATTCAATGTTTTCACTGTAGTTGTTATCATAATACTATACCCACTAATTGTATAAAATATCTAATATGCAACCATAGTGATCATCAAAATATCAGCCATTACTTATTTTATTTTTGATATTTATAAAATATTGATATTTTACTATTCATAAAATAATTACAGAATAATTTCAAATAATATTTACTAAAAAAAAAACACATTGCACACTTAATGTTGTTTCTTATTCAGATGATGTTCAGACCAGCAGGCAGTAAAACAATCAGCAGTTACAGCTGTTTTAAATAAAATAAAAACAATCTATATTCATGAGCAGAATAAAAATTATATATTTTAATTTAATTATATATTTCCTTTTATATATATAATTATATTGTAATCTTTTGATTAAAATAAACAACTTTGAAAATATTTGTTAGCATGTTAAATTGGTATTTATGACAATAAAAAATAAATATCAATATTTTTATAGCCTTTGAATAAAAAAATTATGTAATGTACTTAAGAAGGTTTACAAAAAAAATGTACTTGTTTTCAAAAAAATATAGTTTATAGTAAATAAACCTCTCAAAATTTTTTTAACGGTACCTTTCCGGTGTGTCAATGTGCCCGTATCAATTACCAAGGTAAAAAAACAAATAAAATCTGAATTTTCTGAATAAGATGAATCGAAACTTCAGTTTGAATGAAAATAATAGGTCTTAATTATTGAAAAGATTATGGGGATTTTGAGCACGAAATGTTACAAATTGGCTAGATGTAATTATAGGGGTTTAAACCCAGACTTTCAAACTCCCTTTTGTCATCCACTTTATCTTATACAACTGATACACACCAGCATCTACATGTGAAAAAAATAAATGATCTCTAATATATTTATTTTGTGTTGAACCAGCACTCATCAGCTGGTCCAGATCATCAACTCCCATACACATATATAATCAGTGCTCAGTTTATGTTAAGATAGCAAATCTTCAAACTTTATTGGACAGGCTTCAATATTCTCCACTCTCCAATTCTTTTGCCATCCAAATCCTTGAAAATCTGATGATGGCATATTCAAAGACCCTGTTTGTCAATTTTGTTGTCATACCCATGTTGAATGTAAATCATTCTAACCCCTCATATGCAGAACTTTAAACCCATTATGAAGGGTTAGATGATTTACAGGCAACATGGGTATGACAACAAAATAGCAAAACAAGATCTTTAAACTTGCCATCATTAGATGTTCAATGATATGGATGACTAAAGAATTGGAGAGTGGAGACAACTGAAGGCTGTCCATTAAAGTCTGACGATTTGCTAACTTAATATAAACAGAGCACTGATTATATATGTGTGTGAGAGATGATAATCTGAACCAATTGATGAGTACTGGTTTCAGCACAAAATACATATATTGGAGATCAAATATTATCTTTTTCACATGTAGATGATGGTGTGTATTAGTTACATAAGATGGAGTGGATGACAAAAGAAAACTTGAAAGTCTGCATTTAAACCCTATAATTAAATTAAGCTTTGATAGAAACATCTTTCGTTTTCAGTTTTCTCACTCTAAATTGCATAGAATGTAGCATTTTTGATCTTTTGAAGTTCTGCTGTTTTTTTTTTTATTTGTTTAAATTAATTCATATCGTTACCCTCCCTCCCCTATTAACAAGAAGTATAGATAATTTTACAGTGGTTAAATTATATACTAAAACTTATTAATCAAAATATTTGAATATATTGATTGAAATGCCCACTTCCCAAGGTTTGAGTCCTTGGGAGAGTGGCAGACTCTTTATCCCAAGGTTCACAGATCGCGGTTCTGCCTTTTCACTTTCAACGTTCGAATGTCTTATGAACTACGATTAATAACCTATTTGATTATTTTCATTTCTTATTGATATGCTTCATTAATTTCAACGTACAAATATTTTAATTAAGATATTGATAATTTTTTATATTCATGGTATTGATTTTAAAAATAGTCTTAATAATAAAAAAGAAAATATCTTACTATGCTTATTTTATTGATTTCTTTATTATCTCAATAGAATGACATTTATGATAGTAATTAAAATTATATTATTGCTGACATTTATTATTCAAATACATTTTGATTCGTTTTTAAATATTTTTATTACCTTCTTTTGCAAAAACAGATTTAATTTTATGAGTAAACAATCATCTAATTAATTACTGCCATTTGATATATTATAAAGAACATTATGTTAGCCTTTATAATAAAGGACAAAATAAAATTTTTTTTATTTTTTTTATTTAATCATCAATTTACTTAAAATTATTATTTTAACCTTCAATTATGCGTACTTAATATTATTTTAACTTTTAAATATATAAGATTTTAATGATAAATATATATATATGTAATGAATCTTCTGGTGTAGTTTGTAAATGTCATTGCTTTTTTTATAAAAGTAAAATTATTTTATTTGCATTTACATCTATATTAATTTAAAAATAATTACCTTTCAATATTGAATAAAAAATATCATTTCATTATTTATACATATAATTGTAATATATTTATATTTGTAAAAAAATTTTTTCTAAATATATATATGTACGCATAAAGAGTACTTTAAAGAAATACCAACACAGTATTGTACCGGTCAGAATTGTATATTCATTTAACAAGGTTTAGAATCTAAGCAAAAGTACCCTAAATCCACTCATGCCCGAGATACACAGGTCAGGAGCAATCATGAATTCTGCCCTATTTGCTCTTCTCTAAAACTATAACATTATAAACAACATTTCTGATGATAACATGAAATTTTATTCATTCTGGTCCCAGAGACACAGCAGAGAAACATGAGATCTACAGGGTAATTAGCATAAATAAATAATGTTAAAACTTGGCTCAATCAAATATCTTATGTGAAGGGACAATTTATAAATTTTAAATGAATTGCACACAGCTAGCATTGCAAAAGAAACATGAATTATAAAATAGTATCCATCCAGAATGAGCAAAGATAGAACAACCTAGAGATAAATGTTCATTTAAAATAATCAATTATAACTTCTAAACATTACTAACACTATTATAAATATTTAATGGAATTCAATGAGTGAGAATCAGTAAGACACAATGCATGAGTAATTATTAAAACATAATTTAATAAATATAAACAATTTAATTTACATTAGAAAACATAGCACAGATTTAATGTGGTTATTACTTTGCATATAAGCAACTAATTTAGTATGCTAATGAGTTATAGTATAATAATAAATTAATGTTATCAATGCGGTGATCATTACTTTAAGTAATGATAAGGATGTTTACAAATTCATCTCTAAAGAGAGGTTTACTCTTGATATGATAGTTAATAATTTATTGATTATGAGAATATTTGGGCCTGTACAAATGAGGAATGGGTTAGCCTAAATTAGCTTTACTGTGACAATCCTAAAATATTTGACTAATTATAAAATGAGTGGTTTACAAACATCACTGCACCATGTTTTATAAATAATATGAGAACTACCCATAAAAGAACTCGCAGTGCTAACTATAATGACAGCGCTTAAAATGGAGATGTCCATCTTTGGACTGAAAAACTTTATCACATATATGATACCTTTTGTATTTATCACAAGGCAGTATTCGAAAATATGAGTGGTAAGGATTCCATGGTATGCCCTCCGATGTGTCACATGCATAGCCTTAACCCTTAAACCACTAATTATATTATTGGTTGTATGAGGTAAAAATCAAATCTTTTAATTGGCCAACTCACAAACTGAAGACAAAGCCTATTGTTAAAACATATTCGCCTATAATATTAAATTCAACTCAGATACGTTTATAAAAAGTATATTACTAGTTTTTCAGGTTATGAAAGTGAACGAAAGTTCTTTCAAAAATAAATTGCTATTTGTTTATTATAAAATATTCAATTTCGGCAAATTTAAAAGCGAACGTATAGACAAAAAAATGCTGACATAAATGCTTTTTTTCAATTTTACGTTATGGAAAAGTAAAGATTTCTTTTTGCTAAATCTTAAATATTTTTACTAAAATCTTCAATATTTTTCGAAAATAATTTTGTTTTTTTTTAGTATATTTTATTAAAAAATTATTTTAATTTCTCAAATTATATTTTTTTAATACTTAAATCACATTCGAAATGAAAATCTCAGCATTTTTCTTTATTTTCTTTGATCAGGCAGTTTCTTTGTTCTTTCCAGCCAATCAGAATGTCTTTTTTGGCTGAGAGCTGGCTGACAGCCAATCACCGACAAGCTTCTTTCTTTGTTTAGCTTTAAATGCAGTTTTATTGATTTTTTATTTGTAAAATAATTCAGAAGAGGGCATCATCTTACAGAACTTTTAAAAACCTAATCAATAACTGTCAAACGAATATTCTAGCATTAAAAATAACGGAATTAGAGTGACATCAACTGTCGACGAGAGGTCTCATGAGAGGCAGGAAAAGGGTTAATACTCTAATGTTTATCCTGAGATCGGTTCTACCAAACCTCATTCCTAGACGAGTTACATGAAGAAAATCTGGAGTTTGGATGATAAATATGATAAAGCAAAATATAAGTACTTTAAAATGCTATTGTAAGTAAGCAACGCGAATATGGCTTAAGTCTTAAATGACTAATGAAATAATTTAAGCTTAAATAAAGCAATAATATCATGCGTAATGCCATGATAAAATAATAACCCACTCAGCATCATACGTATAACTTTAATAAATTTAGGATGTCTAATATAGAAGAGGGAAAATATTATTTCCTATTTAACAAGTCCAAGTATTTTAAACATCAATATATTATAAGCAATTTAACTCTTAATGGTGAATAAATAATAAATAGTTATTAAAATATATTAATAATCAAATTTATTTTAAGAAGATAAAATGCATTTAAATATCGATAGTGATGACAACAAAAGGTTTATCTTATGCCATAATATAATTTTTAAACCATCCGCCATTAAGCACATATTTCAAATATTTAACCGAGCAAACAGCGTTCAATTAGAAATTTTACGTTTAACTATTTAAATATTCCAAAATATCGGAATGATGATTGAAATAATATAAGTTCACTAGATTAAAATATTAGCATACTAAAACTAATTTAATAAGATATATATTTAAAATAAGTTTTGCTGCATGAAATAAAATAATTAGAGTGTGAAACTTAAAAAGCTAATGATAGATTTAAAGTACATAATTCTGTGCTTAGCGTTTCAAAGAACGAGTTTAAAAACTTGAGAGAAAATCACAAATTTAACGATAATTAAGTTTATAATCAGTTATAAGATAAATAAAGATTACATTCTGATTACAATTAAGATTTAGGAAAGAAATGAAGTGAGGAGAATTAAGAGTTCATTCTTCGGCAAAACGGATTATCTTTAGAAGTTATGGTGGCCACTTATAATAATGTATACGAAGTTTAGCAAGGCACAATATTAATAAAATAATGGTAGGCATCTTCCAATATTCTTTTACAATAAGACATAACAGTTCTCAAGTAGCAATGGCATAGCAGGGAGGCAGAACAAAGGCGATTTAAGATCAGGGAGGCAAATTCCTTTTACTCACAGTCCATTTTGTTTCCACTCTCTACACAAATACCAGAGAGAAGAGTGATTTGAACTCCTTTTGCACGTTCCTAGAACTTCTGCTCCTCCTATACTTGAAATTTAGCAATATTGGAAGATGTAAACAATACGTTCCAGAAAGCATTATTTAAACATATTTTTAAAATTGCAAATAACTTTAAAATATGATTTTTGGTTTGACTTGAAATGAGAATGACATTTTTAAATTGTAATAATACTTTTTAGAATTTCTGGCATTGCTTTAGCTCTACATTAATTGTATTTATTTTTATATCTGTAATACATATACACACATACACAATTATCTAAGTGAAGGGAATTTACAAGCTTGGAAATAAAATATACTTAAGCTAAAATAATAATTCAACTGGTTACACATAACCATTTTGAATAAACAGGGTGGAAGTGATACATGTATATGTGTGTGCTTAACATTCCTAGATGACCAAATAAACATATAAACAGGTTCAAATCTACTTTAAAGGTAGATTTACCACTTCAGTATCTCCTAATTGTTTCAATTTACTACTAGAACATTTTCTTTTTGAAACTAGTACCATCTATTGTAAGCTCGAGTAACTAATGTTTAACAGATGACAGTGCTACTTCAAACAAAGATTTCTGGCTTTTACTTTTATCATTGAAAACTTGATATCAAAAGCTGGAACTAATGTAGGTATATGTGTGACAACTTTCTTTAATTATTACTATTAGATTAATAGAGTGCTATAAAAAAAAATCTAAAATTTTGAAGCCAAGATAAAAAAAAAGTTAAAAATGACTTCTGAATGCATAACTAACTGTCTTGGTTCCAACTTTATTTTTATTAGTAAAAATAAAATTCAAAAACTGGTTAAGGATTAAATTGCATTATTTCCTGGTAAACACATATTATTCAAGTTTACAATAGATGTTACCAAAACAGAAAGGCCTTCTAAAAAATAACGATTTTCTATTGATATATAATTAAAAGCAGAACATTTTTGTTAGAAGCTACTATTGTGTATTTTATATAGGATGATGAAAATGATTATAAAAAAAAACATGCACCAAAAGCATCCATATATTTTATAATCTATTTTTACTTTTAAAACAAACATACTATTTAATTATTTATCATTGTAAAAATAAAAAATGTTTTCTTTAACGCAGTAACTAAAAAAATATTGCAATTTAATTTTTTTAGTTATTATTTATGACAATTAAAAGGCATTATTTAAAAAATAAGCACATTAAAGATGACACTGCTCAAATAAAACTTTTTTTGCCTTCAGACTTTGTTATTGATTTCAGATATTAGAACATCAATCATTTTAATGTAATATTTTTGATATCACATGTCACAGGAAGGAAAATGGATATTAGTTACATAAGTTTAGAGAAGAAATAGCAGATATATATATATAACTTCTAAAGAAATTAATTTGTTGGCACTTGGGACATCAGCATTTCAAAATTGCTAAGCTGTTCAGAGTTTTAATTTTTTTTAAATTAAAGATGATTGAAACAATTATGTCACAAAAATTAATGATTACTGAGTGTGATATGTAGAAATAACAAAGGATTATAGTAAAAAAGTACAAAATTAGAGTGGATAAATCACTGCAGAAATCAAAAACTGAACATTCTCGAATTCACAATTAAATTAAATTATTTTGAGCACTATTATGCAGAAAATTTTTGTCTGAGTTTCAATTTTAAGAATACCCTTTTTTTCATAAGAATACTAAATATAGAAATATAAAAACATGGGTATTAGAACTGGATAATAGGTAATCAATAGTATGTTTTAGAGTTGGATCAAATATTGTGATCCTTTTTTCTAATTAATGAAATAGATTATATCTAATGACTACTAAAAGAAATGTATAAAACCAGACAGCACTTTCATAGTTATAAAATATGACCATAGAACTGCTGCTTATTCCAGCAGCAATATTATGGTCTTATTTTTGTTTGATCATTATTGTCCTTGGAAACATTACAATTGTATTTTATTTAAATATTTTCTGGAGACAGGTTTAACCATTGTATAATATAGTTGTTTAAGTAGTATTAATTTATAAATGATGATGCTTCAATTTATATAGTCCATGAATTTAAATACTGGTTTAAAAAACTCAGCTAACATATTGTATATTTCTATAAACTTTTCATTCACTTTATTTAGTTATTAATAAAATCTTATGAGTCACTATTGATCAGTGAATGAAATGTTATTACATTTCCACTCAATCATTTCATTAATTATTGATGAACTCTTATGGATCACTTTTGAACTGTGAGTAAAATATTAATATCCTCAGAGACATCTATCTGAAAAGGAAGCCTTTTCTTTATAAAATGGTTTAATATTTTTTTTAAAGATTATTTAAATTAATATAATCATAGCTCATATACTTTACAAGTAGTGTTTAGTGCAAACCATATCTCTATACTTTGATATGTTACTATATTTGTATGTATATGTATACATATATATATATATATATTATAATGGGACAGCCTATTTGATAGCCTTAGTTGAGGCACCAAATATAACGGAATGGCATTTAATCATCCCAGTTGATATACCAAATATAATAGAATCGATTATATTTAATGCTTGGAAATCATTAACTTAATGCTTCATAGTTAGGTTCGCCAAATATAACAAAATGGATTATATTTAAAATCTAAGTTGTATATATGGGGATGATTAAATTCCCTAGAAAGAGGATATGCATTTCACTACAATCGGACTTTGGGTCTTCAGGTAGAATGCTAGAAATGAATCAATGAAATACTAAGTCCATGATTATATCTATCTTTTTTATGCTAGCTCAATAATCTTTAAATAAGTTTTAATATAATTTAGACTAGTTCATCCGTCTTTCATCCCTCTTTCAGTCACCATTATGCCACGATATTCAAACTCATGGAGAATTTGCAATTAGCTCTCTTCAGGGAAAATTCAAAACAAGTTATTATTTATATGCCTTTATATAAGCATTAATTACAATTGATAGTCATATGATATTTATAATACTAGCATATATATAATATAATTCAATAATGATTAGACAAAGAGATCAAGTTAATAAATTAATATTTAATAAATAATAAAAAATATAATATAATAGATAATAAAATATTAATAAATAAATACGGATGAATTTTATCATTTTAAAAATATTAATAAATAATATTTTTATTTAATACCCTATGATAAAACTCAATACTATAATAAACTTTCAAAAATTAAAGAAAATAGTTTAAATTAACAGATATATAAAAACAATATCTGGGTTAAAAAATTAATAATTTATGTAACTTATTAATTTATTTACCGTTCTTATTTATATGTTTCATAATTACCAATATATAAGTACTATTTGCAATTGTATAACTTATATATTATATGTATTTTTGATAAATAAAGTACATTAAACGTTTACAATATTACATAGTAAATACAATATAATCCTGTTTAAGATATCTGTCAAATAATAACTATTCTTTATATCCCTCATCTAATTTGATGAATTATATCAAGCTTTAAATTAATTATATTTAATAATAAATATAATTTTCCTATTAAGATATAATAATGCGATGCCAAATTTGAAATAAAGATAATAATAATAATAAGCATATTAAAATAATATAAGCATTATTATAATATATATAAATAAATAATAAAGAAAACTTATTTATAATAGAGTTGAGAGTAGATATTGAAGTCTATAGTTCATCATCCTAATGAAGATCTTTTACGAAGTATATTATTAATCCATTGGTATAATGATGATTTTATTTATCCTTAAACGATAAACTGTTAATAATATCCAATGATTTAATTAATGTGAAATAAAATAAATATTCTTCGAATGTAGATGTTCTTAATCTTCATTTTTCTATTATCATTAGATGTTCTATATATCCAATATTTCAAAATATTTTAAAATAGCATGCAAGGTTGGTTTCGAAACCTTTTACGATATAATAATTATACTACTCACTGCACATTGTTTTATCCTTAATATATATAATTATCTTAAATTTATATATATCCAAAGAATAATGGAAGTGTTAAAACAATATAGTTTCCAAAAAAAACTTAAACAGATGTTCTTTTCTTTTATATTGCTATTCCTTCAAGATTTAATAGAAAATTAAAATATTTTCCTTGCAGACTTTTAATCCACAGATTATCTTAATTTGGAAAAGTTAATGTTTAAATTCCAATCATTGAACAGTAGTATTGATAAAAGAAAAAGTTATTTTTAAAGAGAAATGATTTTCGTTTTCTTCCCTTTTTAATAACAAGAGAACGAACGAATCTGCTCGTGTGTTATTACAAGTTCATTCTTAACTCAACTATCAATTGTTCCAATGACATTAAGATTTAATAATAAAATAAAAAAATATAAGTATTTATTCTTAACTTCAAATCTGGCATTTTACTCAAAAGCTTAAGGTATGTATTATTTAAAACTCAAATGTATATATAAATAATATATATATATATTCTAACCTCCCCCCGTGCATTCTCACCCCAAAAATATACTGTTTATTTACGAATATTACGGGTTCTAGCTCAGTTAACAAATAAATAAATGAAATATTCAACATTAATTAAAATGATTACTAGCTCTAATTTTAAAATACAAATACGGTTCAATTTTAAAATGAATTAACAAATATTTACTATTTTCATGAGACATGGAGTGACAATACAGGGAACGAGATAGACTACATTGAGCTATTATCCACACGATACTACCTCAATGGCATAAGAACACTATTCTCCCTTTTTACTATGCCAAATAACTAACTCATAGTATTCTTACGACTTTCTGAGCTCTATTCACTACGATTAAAATAATAATCATATCTTAATCTTCTTTATAACAAGAATCTAGCTCAATTAAATAAAATGAAGTAAAATAAAATAAAATCTCAGGTTCATAAATTGTATTCTAACTGATTTAAAATTATGGTAGCAAAATATGAAAAGGGAATTTTATGTCATAATCTACTACACAACACTAACAATAATAAAATAATAATAACATTAATAATATAATATAATCTTATTTCTTCCTAAAATGAAATAAATAAATATGTACGTGGTAGTATTTTAATAATCTGACAACAGAATACGTGTGGCAACATTAGCATATAATATAATGTAATATTGTGGCAACCGACTTATGCCCAATAAATAATATAAAATTATGATTTTTTAATTTTAACATACCAATAAATTCTCAAAATTCTTATAATACTTTTATGTTTACCTTTTGTGCAAAATATATATGTCTGTTTCAATTATAAAGGTATCATGATTTCATGCATCCATGTGGAGAAGTAACAACTCGGACACAAAAACTTTAAAATAAATTTTAAAACAAAGTTTATTAACAACATAAATAAATTAACAATATTTTTACATTATATACATTGGATATCCCTTGCTTTCATATCTCAACTTAGTTTATTGGTTTATAAAATGAAATCAAAATATTATTTATTTTTTCTAGTTAAATCTTATCTTTTTAACACTTAAGAAAATACAGTATTATTACTTGATTTATTATTATGGTTAGCTTATTACAAAATGCATTTCTTATATGATTATCACAAACACTTTGCATCCCTAATATTATTAAAATTATATTTTTTACAAAATTTACATTCATAGTAAAATTCTACAAAATAACCAATTTTAGTTTTATATGGGTTGTATGGAATCTTACAAAGTCAAAACATTGTACTACATTCGGTATTAGGTTTTTATTGTTCATTATCCGATGTTTATTAATCCTAATATTCTCATTCAAGCCTTACTTCGGATGATATAATTATAACTATTAATATACCATGCACAAGTATATGTTTATTGTACATTGTTGGACTATTTTCTTAATAAATATGCAATACTTATTTTCTAAATATTATTTTAAAAAAAAATTCATTCAAATTTTATTATCACTTTTAAAATACTTGGTTTAGATTTCTTTTCAAAATCTTATATTCATTTCTGAATTAATTTTACAATGTATTATATGATTCTTTCTCTCTATGATATTTTGGACTTTCAATTTTAAAGTTACACAATTCTATACATTCAAGCAAATAAACTATTCTTACATAAACGATAACATATCTTCAGTTCTATTTTATTCATTATTTCTTTGAAAATATCTTTCTGACCGATGCAGATTCACGAAATAAGGATAGCAAAGATAGATGCATAGGATCAAAATACAACTAGAATATTACTCGTCATATACCTTGACAATCATGGCACAGTGAATTAAAAGACACTATAGAGGAGTGACCTTTACCTGTCTACCAACCTCTATTATAGGAGCTATGTTAAAGCTATTTCTTCAGCTTTATTATAACATACAAAGTTTAAAGATATGCAAAAAACACTGTCCAAATTATATGTATTCAGTCATAGGGCCTAGTTAACTATACTGAAATCACACAAAACTAAATATGATCCAAATCCTTTATTTTTCCTATTTCTTAAAAAAAAAACATCATCTTGGTTTCCTTTCCACTAGTACTTCCAAGTCACTATCCGATCTTATTTCTCAAGATTTTTTCTATACTGTACATCGACAAATACATATCTGCATTACTAACAATAATAAAATTCATTTATTTTAAAACTATTCCACTGTTCTATAAGACAGCTTGCTTACTACTTTCCTCCGTATATTTAGTCATATACAAACTATTTAAATATCTGAATACTTTATCACATGAAAGTTCAAAAGAATCACACAATTGTTCTGTTAAATTATATTATTAATATACTTTAAATAAATTATTGCATGCATATTCCGAATTACTCTTATCTCATTATATGTTAAAAATGTTGTATAAAATGTGTACATATAATTTAAACTTTCACACTTCATTCTTAGGTCAATAGATGATCTAAAAAAACATACATTATGCATTATAAATAACTATTAAAATTACCAAATGACCTTTATCTCCTCGATCACATTCCATAGGCTTCACCATCCATTTGATCCTTGTAGATATAAGATTCACATCCATACACTTTATTTTAAACCCTATTTCTATAATTTTATCAATCTATTATATTTAAATTTTAATATTACTAAATTTATGTTTATATGTTTTCCCTAATCTCACATAACATTTTATATTCTAAAATAAATTAGTAAAAAATATTTAAACTATATTTACTGTACTTCTTTATCAAACTTTCTTGAAAACCGTTCATATTAAAGCTAAAAAAAATGTTTATTATTTCTTTTTCAGTCACTTAATGTTCTTCTCCCTGCTTGTTCAATTTTAAGGTAAAACAAATATTACTTCGTTCAATAAGTATTCATAGATGACAATCCTTGGTTTTTTATAATATTTAATACAATTATTAATTATGATATCAATTAATCCCATAAAGAAAACGTCTACATATTCTCTTCTAATATTTTTCTGCTAATATTTTCCCGCGCAACTTTTATGATGCATCTTCTCAGTACTTTGATTTAAATATTCAATAAAACTTTTCGGTTTCCATGGATCCATTTTCATTAAGTAATTTAAATTTCCATTTTTCTAATCTCTATCTTTATTAAGCACCTTTATATTGAACACTTTATAATATTTTTAATTCTTCTTAGATAAAGTTTTTTCTTTTCCTTTTTTTTTTTTTTTAAAAAAATAATGACTTTCATATCATTATTCGGTAATTTTTCCTTTCTTTTAAAATTCTGGTACTATATACTTTGTAATGTTTCCTTTAAAAAGATAAACATTCTTTCTTCATTATAATTTTTACATAATTTTTTCTTTATGATATACGCATCTTAATTTTTCCATAGAGAAGAATAAAAAACTTCAAAGTAGCCTTATAAATTTGTGCATCATAATTTTTCCTGACGGCAAATAACTTCTCTTTTAAGTTTTCCGTATAACGTCCAAATTATATTCCTCTGAGTTATAATAATAATAAGTTTCTGGTTGAGCATAAATAAAGCTGTATCAAGGCACTTTACAAATATTTTTCCTTTCTCATAACTTTTATATACTGTTTTCTGTAGTATTTCCATTTTACTGTAAGGTTTTGGCTAAACTTGAATAAAATATCCTGGTAAGAAAACTTTTAAAATTAGCCCTCCATGTAAAGGTAGTTCAAAATACTATATTTTAAAAAACTTTTAAAATAAATATAAAATTTTAAAATTATATCACTTTTCTAGCTTACGGTCTTATACAGCTAAAAAAATATGTTACTCCCTCCTTCACTTATACATTACTTTCTCCCGCTCCGTCTAATTCTTATATTTTGTCTGCTAAAATACCTCCGTTGATTGGTTAATGACTTTTTTAGCGCGAACAAATTTACACATTTTAGTTTTATAATAGATTAAACCTTTTTAAAATAAAGAATTTATGACGTCATGTCTTAAATATTATTTAGAATAGTATTTTTTTTAACTCAATTATAATTTTATCAAAATCATTTAAACTTTAAAACAATTATTAAAATAACATTTAATATTTCAACTTTTACTTTAACGATCGATAGCAATTATATTTAGCTTTATAATTCACTAACTTTATTATTATATTCTAACAAGCATGTGTGTGAAGGTATATAATATACAGTCACATGATTACTAACTTTATCAGATGATTTTTTAATTTACGTCTCGGTCTAAATTACCAAAACTAATATATTTTATAAAAATTTGGAAAATAATTTAAAAATGTAGAACTAAATATAATTCTCACCATCCCAAAGTCTATTTTAAAATATATTAGATTAAATTTGAATATTAATTATAATTATAATATTACATATAGCGTTTATTTAATTTATTAGTTTTAAAATATTACAATTGGATTGTTAATATACTTTTAACTATTTATAGCTGTATTATTTTATATGGCCAGCTTTTACAACCATAAGCAAGGAAATAATTAAGCTTTATTTAACTGTTTCCTTAAAATAATCCATTACACTTTTACATACCAGGTAATTTTCAGCCTTAAATTGTACTATAAAATCTAATCGATCATACAATTATCAATATATTACACAAACGTATTTTAAAATTTAAAATTTTTTAGCAATTGACCATTCTACCTTATTATGACCTATAGATAAGGGCACAATATATATATATATATATATACATAATAAAATAGTCAAATAAAAATTTATATTTATAAATAATTTCCTAAGAGATATAACACGTTAGACCAATAATAATAACTGTAAGTTACTATTATATTTCCCCTTCGCTTCGGAAATTTAAAATTTTAATTTAAGTTAAAATTTTAAACACAACTATTTTAGTATATTCTTATAGTTTAATTGCATTTATAGTTGGATTTTAAGAAGGGTTGAATTTTTTTTTTTACTGTTATATCTTCCTAATACTTGGGCTATCCTATTCTTTTGATAATGATCAAAAATAAAATTAAGGACTTTGATGGTTAATATATATATATATATATATTTTTATAAAAAAAAAATAAATAAAAAAAATAATGTGTTTCCTTCTTGGACAACACAAATATATTTACTAGCCTTATTCCTGCTTTTTTACGACTTATGGATTTGAAAAGGACTAAATAAATACTAGAGTATCCATTTATTAATATGAATTGACTCTATTGTTTTTACTTATTTTAAGGCATTAAAGAATACCCTCACCAAAGCTAATGTTTTTAACTATACTTCTCTTTACATTGATCACTATTATTTTTTTTTATACAACCATATGGTTTACACTGCCCAATTCTTATCTTGATCTTCACCTTATTTCTTTATAAAACAGTATAAGCAGCCAAAATAAGGTTTTAAAATTCGTGAATTGTACGTACCATGAATCTCTCCTTCTTGGTTAATCCAAAATGCATTTGGACCTGCCTTTTTAATGATAGTATAAGGTCCTTCATATGTATTATAGAATTTATCGTATTTATTCTCCAATGGTTTACTGGGATGGAAAGTCTTTATCAAAACTTTATCTCCAACTTTAAATTCATAAATACATTTTTTTTATTCTGACTTCTATTATTTGCCATTTTAACAAGTTGTTTATGAGCTTGTAAAATATCATTTTCTCCATTTATTTTGGGTTCATTAATAATAGGTTTATATTTTCTAAATAATATAGGTATAATTTGATGAAAGTATAGTCAGATGGGTGAGAATCCAGTAGATTCATTTAAACTCCAATTGATATAGTCTACTACACATTTTGCCTGCTTTACCCAACCCTTGTGCTCCTCTTCTAAATAGGTCCTAAACAAATGTCCAAGCTCCCGCATAATACGTTTGCATAGATTTGATTGTGGATTCCTAATAGAGATTAGCACATTTTATTTTTGATATATACCCATTTCTTCCATTTCTTAGATAGAAAAGGTGTACCATGATCAGTTAGTATGGTTTTCAGCTTTTCTATCATTGGAAATTGGAGAGTACTTAATACTTTGATTGTATGTTTAGCATTGGCTTGGGGTATCGGGTAAGCAGCAACATATTTGGAAAAAAGATCATAAGTGACTAATAAATAATTTGTTTGTTGAATGGAGGCAAAGGCCCATAATAGTCAATTGCTAAGATCTCGTTTGGTCTTTCTGGAATGATAGAATTAATTGAATTAATATAATTTTGGTTTACTGACTTAGCTCTTAAGAAAATTAGACAATCTTGGAGTGATTTCAAGATGTCTTTATACATTTTTGGCTAATAAAACCAATTCTTAAGAGTATGTTCTGTCTTATGAGCACCATAATGCCCGTATAGACAGTGAACGTATTTTATGAGTGGGTCATGTAAAGACTTTGGTATTATTGTCCTTCACTCATCAACATTATCATTCACTTACCTGTTGTTCTAATTTAAAATGGTTAAGATCTTTAGGTACATCCAAAACTTCCTCCCTTAATAAAACTTTAATAATTGGGTTTAATTCTGGGTCATTAAATTGTATCTCTGGTAAGTTTTCCAACTCGTTCTCTACATTACTATCAGCAATCACATTGACATTTGTAATGTAGGCATTGTCTACCATCAAATGATTTTGTTCTGACCTACATGGATTTCGACTAAGCACATCAGCCATGATATTCTCGAATCCTTTGCAATAATGCACAGTGTAATTAAATTCCTGTAATAGTAAACTCCATCTAACTAGAAGACTATTAGTCAGATAACTGTGATTCAGGAATTCAAGGCTTTTGTGATCAGTGATCACTATCACCTCTGATCCGAGTAGCATTTGTCAAAATTTTTGGAAAGCCCAGACTATTGCTAGTGCTTCCTTCTCTTTAACCATGTAATTTATTTCTGGACCTTTCAAGAGCCGGCTAATAAAATAGAGGACACCTGGTTGGCCATCCTCTTGGATTTGGGACAGTGTTACCCCTAATCCAAAACCACTACTATCTGTTTGAATAATGAATGGTTTATTAAAATCAGGGAAAGCTAACATAGTTAACTTTAAAAACCCTGTTTTAATATTCTCAAATACACGGTCTTGTTCTTCAGTCCATTTCCAATGTTCATCTTTTCTAATCAATTTTAGCAACAGTTCCATGTGGTCTGAGAACTTCTGATAGAAACGGTTGTAAAAATTACATAGGCCTAAAAATGATCTAATTTATTTTTGAGTAGATGGTTTAGGAAAGTTTTGAATGGCAGAGATCTTCTCTGGATGAGGTCTTATCCCATTGCAACCAACAATATGACCTAAGAAGACTACTTGGTTGGAAACTAAAGTACTCTTCTTGAAGTTAATTTTTATACCTTTCAGAAAACACTCTTTAAAAATATAGATAAATGTTGAAGGTGTTCTTTAACTGTGGTGGATGCAATAATTACATCATCCACATAAATAATTATGATTTGTTTTACCTCAGGAGATAAAGTCTTATCCAAACACCTGATTAGACCTGCACCACTATTTATCAATCCAAATGGCATCCTATTAAATTGGTATGTAAAACCCTCATAACGGAAAGCAATATATTGGCGATCTTCTGGATGAAGTTCAATCTGCCAATAGCTGGAGGTTAAATCGAAAGTGGAAAATATCTTCTTGTTTCCAAATTTCATGAATAATTCATGTATGGGCGGTGGTATATTTCTGTCTGGGACAGTAATTTTATTTAGTTGTCTAGCATCTAAACAAAATCTCATCAACCCATCTTTCTTCTTCACAGTTACTACTGGATTACAGTAAGGTGAAGAGCATTTGGAAATGATTTCCCAATCCAGCATTTTATTAATTTGCTTAGATATATCTTCCCGATATTGGTATGGAATAGGATACGATTTAGATTGAAATGGTTGATCATGAATTAATCTAATTCTCTGTTGGAATCCCTTTATCACTCCTGATATGTCTGAGAAAATAGAATTAAATTCTCTTATAACAAATTGTAATTTTAATATATCATCACTTCCAAGCAAGTTGGATTCTGAGAGTTTACTCTCTAAAAGTGTTTCTGGAATGCTAGATGTTATACAATTAACTTCAATTTGATCATATCTTGGAAGCAATGTCATCTCCAAGACTTCATCATTAATTTTAACTGTTTTATTACAGAAATCAATTTCACAAGTGTTCAAATGTAGGAAGTCTGCCCCTAAAATAACATTGTGAATCAAATCATTCAAAATTAAAAATACATGATAGTTGTTTGGCCAATTTTAATCTCAATCCAAATTTGTTTTTGGATTAATTTATCTTTTCTGCTGTTAGCCATGGTAATCTGCATAGATTTTAGTGGTAATATTTTGATGTTATGATTTATTGCTAAAATCTCTTGATAAAATTTCTCTGATATCACTGAAATTTGGCTACCAGAATCTAATAATGCTTTAACCAGCAAGCTCTCAAACAAAACTTCTATCACAGGGCAACTTTGTAAAACAAAATTTGGTGTTTTATCTTCCCATGAACACACCATGTTAGTGATTTCTCGTGTAAAAGATTGATTCAAGTTCCTCATTGGGTATTTGGTTTCTTGAGGTGAGGAACATTTCCTCAAGTACCCTTTTAGTTTGTTTTATGTGAAACTATAGATATATCTTTACTACATCCCGGTTTTGGGGAATTTCTTGGATTATTAGATGTTATTTTTACTTTATTTAAATTATCACAATTTATTTTGGGAGAGGGGTCATAAGGTATATTCCTTTGAGATGTTTTTTCCTTCCAATAACTGGTATCTCTATTATTTTTCCATCTATTATAAAATATTGTATTGATTGAAGCTTCTTCTTTTTTTTATCAGGTAATCTAATTGATAAATTAGTTTGATTCATATCAATACTATTTAAAAGTTCTACTATTTGTTCTATTTTTGTTATATTGGTACACAATAATGATTGTTCTATTTTAAGTGATAAATTCTTTTTATTATTCTAATCATTTCGCCTTCACTTAAATGATAAGTATTAAGTGTTCTTAATTTTGTTATTTGACGACGAAAGAATTTGGTCAAGATTTCTCCAGGTGTCTGCTTATACTTATCTTGGAATATTTGGTACAATAAAGCCTCTTGTCTATCTCTATTCCAAAAATTTTTAATTAATAACTCTTGGTATTCCATATAAGTAGATATAGTTTGTGATAAAGACTCCCACCACATTAATGCATCTCCTTGTAAGTGACTATATGCAATGATCACTTTTTCTCCTTCTGATAAATTACGGTTAATGGAAAAATAAAGATTAAGGCTTCTAATATGTTCTATAGGAGATTCATTATGAGATCCCTTGAATATTTTTAACCTAACAAATTGGTTAATTGTACTACTTGGTATTGAATGGTTGTATACCTTTTGTTTTTCTAAAACATTCAACTGAGAAGTTGATGTTTGATTTTCATGATTAATCCTACAAGTATTTAAGTTTAACCCTTTTAATTCAAAATTACTAGGATAATTTTCAACTTCAGGCATTATATGATACTGAAAATTTGATCTATCACCAGAGTCAATTACGTGTTGTGGATCTTTTTGAATGACCTCCAAATGTTTTTCACCATGATTTTGTTCTTGATTACAACTATAAGTATTTACATTATTTTCAACTTGATGCATTTCTATAGTTGGTGTTCTTTTACATATTTGTGTTTCAATAACTAAAAATCTACTATCAGTTGATTCTTTTATTTTATTTACTCTATTCCAAGTTTCAGTAGTATCTTCCCTTAATTTTTCCAATACATTTTTATCTATATTTGTATTAATTTCTATTGAATTCATTTTATTTTCCAAAGTTTTAAGTTGATGATCAATAGTCTCTAATACATTATTCTGGGATTCTATCTCATTATTATGTTTAATAAGATAGTTGATCTTATCTTGTGTGTGTTTGTTGTCTATCTTCTTGGATTTCATTCTGTATTTTATTTTGATCTTCCTTTACTTCTTCCCTAAAAATTCCTTGATTTTTATACATTTCATCACATTTTACATTTAATCTATCCATGATGTCACTTTGGAATTCACTAAACCGCTGTTGACATTTTGAATTATTTTCATCAATTTCATTCTTTAGATCATTTAATGCTTGTTTAATTTCTATGTTATCTTTTTTAACATTATCCATATTTAAATTCAATTGTTGAATTTTTGTAGATAGTTTATTTTCAATTCCTGTTATTTCAACCTTCAAATCACTTTTTAAACTAATATTATTATCATCCAATTTTTGATTCAAATCACTTTTTAAGTTACACATATCACTTCTAAAATTAGTACTATTATCATCCATTTTTTTATTCAAGTTACACATATCACTTCTAAAATTAGTACTATTATCATCCATTTTTTATTCAAGTTATTTTTTAAATCATCTAGTTTTTTATTTATTTTATCATCTAATTTATTCATAAACATTTGTAACATTTGCTGAATTGTATCAACATTAAATGATTGACTAATTCCAATTGTAAATGATTGATTTAAATCTTCATCAACTATATTTGGTGTTTGAGATAACACTTAATCTAAACTCTGTCTTTGTTGAGGGTATTCAACTATGGTTGTAGAACCCCCAGGTGCTTGTACTAATGATGATTGTTCTATAATATTACTATCATCACTTTGTTCACTTTGCAAATCATCTTGCATTTGACTAGAGCATTCAATATCTTTGTTTGAAAACATTTTCCCACTTCGAAGCATAACAAATTTTAACTTAATTCAAATATTACACAAGTTTATATATTTTTATATTCAAAATATTATATCGTAAAGTTCTTTACCACCCCATGCTATTTATATATACTTATGATGTTCTAATGATCTATGTGTGTATTTTTAAACATCTATGTCTATAGAAAAACTTTATCCCACTCAACTCTTGTTTAAAACATAATTTAATAATTAGTTATTTAAATATTGATCTCTCTAAATCATACTATATATATTATCATTTTTTTATTTATATTAATCTTGTAATTATAAACACCATATGAATCTTCATAACAACATACTTGTTACTAAGAATAATCAATTAAACTATCCATGACTTTTTCACTATATGTAATAATATAGAATCATTGATTCAAAGCCCCAGTTAATATACTAAATATGTAATAGTATATAATTTATACCTGTGATGAACTTAAATGTTCAATGCCCCATGTTGGGCACCAAATATAATGGGACAGCCTATTTGATAGCCTTAGTTGAGGCACCAAATATAATGGAATGGCATTTAATCATCCCAGTTGATATACCAAATATAATAGAATTGATTATATTTAATGCTTGGAAATCATTAACTTAATGCTTCATAGTTAGGTTCGCCAAATATAACAAAATGGATTATATTTAAAATCTAAGTTGTATATATGGGGATGATTAAATTCCCTAGAAAGAGGATATGCATTTCACTACAATCGGACTTTGGGTCTTCAGGTAGAATGCTAGAAATGAATCAATGAAATACTAAGTCCATGATTATATCTATCTTTTTTATGCTAGCTCAATAATCTTTAAATAAGTTTTAATATAATTTAGACTAGTTCATCCATCTTTCATCCCTCTTTCAGTCACCATTATGCCACGATATTCAAACTCATGGAGAATTTGCAATTAGCTCTCTTCAGGGAAAATTCAAAACAAGTTATTATTTATATGCCTTTATATAAGCATTAATTACAATTGATATTCATATGATATTTATAATACTAGCATATATATAATATAATTCAATAATGATTAGACAAAGAGATCAAGTTAATAAATCAATATTTAATAAATAATAAAAAATATAATATAATAGATAATAAAATATTAATAAATAAATACGGATGAATTTTATCATTTTAAAAATATTAATAAATAATATTTTTATTTAATACCCTATGATAAAACTCAATACTATAATAAACTTTCAAAAATTAAAGAAAATAGTTTAAATTAACAGATATATAAAAACAATATCTGGGTTCAAAAATTAATAATTTATGTAACTTATTAATTTATTTACCATTCTTATTTATATGTTTCATAATTACCAATATATAAGTACTATTTGCAATTGTATAACTTATATATTATATGTATTTTTGATAAATAAAGTACATTAAACGTTTACAATATTACGTAGTAAATACAATATAATCCTGTTTAAGATATCTGTCAAATAATAACTATTCTTTATATCCCTCATCTAATTTGATGAATTATGTCAAGCTTTCAATTAATTATATTTAATAATAAATATAATTTTCCTATTAAGATATAATGATGCGATGCCAAATTTGAAATAAAGATAATAATAATAATAAACATATTAAAATAATATAAGCATTATTATAATATATATAAATAAATAATAAAGAAAACTTATTTATAATAGAGTTGAGAGTAGATATTGAAGTCTATAGTTCATCATCCTAATGAAGATCTTTTACAAAGTATATTATTAATCCATTGGTATAATGATGATTTTATTTATCCTTAAATGATAAACTGTTAATAATATCCAATGATTTAATTAATGTGAAATAAAATAAATATTCTTCGAATGTAGATGTTCTTAATCTTCATTTTTCTATTATCATTAGACGTTCTATATATTCAATATTTCAAAATATTTTAAAATAGCATGCAAGGTTGGTTTCGAAACCTTTTACGATATAATAATTATACTACTCACTGCACATTGTTTTATCCTTAATATATATAATTATCTTAAATTTATATATATCCGAAGAATAATGGAAGTGTTAAAACAATGTAGTTTCCAAAAAAAACTTAAACAGATGTTCTTTTCTTTTATATTGCTATTCCTTTAAGATTTAATAGAAAATTAAAATATTTTCCTTGCAGACTTTTAATCCACAGATTATCTTAATTTGGAAAAGTTAATGTTTAAATTCCAATCATTGAACAGTAGTATTGATAAAAGAAAAAGTTATTTTTAAAGAGAAATGATTTTCTTTTTCTTCCCTTTTTAATAACAAGAGAACGAACTAATCTGCACGTGTGTTATTACAAGTTCATGCTTAACTCAACTATCAATTGTTCCATTGACATTAAGATTTAATAATAAAAAAAAAAAAAAATATAAGTATTTATTCTTAACTTCAAATCTGGCATTTTACTCAAAAGCTTAAGGTATGTATTATTTAAAACTCAAATGTGTATATATATATATGTATACATAATAAAATAGTCAAATAAAAATTTATGTTTATAAATAATTTCCTAAGAGATAAAACACGTTAGACCAATAATAATAACTGTAAGTTACTATTATATATATATTGTAATAAATTCCAAGAAATAGAAGTTGAATATGTCTTTCATACTTCATATATGTTGATGCACCATTTGCAATAGAATGGGCAAAATGTAATTATAATTAGAGATGATGCCATATTGAAATAATAGACCTGCAATAATATAGTTAAATATTTTTAAGTATTATACATAACTAAGTATTTATTAATGTTATATAAATATATATTAAATGCTGAATAAATATTAAATCTGATCATAGTCATTATCATCAAGACAATGCCAATAACAAGATAATTGTAGTATATAAATGTGATATGATCGTAAAAATGACCAGTTCATATCAAGCTATAGGGTTCCATAAGTACAGGCCATATATGAAATATTAGTTATATGTTATGTCAAAAAGTGTATGGGCCTTAAATTTATTCTTAACATTACTACAGAGTTATTACTGAATAATATAATTCTTATCACTTATAGAAATCTTTTATACAATTTTAACAAGAATTATATAGAATTCACAAATATCAAATTCTGTTATTGGTCACTGCTAGGTATCTAGATAGAAAAAGATTGCTCACTATAAGTGTGCAAAAATAAAGAGAACATTAATTTAATATTTAAATAAATTCATTGTTAAAATTTAAAATAATAATTTAATTAATTAATTAATAATAATGAAATATTTAACACAAATATTCTCCAGTAAAACAAACATATTATTAAATCTGATTTTGACTTATTTATAATTATCACATATATATTAATTATCTCATTAAGTTTAAAATAACACAATAAATTTAGTCATTTTTTTTAAATTGTGTGGGCATAAATATAATCATTTATATACATGTACATACATGCATAACTACTAATATAAAAATATTCTGATTATTTAATTATTACTTGTCTTGAACTCATAATAATAAATATATAAATAATGAATAGATAATCATTTTCATTTTATATGTATAAAACTCTATTTATTAATTCTAATTTATCTCTAAATGAGAAGCTAATCCAATCAAGCATTAGATTTAAAATACCAGGTCAAACTCAGCACTTTATCATAGTGCTTCACTGATGAAAGCGAGAGCTAGAAACTGATCTGAAGATAGAGATGTTCTGAACAGCTAATTAAAAGCTATTGGTATGCTCACTATATAACATTTATAATACAAGGTTATTAAATTAAGTCACATAATATATGACTTGATTTCCTTGCAAAACAAGTTAGTATAAGATAATTTTTATTTTAGAGCAATAAACAGATTTTTGTTTTTCATTAACCCTGGAATTAATATTTTCAATAATATGCACTGTATATGTATTGCAACTGTCAATAAAATTAAGCTGAGTGAAATTTCCTTAATATTAAACCGGATGGTGATCACCCTAAATTTTAGTTTAACCAGAAATAAGCAAGTAAGTCCCTTTCTTAATGTAATCCAATGTTTATATCTGTTTTAAATATTTAAAAACAATACAAATGTGATTTAATAATATCTCAGGTTATAATAATAAATGCATATAATTGAATAATAAGTAGAGTAATAAATAAATCTAATAATAGTAATATGGCTAGTAGATTCTTTCTATATTTTGATGAATGTAAATAAATCAAAACTAATGCTATTTCAGGGTTTAATAAAATATTTCTGTATAATAAATAAATCTTAAAATTTTATTATATAATGATATGGTCAACAAAGAATGTAAATCTTTCCAAAATAAACTGCATTTAGAAATGTTTAAAATTTTTTTTTTTAAAAAAAAAGACATTTGACAAAGTTTAACTAGCTGATGAGAATAGTCCAATATAAAACTTCAAATGTAAAGTTATTTTCTCCATAAATTAAAATTTAAAAATTTTTAAACAATAAGTTTTATTAAGTAGAAATAAAAACTACAAAACTAGTCTCAAAATAAGTCTACCAATCATAAAAAATGAAATAAATAGAAAGTTGTTTTAATTTTTTTCCTTGAAATAGATAGTGTGAGTAGAGATAACATTATTCTAATAGTAAAAATTTGCCATTGTTAAATAACAGTGACATCACTTTACAGAATTAACTATTATTATTGTTGTTGTATGATCTATTGTTTGAAAGATCATGAGATATTCAATTACCAATGTGATGAGTGTATACAATAGTTCCACCTCATTGGAATATATCCAAAAACGTTTAGCTTATACTTTGTATATTTAAATAATATATAATCATAACTTCTCAACAATTAAATTTCACTTCAAGTTAATAATGCAAACGGTTCATAGTAAATATTTTTTTCATAGACATTTTGCTATATTGTTAATGAATAAGAGAAAGTAAACTCAACATACGGAATATTTATCTTAAATTTTTATTTCTTTTTTTTTTTTGTATTTAAGTTTATAATTACATAGTATAAATATAAACATTTTCCATGGATATATAAATCTAATAATAAACATGTATGAGTTATTTATTCATTGCCTACCTAATTTTAAAGCACAATATTCTATTCGAAACAAACTTCAAACTAAAAAAAAATAAAAAAAATTTAAATGTAAATATTAAATGATAAAAGTAATTACTAATTTTAATATCAATTGTGTAGATATTTTAAGTATACTGTTTAGTTGATATGTCACATATTTATTAATCAAAATAGATATATACTAAAACAAAAACTGAAAAATATTATTCTAATCTATAATTTACAAGATTACTAATTTAACAGAATATGTTTTGGAATGAATTTATGTCCAATATAAATTATTTTATTATGTCATACTTTCTAGAAATATAATTTGAACTTATATTAAGGATACCTGCTAGCAACAATAATAAAAAAATCTTTAGAAGATGATAGGCATGTATAACTTATAAAACAAAAACAATATATATTCGTTTTGTTTTTAATAGTCAAAAAGTAACATTGATATCTACAAATATAAAAACATAAATAAATAAAAGAAGTCTTCAAAATAGATTATTTTATAAAAAAAAGTTATACTATTATTAATATTTTATTGAAGATTACAAACTTTATATAATATCATTATAATTTTACTTAAATATAAACAATATTTAATTACATAAAAATAATTTCAATGAATAATTATGGATATTTTTATACATAATAAGTCATCCGTTAACAATTAGTGAGATTTGAATGAATTAAGTGCAGTTGGTTTGGAAATTTTACAATTATCTGTGTCATGTGTTTTATAATAATTTTTAAATTACTACATGTGGGAAACATTAAAACATTTTGCATTTTTAATCTAATTTTTAAAATAATTTAATTTATAAATATATTCCATATGCTCTTTTTTTTTATTTAAAATATATTAATATTTTTTGTTTTAATTAGTAAGTTGTGCTTATATGTGTGTGTGTTTGTCATGTGATCTACTGAGAGTTTTTAGCAAAAGACATGATTAAACAATGAAAAGTTCTTGACTATTATCTGTGGTCACTCACCATTGCTTATGATTATTTATTAACAAATTTTTTTATAATAAGTAAATACTAGGATATATATATATACAAATATTTTATAAGCAGCTTAGTTAATCTTCACTTAATGTTTCATAATCTATATATTGTGCTTGAAACGCACATCTGTGAAGCTGTATTAAAAGTTTATAATTGCTTAGCGCTTTCGGGAACTTCTTGCTCCCATATTCATAGCTTATAATAATAATGCTTGTTGTTAGCTTGTCTAATAGAGATTTATGCAAATATATGCAAATCACCTAGACTGCCCATTTTTTCAAAATGGAGAAGCAAGCATCTCTCCTGTTGATGGAGTTGGTGTTTTCTACTATAAAGTACACCTTTATCTTGTGCTGGTATCATTGCGCTTAGTGCAAACCATTTCAGCCATTGTAGGTTTGAAAATGTGTCCTGTGGACCTTGGATATTTAAAAAATATTGAGCTACCTTCAGATTTTATTCTTGCCTGCTATATAAGTATCAATGTTGTGATACTCTGGTAGCAATTGTGGCTCATGTTTCTCCATAATATGTCACACTGCAGCCATTATGGAGGCATGTAATTTTGTAAACCGTCTGAGGAATTTGGTCAGGTCACATTTTTGAAGCTACAATGGCTGAAATGGTTTGCACTAAGTGCAATGACACCAAGTGCAAGATAAATGAGGCTTGCTTTATAGCACAAAACCTCAAATCCATCAATAGGAGAGATGCTTGCTTCTTCATTTTGAAAAAATTGGCAGTCTAGATGATTTGCATATATTTGCATAAATCTCTATTAGACAAGCTAACAACAAACATTATTATTATAAGCTATGAATATGGGAGCAAGAAGTTCCTAAAAGTGCTAAGCAATTATAAACTTTCAATATAGCTTCACAGATGTGTGTTTCAAGCACAATATATAGATTATAAATATTTTTATGTATATGGGTGCATGCATGTATATTATTAAAATAAAAAAGTAAAATATAGTAATGTCAACCAGTGCAAGCCAGAGTAATCAATGAATGCAAAAAAGGTTTTTTTACTACTTATCCGATATCCCCAGACTAGTTTCTAGCTGTGGCTTTCATCAGTGAGGAATGTTGGATCCAAAAGCACTGCATCTAAATCCTAGAATCTCATGTAATCTTGTTACCAACCACCTGTTACCTTTCTAGTTAACTATAAAATGAAAACACAATAATGTTTTCAATCCAAACTTATTCACTTATATAGTCATATAGATCTGAATACAATTCAGTATCTATAGATTTCAGTTCTTTGGTTCTCTAACAATCATAGTAACCATCATCCCATTGGGCAGGGATAGTGTTAAACCACTAAACATCGTATGATCACCATTTTCTATGCTTACACAAGCTGTTAAAACAGAAGCAAAACTCTTCATATAATAGTGCCACCCAGTACAAGCCAGAGTAATCAGTGGTTGCATTTAGGTTTGTGCATAAAATCCTTATATAGTGCCTACTCATTCAATATCCCCAGACTAGTTTCTAGCTTGTGGCTTTTATCAGTGATTAACTTTGAATCTGAGAGCACTGCACCTAAATCTTAGAATTGAATGCAACCCTCTGGAATCCACCTTTCATCTTTTGAGTTAATGGTATGAGATGGGACTAATGTATGGAGAGTTTTTCCTTCATTTTAACAGGTTGTTTAACATATGAAATGATGATCACAACCATATGATGTTTAATGGTTAATACCATTTTTTCCCAACAGGATTATAGTGACCAAAGACATAAAAACATATAGATACTGAACTGGATTCAAATTTATATGACTATATTAGTGAATGAGCTTGTATTGAAAATATTATTATATTTTTATTTTGACTCATAGCTTTACAGTTAACTAGAAAGGTAAAAGGTGGCTGCTAAAGGATTGCATTAGATCCTAAGTTCTAGGGGCAGTACTTTCAGATCTGACAGACATTCCTCACTGGTGAAAACCACAGGATGAATAGGCACTAAATAGGATATTTTTATGCACAAACCTTCTTGCATCTATTGATTATTCTGACTCACACTAGGTGGCACTTCACATGGATAGTTTTGTCTCTGATTTAACAGCTTGTCTAAGCATAGAAAATAGTGATCATATGATGTTTAGTGGTTTCACTGAAAGTAAATATAATAAAATAAAAAATAAAAAAATATTTATTTGTATTTTTATATTGGACTATTTCCATCATCTAATATGCATACCTTTCAAAATGTTGTGCATATACTAACCTGTGCATATACTAACCTGTTTGATGTGCTATTACTAATAGTTGAATGTATTTGGAATATTTAAATAAAGTTAATTTTTTCTAAAGACATTCAATATGCATATTAGATGAAGGAAATAGTTCAATATAAAATACAACACCATCATCACAAACCTTCAGGAAAACACAAAATGTTTATTTGTCTCTTATTATGAACAGTAGTCGACTTTTTTTTATGGACATACATTCAAAAGAACAATTGTTAGCTGTACATTGTATGTTAATATTTGAAACATTGGGCTCTAAGCACATTTAAAAGTAATTTTGTGAAAATAAGAATGATTTATGATTAGAATAAGTAATAATTGTTCCATAATTCAGTAAAATGAGAAATACCATTAATAAAAATCATTATTATTAATAATTTTAATTGAATAAATTATTATTTTTTAATAAGCTTTATTTTTTTTACAAAAGTACTTGATATAAATGAATTAATACAAATGAAATAAATGTATCATTGAATATATATAGTGTGGTTATTTTATTGTTTAATTTATTTTTTCAGATCATATTTCTAAAAGAAAATTTTATTATACTGTTTAAGAACTGAAACACACAGGCTTATTATATACCTATGTCTATATATATAATATTAGGGTATATGAGCACAGATTTTCACATGATCCACCACTCTCCGCACTATCTCTTAACACTGATACACTTGAACGCATATATGTTGAAAAGATAAATAATCACCAATATATGTATTTCATGCTAAACCAGCAATCATCAGTTGGTCCAGAGTACCATTTCTACACATATATGCTATAAGTGCTCAGATATATATATTAAGATAGCCAAACCTCATACTTTAATGGACAGGCTTCAATCTACTCCACATTCCAACTCTTCAACCATCCACCCAATTGAAAATCTGATGATGGAATGTTCAAAGGCCACCCTGAGGCTGAGATTCTTGTCACACCCATGTTGACCTAAAGTCAATCTGACCCCTCATGTACAGGACATAATCCATTTACTACATATACAAGAGTGGGCAGACATCTCTACTATGTAATAACTGAAACACACAGAGTTATTATATACCTGTGTTTATATATGTAATATATAGGGTATATAAGCTCAGATTTTCACATGACCAACCACTCTACACACTATCTAATAACACTGATACACTTGAACACATATATGTTGAAAAGATAAATAATCACCAATATATGTATTTTATGCTAAACCAGCAATAATCAGTTGGTTTAGCTTGCCATCTCTACACATAGTGTGTAGAGTGGTGGGTCATGTGAAAGTCTATGCTCATATACCCTATATATATATATATATACCTTATATCCTATTTAAGGTAAATTATAAATCAAGATTAACAGTTCTCTAATATTTGCAGTCCTAAAAGAAAACCAATTATAATTTATTGTCTGTTTATCATAAAATCAATAAAAAAATCAACATCGTGAAAGAAAATACATCAAAAATATATGGAAGGTATGTTTATAGTCCATGGAAATAACCATCATGTTCTATATAAATTAAAGAGTTAATACACAGATTTAAACAGTTAGTTTTATTATATCGTGATAATTGAAGTATTTATAGCAAAATAAATCATAGTTATGGCTGTTTTTTCATTGAATAAAATAAACTGCTAAGACTCCAAGATAAAAGCATAAATACTGATGTTTTTTGAAAGTAGAAAAAAATCTAATGTTCCAGGTATCACCTAAGAACAATCATTAATGTCTTGACAGAATGGAATTGCTAAATTAATTATTAAGTATATTACAATTCGTTCAACATCATCTCGTGAATCAAATTCAAGTCTATCTAAATTAAAAATAAAACCTTGAAGAGATGATTTTCCCAATATTTACCTATATCAGTGGTGAGATTCAAATAATTTAATACTCACTTCGTTACCTTAATGACTATTTTAGGCTTTAAAAAATGATATACAAAAGGTAGTTTATTATTTCATGAGTTAATACATAATTAAGAATAGTAAAAAAGATCCATAAAACTATATTATAAAAAAGAGTTTTAAAATATTAATGAAAAAAATTACCTGACAAAAAACAACAACAATAAAACTGTTATTTAAGATATTTACATATTGCTTCTTGATTGACATCCTCATTTGCAAATTTCTCCATTTTTATCCAAGCATCATTGGCTGAGTGATCTATTCTTAACTATATTTTCACTATAGGAGTAGGATCCCATTTCTTTAGAAGTAGGCTGATTAGATCAAGAGTTATTGTGTTAACAAGTGGTTCGAAGCACTCAAAAAAAGTTAAATATCGTTTCTGACAAACTAGTGCAAACCAGATTATTCCTATCACTGAACTATATATATATGTTTGCGTGTATTTTAAATATAAATTCTATCATAAATGAGAGAGGAAGCAATAATTATGAATATGCTATTTTGAAATTGGGAAGGTGATTAGGGGCTGAATTTATTTGTAAGATGGACTACTGCATACATTACTCATTAGTGAGAAGTTAGAGAAACCCCTTTCTTCTAAATACATCATGATTTTATTAAAATGAGTATATATATATGTATATATATATTAGGTTGTAAGTTTCATATTTTGTTTTACAAATATATATCATCATTAACCGTTATCAATCCACTGCAGGATGAAAGTCTCTCCAAGTTCAATCTATCATCTCCAATCTTTCACTTCTCTTTTCCACATCCCCCTGCACACTTTCTTATTTCATCTATCTATCTCACATGTGGTCTCCTTCTGGGTCTTTTAATATCTCTTGGAATCCAGTTTAAAATTTCAATTGTCCATTTATTATCATCTCTTCTAGCAATATGTCCAGCCCAACTCCACTTCAGTCTTTTAATTTTTTCAATGAGGTCAGTAACACCTGTTTGTTCTCTTACCCATATATTGCATTTTGATCTCTTCTTGTTACTCCCATCATACATCTTTCCATACTTTTTGAGTGGTTTGAAGTCTCTGTATTGATCTTCTATTAAGTGTTCAATTCTCAGATCCATAAATAAGAACTGGTAAAACGCATTTATTAAAAAGCCTTCCTTTTCAAATACATAGGCATATTTCCTTTTGGTATCAAGTTATTTCTATCAAAAGCACTCCAACTAAGTTTAATTTTATGATTAATTCCATCCATTGTATTTTCCTCTGTATTAATAATCTGACCAAGATATTTGTAACTCTTAACTTCTTCTAACTCATCATAATCAATCTTTATTTTCATATTTTGAAAAAAATCCATTAAACATTACTTTAGTCTTTTTAACATTTATCTTTAGTCCTACTTTCCTACTTTCATGTGATAATTACTACAATATTTATTGCAGCTCTAAAGCATTATTTGCAAAAACAACTACACCATCTGCAAAATCTAAATGGCTTCAATAATCTCCATTTACTTTCATTCCTTTAGCTTCTCATTTTAATCCACAAAATACTTCTTGCAGCACTGCTGTAAAAAGTTTTGGAGATATGGAGTCATGCTGTCTTACACCCTTCTCAATGTTGACTTTTCCAGTATCATTATGTAATCTAATCATTGCTGTTGCATTTGTATAAATATTCTTTAAAATATGACAATATCCTGGATCTATATCTTGATGATCCAATGCTTTAATCACCGAAGAAATGTTTATAGAATCAAATGCCTTTTCATAATCTACAAATCCAAAGCTCAATGGCAATTCATATTTATTTGTCCTTTCTATAACTTCTCTCAATACCTGTATATGATTTGTACTAAAACCACTTTTAAATCCAGCTTGTTCCCTTCATTGGTGGAAATCCAATGTTCTCTGTAGATGAGTTGTAATTATCTTGGGAAAATTTTTATTTAGAACTGATAAAATATATGATTTTATGTTAGTAATATTACTGTATTTAACTTGCTTAGTATAATACAGTAATGTCTTCATTCTGCACATTTCATATTTCATGATTATTCAGTTGAAGGGCACAATCTCTCACAGCTTTATGAACAGGAAGATTATAAATTCACAATATGTAAGCTTAACCCAATTAAGTTGCACATTTTTTATTCTAATAGACTAAAAAAGGTTTTTTTTTTTCTAATAGAAAAAAGTATTTCTATGTGTGCAATATAACACACATAAATTAAAAAAAATAAAAAATCTTTCAATATACAAGATATAAAATAGAATCTTAAAATATTATATATACAAAATACTTATAATAAATATTTGAAAAGTCTATATAAAATATATTATATAAAATTGAAAGTCAAACTTTTTGAAAATTTTCAATTAAAAAAATGGTAAAATGTTCAACATATGAAGTAGATATAATATATTTAAAAATAAATATTTTAAATTTAAAATATAAAATTTGAATTTAAAATATATGTATAAATTATATAATCACTGTCAATAGTATTTTGTCCTATGGATAGATCTAGAGAGCAGTCACATCACAAATTCATTCATTTCTCCAGTTTGTTCTCTTCATTATCTAGATCTTCAATTCCATGTATTTCATCTCATTTCTTATATCATCCAGCAATATTACTCTTTTCTATTATTTTTTCTTCTTGTTTTCATTCACTATTTTCTCTAAAACATCTTTTATTAAACTATTATTTTTTCTTAATATATGTCAAATCCAGTTTCTCTTTTTAGCTTTAATTTCCTTAATTGATCTTTTTCCATTTAGCCTTCTTCATTTATCACTTATTCATCAAAATATTTTTTCATCCTCTTTATAACCACATATCAAAGATAATCTATTCCTAATTTTTTCACTCCTTGTTTACATTTCACAATCATACAGTACTATATTCCACACATAGCATTTAATTAATATTTTTCTTAATTTTCTATTAAAGATTCACAAAATATTTTTTTCTCTTAATAAATACCTTCTTTGCGAATGCTATTGTTTTTTAAATTTAATCTTTACCTCTTCTTTTCCACTCAACCAACTACAGATATCTAAATCCATTTATGTGTTGAAGTATATTATAATAAATATCAACTTGTAGTCTTTTTGTATTCATCCCTATCCATAAATACTTTGTCTTCTCAACATTAATTTTTATTCTCTGTTCCATACATTTTTCTTCAATTTATTCAACATGTTCTAAAAACTCTTTTTATACTCAGCTATAAGAATCACATCATCTGCAAATCTTAAACATTTTATTCTTTTGTCTCCAACATAGCCTAAATATTTGTTTAACTTGTCTTCTAAATAAATATTAAAAAGCACAGATGACAGCATTCCTAACTCCTCTTTTTATATTTATTTCATTGGTCTCATTATTCTCCAGGCTAATTCTTATTTTTTTGCCTAGTATACATGTCCGAATCAATCTACTTTTTTTTCAAAATACTCCTTTAGTTTTTAAGATGGTCATAAGTTTATTCCAGATTACAGTATCAAATCTTTTTTCCCAAATTTACAAAACATATATAAATTCCATTATTTTTTAATATATCTCTTTGCAAATTGTTCTAACAATAGTAATATCATCTCTTGTACTTTTACCTCTCTGAAAATCAAACCATTATTTCTCCAATGTAATATTCTATTTTCCCATAAATATGTCGAGTTAAAATCCTCAATAATATTTTTGAAGCATGAGATAATAAACTTACTGCCCTGTACTGCTGATATCTATTAGCTTCTAATTTTTAACAATTGAAATGATTATAGTCCTCAAGAAATCTTCAGATCAAACTCTACTATTATGAATCAAATTACACAGTCCAACTATTTCCTTCATAGTAACTTTTCTCATTTCTTTCAAAAATTTTATAGTATAAAATAAAAATCTAAAATATTATTTATTTGAAATATGAATGACAATATCAAAAGTCTAAATTCTTTAATTTTTCTAAAACAATAAACTGTACATTGTAGAATGTTATATTGTAATATTTCCAATATATAAAATAAGATATAAGAAAAGTTATAATCATATTGAGTATATTATTTGCTGAGCATACTTTTGATTAATCCATCAGGTTTATAGCACTCAACTATTCCACAATTCATAAAACAATTTTACAAACTATTGTGTTTTGTAAATTAGATAAATACATATTCTATTTTTTTGATAATGGAAATTTGATCCTTTTTTATTAATTGCATAGGGATCTTTAGAAATAGTCCACACTTTATTAAATCTATGTTTTCTTTATCTTTTTTATTGCAAAACATTTTTAAAAATAATCAGATTAAATGCATGAACGCATATGTGCTTTTGTTCAAGAAATATTGATCTGTGTTCAGAACTCTTTTTTGCTTTGCTGTACAAATATTTATGCTGGACTTTCTTTGTAGAAACATTGGCCAATGATGTGATGTGATGTGATGTGCTGTAGCTTCTTTTTAAATGAAGTCAAGAATCTCTTAGCAATTATACCAAAAAAAACTTGTTAGCTACTTAATTTTACATTCCCCAATCTAATTTTTCCCATATTCTGCTCCATCCCATTTCCACAACATAATCTTTGTCAACTCTACAGCCTTTATATCTAAATCCCCCTTATGTTTTTCCAAACCCAGTATAAAAACCAATAATCTACTTTCTGTATAATCACTTTTTCATATTTATTTTTCCATAACTTCATTATATGTGCCCTTTCTGTTTTCAAGCATTTACATTCAATTAACAAATGCCTAATATTTTCTATTTCTTCCTTACATAATTTACAGACTAAATCACCCATATATGATTCACTGTGATATACTGCACCTAGTGGCACTGCATGCAATTTTATAAACTATGTAAAGAGCATGCTCATTGAATAATATATTTAATAGAATTATATTTTTTCTTGTTTTATGTTTATAACATGAACATATATATTATAATTTGTACAGGAAAATATATATATTTTTTCAAAATAATGTATAAAATAATAATAACTAATCTTTATACTATTTTTTGCATTCGTGAACATTAATTTTTCAAATTTATAAAAGCATATAGTTGAAAAAAACCCTAATAAAACATTTTCCTTAATAAATCTGATTAGAAGAAAGAAGCCTGATCATATTTCATTGTAAAACCAGGAAAGTTCTAATTTCTTTTAATACTAGTTGCTATCTATTTAAAATATGTAACCAGAATTGGAATTATGTGTTAACTAGATACCATCAAAAAGCATTCTTCATTCTAGTAAGAGTCTACATATGAACCAGTAACGATTATTATACAAAATATTAAAAAAGGGAATAAATATAGAAATACATGTGCTCAAAAACATTTAAAAATATGCATGCTAAAACAAATGAGAATGATTTAAAAATAGTTCACGTAGTAGATTGTCATTAGCACTTACGATAATAATAAAAAAAATCAATAATTATCTAAAAACAAAAAGTTACATTTAAAGTAAAAACTATGCTATAAATAAAAATTTAAGGCCGTTTAAATTTTAAAAAAGGATATACTTTCTTTGCTAAAGTAATGTAAGAATGGTTGTAATTTAAAGGAAATTGCCTTTTTTTTTTGCGTTTTCTTTTAAATGGTGTTATTTTATAATTTTTTTTTAAAAGCTAACAGTTGAAAACAAATTTTAAATATGGAGCACATGACAAAACTTATTCTAGTTTTAAAGCATTAAAAGATTTTCAAAAATAGAAACTATTTTTAATTTATAAAATGAAAACCCTGAAAAATACTTTTTTTGGCAAATATTATCGGTTACAGTATTTGAAAAAAAAAAGAAATCTTTTTACTATTAAAGAAATTAAGAGTAATTTAAATGTTAAAGTTAACTGTGGTAACTGGAGAAAGAAGAATTAAAATAATGCTAACTTGTAAATGGGTTTGAAGAAAATAAATATTTATCTGTGTTAATTCATAATTTATTTTTGTTTTGTTTTCATGCAAAACTTGAACGTTTGTATTTATTTATTTGTTAATTTTATACTTTGACTTTTATTTATATATTATGATACTAATATTCACACATTTTTTAAGAATGCTTCATATTCACATATAAAACTAAATATCACAGTGACATTGGACCATAATACTGTTTAAATGCAAATAACATTATTCCTATAATATCTGACTCCTGATTTTTATTAATTTAATTTTCGCAGGAAGGTTTTTAGAATCAACTAAACATAAAAAATGAGGATAGGTATATTTGAAATTTGTAGCTATAATATGTCAGATAATTTGCATTAAATGAAATGTTATTCAAATTATAAAAGCTACATAAACAAAAGGGTTAAATTGTTTTTCTACGATTTGAAGGCAAGAGAGGAAGTAATATAACATTTTTTAAAAATATATTATATAGTCCTTCTAAATTCTTTTCTTCCTCCTCTGTAATAGGATGGTAAATATATTAATGGTATTATATGATTTAAAAAGGTTAGAAAATATTTTTAAAAAATTTAAAAATTTGATAGGAATTTAATAATTTTATATAAAATAATGTATTTTAATGGTTGTATTTTTTATGTGTGTTTAAATTTTGTAGATCTGATGAAGACTGCATGGTACAGTCGAAACTGTAATCAATAATAAAAGTTTTTTTTGCTGAAAAGTGAAATATGTGAGATTTTTAAAATTCAATATTATATATTTTTTTAATATTGTAAATTATAATTTGCTAAAATCATAATTATTAATTGTTAATAGAAGAGTTTTAAAATGCTTAAATTGAAAATAAATATGTGTTATCATATAACATTTAAAATATTAAAATTTGATTAAATGTAATGGCATCTTAGTGGTTTATTTTTGAAAATTAAATTCTATTGATACAGGCCAATTATTAATAAAACCGTCTTATATTGTAAAATATAACAGCATAAAAGATCAACATCTTTATGAATGAATGGATATTGGTACAACTTTATTGATATAAGGTTGTGAATGATGATCTCATTATGAATAGTCAGGATTGTATCTATTTGAATCCGTTTTTCAGCCCATGAATAACAATAATTAATGTTTGATATAATTAGTTAAATCAATATTTTTATGTGAATATATTTATCCTAGAGACCCATAATCTACAAAGCATATACTTTTGAAAGTTTAAAGTTATCATTTATTTTTATTTGTGATATTATAGATCCACAAATATAAAAATTTTCACATTCACATGTTTTTTTTGTTGTGGTTGTTGTTTAATTTTGTTAAATGATGGAAATGGTCAAAAAGTGAATCTTCAAATAGATTTTATGGTATCTATACTATTTAAAGCACATATGAATTATATTCTACAGCATGTGCAAATATTATAGAATTGGAATATATCTGTCTAAAAGAAATGTACCATTTAAATTGTATTATGTATGAATAAAAGCTAAAAAAGAATCAATTTGTTAAATATAGACAGGAATCTGTATATCCATAATAATGAATATATATATAAACTTTGCTGATTATAACATATTGGATTTGCTTAATATTTTAGTATTTAGCTCATTGTAAATTTTTAAAATGTATCTTCTCATTATGATTTATATCTACTTCAGCTTAATTTAATAAATCAATTAATTAATAAACTAGTATTATACTGTAGATATGTGAAATATACCCTTAATACACTTACAGAATGTATAATTTGAATTGAAACAGTTTGTCTTAAAATGTGAATGTGAAATGGGAATGAATTTAACATTACATCATGTATAAGTAGATTAGTTTTAAGGTAACCTATAATTCAACATGCTTTGGTAATCTTTATTTTATTCAATTTTAGAGATCTATAATTCTTTATTTAATTTAAAACTATGTTTTTAGAAGAGAAATTAATAGTACTTGTAATATTATATATATTACAATGGTACAGAGAATTTGAGGTGAACCTAGGATGGTGACACTCATCATCATCAACCCAAGACAATACATAATTTAAATATTAAATTAAATACAAATGAATCCTGAGGAGTGAGCATGAGAGATCAATAAAGAACTAACTATCAGTTCATCCGTATTACACAAAAGTAATAACCATTCATCACCATGAATGATCAACAATAAAATCAACAGTAAATCTTGTGACTGGATTTGAAATAGGTCTACTATAAACCAGACTAATTATTTAGTTCTTGCCATCTTGGGGAAGATTATTTCAATATTAGTTTGAATGGACCTACTTAAGTGATAATCCATCAGAATATATAATAATAAAAGCAATAATGCTAGGATACTAAAACATGCTGATCATCATCAATGCTCTGGCCACTTAGTACCTTTAATGTAATGACCAACTATAAACTTAATTTGTAATAAATACTAAACTAAATATAATGTAGTGCATGGACTTTAAAGAATATCCACTTTTCTATCCAGGATCAACATCAACTAAACATCCATAAACACAATATAAACAAGCATGTTTTTATGTTATAATAGATGTACTGGTAATTATAAAATTCCACTATCTATCTTGATTGGATTTAATTTTTTTAAGTTAAAATTATTTGATCCTTTTTACCATATTTTAGATCTTTTCATTTAGAATTATCCAGAAAAGAAACCTAAAATACAGTAAGAAGTGGTCTATTTTTTTACTGGTAAAAAGTTATTGGACATGGCAGTTAGAGGGCAATTGAATAATTGTTTAGACTTGGTAAATTTTACATGACATTATATTTATTCAATATTAAAATATTATTTATTATATATAATGGATGTATTTCTCCAGATAATTTATATTCTTTACAATATTTTTTTAGAAAGTCAGGTATATATCAGTTTAAATTAGACATAAAACCTTAATAAAATTTTGCAAATAATAAAATTGTCTTTCTCTTGGTAAATTTTATTAATTTGAGATATGTTTTCTCTAAACATCATCTATATTTTTTTTGCAACAACATAATTAAATTAAAGTTTAAATTAAAATAAATAATGTTAATAAATACTGCTATTTTTTAAAATAAATTATCCAGATGAAAATACTTATAAAGAATTCTCTGTTTGCTTCTAGTCTTATCTGGCATAGATAAAGTATAGAAAACATTTTTTGACAAGCATTCCTTTGTGACATTGATGACTATATATTGGAAATAAAATATTTGTTCTATGGGATCTTTTCCAATTTTCATTGAATTTGTTATACATGATAAATTATGATTGTTTCTATTGGTTATTTTGGTGATCGAAGGTTTTATTCATGATTTAATGTATATATAATTATAATATACATTTACTTAAAATTTGACAGTTGAGATATCAAAATAAAAATTTAATTGCTGAAAATGGAAAAAATGCAGAGAATTTAGAGCATAATCCTGACAGAATTATTAAAATATGTTTCTTCCCCTTAAAATGATATCATTGGTTTTTTTCTCCTGAATAACAGATTTTAAACAATAATTTTGGTTAATATATTAAAAAAAAATCTGTTTTCAAATATAACTTCAAAACAATAGTACCTTTTAACAAAAATAAATTAAAATTATTCCAACTTGAAATGTTTACCATTTTTTAAAGAAAATATTTTATAATTTTTTTTTTAATTATCATAGCATCAGCCAGGATGCAAACCCGCAACCCGGTAACTGCCCGCAAGTGCAAGGCAGTTGTGCTGACCTCTCGACCACCAATGCAAGACTAATTTTGTTTAATTAATTAGTATATATTACCTTCTGGAAAAAAATTATTATATGCATAAATATTAATTTATTACAAAACCATAATAATTTCATGCTGCTCTCTAAATGCACACTTATACCTGTGCATTTAATCATATCTTTTTATGAAAAATTTTAAATAATTAAACAAGTTATGCACTCTGACCTATTGAAAACATTTAAAAATGTACTGGCTTGCACAAATTACATAACTTTCTTTTCATGATCCATAAAATTCATTTAATCCATAATCTTATTTAACTCTGGTGAGAATTATATATATATTTTTTAGTGAATTACCTGCTTGTATATGCTAGCTCAGTATATCATGTGTCTCTAAACTAGGATGAGCACAATGAAAAACACTTCAATATACATTTATTTATGAACAGTTAACCATTTTTTACATTATATATTTACATAAAATTAAAATAAACATATACATACTATATAAACTATATGTTAACTTCACCTGGAAGTTGATAAATGAGTATTTTTATTTTAGAATATATATATCAGGAATGAAGCATTCATGTATTGAAGGAAATGAGTGCTTCCATAGAAAAATTCACTAAAACTTTCAAAAGCTTTAATTAAAATTCAATTTTAAAAATTCACTAAAATAAGTACACCTGGGTCTCATTTTACGCGATAGATAGGTTCCTCAAAAAACACGAGCAAACAAAATTGTGCAAAAATAGACATAACTTACATTGAAAAAGGGGGGATGCAGTCTGTGATTTTTCAAAATTCGCATAAAAGCAAAGCACCAACGTAAAATTACTTTAAAATCCACGCAAAAAAATAAGGAAATAAAATATGACTAATAAAAAATTTCAGATTTGAAAAAAATTGATACAAGACAAACTTTTTTTAACTATAATATATAATTTTATTTAAAATAATATATTTTTATGCATAATTTACAGTACAGTAATTTACATTTTTTTATACACGTTTTAATTATTATCGCTATTTGCCGAAAAACACGTTCGTTTGCAAACTGGTAAAAAATCAGATTTTTCACAAGAGGAAATACAACTAGCACCAACTTCACACTCATGTTGTGTCAATGGTTTTCTGGTGACACTGTAATTAGTAATTAATCTTTGAGACAATGATTTTATTAATTGTTTATGAAACTAACAACTAAAAATTAAATTTTTATTTTTGTCTTTAATTTTTTAATTTTCAATTCCATTTAAAAATCAAATTTCACATCACATTAATTTCAAGTCACCGTAAGTAATTTTTAAATTGTTAATTACAATTAAAAATCAGATTTTAATTTTTAATTGTCAAATTTAATTGTGCCCACTGCTATTACTCACCTTTTAAAAATAAACTTGTGGACACTAAATGATTAATAATTGATTACATTCTTTTTTAAAAAGCAAAAACAGAATGTGATTTAAAATGCAAAATTAACACACACAATGTTTGAACAAATTTACATTATAATCTTGTAAAATTTAATGTGTGTATACATAAAATGTGGAAATCATGATTTTAATTTCATTATTGCATAAAATCTTACTATTATAAAGCACTGAAAATATTGAAATTACTAAGATGAAAGTCGAATTCCAATAATGTGCTATTACTTTCAATATAACGTAAGTGCACAAAATTTATTATTTAAAGTAATAGCTCATTATTGGAGTTCGACTTCCAGTGAAACATGAATCACATAACTTCAAAATCGTATTAAATAAGTCTGTGTAAAAAGAGACCCAGGTGTACATATTCAACTTCACAAAATCTATCCAACAAGTTGCACATACAATAGTGTAGTAACAATAAGTACATTAGTGTATATAAGATATTTTTCAAACCATAAAAAAGAACAAACTATTCAAACTGTTCTTCATTGTATGGAATTTCTGTTATTTTCACTTTTTTTTTTTTTTTTACTAACAGTTGAATTGTTTTTATATATGGCAAGAAATGAGTTTGACCAATGCATTATTGATTGATTATAAGAAATTCACACAATGCTAAAATCTAATTTACAATTAAAACTTAAGAATGTTAAAAATATTTGCAAGATAAAAATATATTGATAATGTATTATCTATATTTAAACTAATCACACAATCTGATTAACATAAAAAATGGAGAATGAATAATTCAAACTCATTATTTTTTGTATGAAATTTATGTTGACTTTCAATTTTTTTTACCAACAGTTGAATTGTTTTTATATATGACAAGGAATGAATTTGGTCAATGCATTATTGGTTGATTATAAGAAGTTCTCACAATTCTAAAATCTGATTACTATTAAAACTTAAGAATGTTAAAAGCATTTATAAGATAAAAATATATTGATAATGTATTATCTATATTTAAACTAATCATGGTTTGATGAACATATAAAAGAGTTCCAAATTTTTCTAGATATATGTAATATGTATGTATTAGCATTTACATAAAAATTGTTGTGGTAAGTAATATAAAAGCATTATTTTAAAAAAAATTAGTAGTGTGCTTCTGTTCCTAAAAAAGTCACACTTTGTCACACACACACACACAATATATATATATATATATATATATATATATATATATATATATATATATATATATATATATATATATCAATCATCAACCATTATCAATCCACTGCAGGATGAAGGTCTCTCCAAGTTATATATATATTACAATATGAAAATAATTCTAAATATTTCCAAATAAAATGAAAATTATTATAATAAAATAAAACAAAAGTAATATAATAGAAAGACTGTCTCAGTTAGTGTCATATCCCTATATGAATCATCAATAGCATTCTGTCCCATGGACAGATCCAGAAAGTAGTCACACAATCAATTCATTCATTTTCCACTCCACTCTCTTTATTGCCCAGCTCTTCAATTTCACATAATTCTTCCTACATTTTATATTATCCAACAATAATTATAATAAAATGTGTATTCAGAGAGATTGCAAAATTTCTAAAACTTTACTTATGCTAAGTTACAAAAACAAAATTGTATATTTTGTGATTTAGTTTAATAATCCAATTAAATTTAAAATCTATCAAAAAGAAAAAGAAAACTAAAAAAACAAGAACTAATTAAAAAATGATAAAGTTTAATTGAAGTTAAATTTAATCAAAACTATAATTAAATATTATTAATGAATTAAGTAATAGAAAATGAAAAACAGGGTTTATAAATAAAAACAAAAACATGCAGGCTTTCCACAAAGGGTTGCCCTGGTTTAAGTAAAAACTATAAAAGATAAAGAAGAGGAAAAAGGTACCTGTGAAGAGCCAAAGTACACATGGTCTACATCAAATAACCCAGAAAAGATTTCAATTTTGACTGCAGTGTTATAATACTTTTTAATATTGACACCAAATCCAGCTAGAATGTCAAAATTATTTAAAATAGGAAGATACATGATTTTCTAAGTTCACCCAAAGTGCACCAGTGTGTGCCTGAGTGGTGTAACATTTCCAACTTCAAAGAAATGCCTAAAAAAGAAGATGCTACAATACTACTTTTTCCCAAGGGAATACCCTTTATTTATATTGCTCACAAATTTAAGCTATAGAAACACAGAACTAAATAAAAATTTTGACAAGAATCAAACAAAAAAAAACTTTATAATAATTTAAACCTGAACTAGTCCACTAATGATAAGCTTATTAAACTGTTTTGAACTAATTGGTGACAAGAATTTATAAATATATGCATATATAAAAGGCTTTCTTAAAATATAAATATAATCCATATATATATATATTTAGAGGAAATTTGAATCTGAATTTTTAAGTTCCTTCAGCCATTCACTTCATCTTATACAACCGATGCACATGACCACATACATGTAAAAAAGATAAATGATCTCCAATATATATATATATATATATATATTGAAGCAGCCAATCTTAAGATTGAGCTTCATGTTTCCATCTACTAACCTATGTTTAAATTCCTATTTACTATCCCGCTCCTTTTGTCATGTATATATATATTTCATGTATATATTTGAGATGCACGCCTAAATTATAAAAATTAAGGTTTCAATAACATGTTTTAAAATTATTATTAATTTTTTTTATCAATTATTAGTTCTTTTTATTAAATATATATATAGGAGCAAAAACTTACTAACAAAATATTGATTTTTCTGTAAATGTTTTATTATATGTCATACGTACAACTTTTTCTTTTTAAAGTATTTTTTCTTTTAAACTGTAGATTTTGTAACATCCAATATGAAAGATGCTACAGTAATTGTCTAAAAATAATTAAAGGGTTGGAAGCACTATTGTTTTAATCTGGGGAAGGTATTTTTAATTAAAGTTTTTACTTAAAATGGGATTAAGATTAGAGATACTTTTGTTATAAACATTTTGTCAAATCTATCTATATCTAATCTGGAAATAGATTTGAATATATTTCTGGAATGTTATCCAACAGTTGCATCTTTCAGAAACAATGGGGAAAGAAAAAGTAATAATTTGTTTTTAGATCAGAGATTAGATTTCAAGGTTAGAACCCAATAATTAAAGATTCTGTAAACACTTGGGAAAGAGTATAAAATGGCTGTATTTTGAATCAGATGAGATTATCTACTATTGAGAGAACTGATTGTAAATATGTTACACATCGCTTGAAACTTAAAAATGATGTAGCAGTAAATCCACCATCTTTCTTGGCCCTGTTGGCTCATCATCTGCCACTGCCATAATATCCTGCTGCCCTGAAATGAAGAAAGGTCGAATGCTAATAGAAGTTTGCTGCCACCAAAGTACTTGCATTTCAATTGCTGTGCACATGCCATACTTTAAAATGGACTCTTAAAATTGCAAGGTAACTTTTCAAGCCATCACCTCAAACTAAATCTAGCCTAATTCTACTATCAAGATTTCACGTTTTATTTAACTTTGTTTTTTTTTTAATATGCAAATGTAATTTGCTCTTATATAATTTTATAAATTTAATCCTATCTCATATGCTCTAACTTTTCTTAACTTTAGTGTGCTCATTTATTTATAGTTATTTATTGCTTGATTTTATATATATGCTTTTATTATTATGCCAATCTCAAACAATCTGATGAGTTGAATTTTTAAAATCTTTTCTTTTTTTAAGTAAACCTTTATGAATTGAGGTTTTAACATCCATTTAAAACAACACATTATTAATTAATACGATCGCCAGATTGTTTTATGAGTCAACATTTTATTCATGTCTTAATATAAAAATATATTTGTTTAACTCTGGATTTTCTACCCAGGGTGAATTCAGAGCTTAGGCTAATTAACACTTTGAAACCTTATTTATTTTATAAATGTTATTCAATTCTGAAAAGGTGACCCAATAGTTATTTTTTTATAACTGCCAGTCTTTTTATTTTTACATACTCTTAAAATAACAGAAAGGGAAGAGGGTAAATCTTAATGTTACTTTTGCTAAATAAAATCTTCAAGTATATTTTAAGTAAATGAAATGTAAATCTCTCTATATATATTATACTGCATAGCGTATTATTCGTCTAAATTATAGTACTCAAACAAGGGTCATTTTTTTAAAGCAGTGAAATTTATTCAATGTCATTAGTGACATGTATCATTACTGCATTACTAACATTTAGCCTATCTTCATATATAAATATATTACGTGCTTCTAGTCTTAATCTGGGGGTTGTGACAAGTTCGAACCCATAGATTCCTTTTCACACCTTTGTATAAAAATGCCTCTGGTGGTGATCCTTACATCTGGCATACACTATGCATATTCTTTCTTCATATAAAAAGGCCACTGGTAGTGATCCCTAAGTCTGGCACATGCTATGCCCATCCATTTTTTCATATAAAAAGGCCTCTGGCAGTGATCCCTAAGTCTGGCACACGCTATGCCCATCCACTTCATCTTTCATCCAGAAGCATGACTTTTCCTGTTATTTCTTGGTTATAATATCAGCACTGCAAACTTCTTCATATATTTATTTCTTTTGCTTCATGACCCAGTTTTAATGCTCTAATATTAAAATTGCACTCTGCTTATAAATATATATATATAAATGCCAACTACTTCTATTTTATTAATTAAATTTATTTCAGTCTTATATTGTACAGTCCCACCAGCATAATTTATTTCTGTATTTAAGAGTATCTATATGCCTTGGGGAAAAATAAAGTGTTCTCATAAATGTTAATGAAAATAATTTTAAATAAATTGTCAAATGTATTTTATGTATTTTCACGACCGTAATGGCAGGAAAATAGTTTGTATTTATATCTGTAGTGAATCTCAGAATGCTTCCCTAAATCATATGTTAGTCGCCACATTTCAGAACCGTAAATCAAAGCGTTAATGGCAGTATTATGTAATTCTTTCTAATATTTGATTGGCATCTTAATATTAGACCCACCAAAGATGTGTGTTTATGTATAGTATATATTGTTTAGCTAATAAAGGAGCATATGAGAAATAATCACATGAATGACAATATATAATTATCTATCGTTTGGTAGACCGCTTGTTTATTCACACACATGCTAATGTACTTAGTTTGTAAATGTATGTAAATAATTTGTCATCATATTAAACTAATTTTATTATCTAACTTATTTTAGTAGTTCGAATTCCTTTTCCTCCACTTCCAACATTTAGCCATGCTTATATATATATATATATCAGTTTAGTCATAGTAATAGATGTCTCATTGTCTTCTCATGCTTTGTTAATGGGCCGGATTAAGATTAATTCTCATGTGCCATCACTATTATGTTATTCATTAGATGTTGGATCTGGGGCTTAGAGAGTGGGTTCGAATTCAGGCTGGTCCTTGACATAAATCTTGGGCTTGACTGGGTTTGAAGTACATTTTGTGAGTTCCAGCTCATGTTAGATGGATAAACATGTTTTGACCAGTGCAATATATTGTGCTGAATCAGCGCATATCAGTTGATCCAATCATCGTCTCTCATATGTATATATATAATCAGTGCTTGGTTTATATTAAGATAGCAAATTTTCAAAGTTTAATGGACAGACTGCAATTGATATCACTGAAAATTTAATGATGGCATTTTCAAAGCCCTTATTTGCTAAATTTTGTTGTGTCTATGTATATTGAAGATTTGCTATCTTAATATAAACCAAGCATTTATTATATATGTGTGTGAAAGATAATGATCCAAACTGATGAGTACTGGTTGAACATGAAATATGTATATTGGATATCATTAATCCTTTTAATATATATGTGCTAATGTATATCAGTTATGAAAGACAGAATGAATGACTGAAAAGATCTTGAAAGTCTAGGTTCATGTCCACTGTAATTACAGTTAGATTAAAGTATAAATACTATACATATATTTAAATATTATATATATTTAAAATGTTTCAATTTTATTAATGTATTTATAGTTGATCTTTGATATATCTTGATGAAGACCGTCATTTTATTAATTTTAATCATCAAATAATTATATATTTTAAATAATTTTGAAATCAGTAGATAGTGTCTAGAAAAGTTAATTATTTTTTTTGTCTATGTATCAGTCTCTCAATTGTCTCATTTGCTATGGATACAGATCAATTGTCCACTGATTCAGAGTGTTAATTACCATGGCATTTGCTATGATAATCCAGATTATAAAATATTTATGTGTTTTTTTTTTAAATAAAATAACATTTAAATGTTGGTTAATAAAGTTCAAAACCAATATATTCAAATAAACCTTTATAAAGAAATGTTAAATGAGCCTCTCTGAGATAGGATTTGGATCAGAAAATATAACTACCACATATAAATATTTATATAAAAGACAAGGTTTGATCATCATTATCCATATCTATTTTAAATGTCAACTGGAAATTGATGACAATTAATCTTTGAGTAAACTGAAAAAATATATATTATGTTTGAACAATTAATATGTATGCTGGAGATATTATCTTTGCATTTCTACAGATGAAAACATAATGGTTGAAATTAATCATGAATTAAACTTGGTTGGAGTGCTTTTGGTAGATTAACTTAATATTTAAAGGAAATATGCCTATGTGTTTGAAAAGGAATGTTTTTAATAAATATGTTTTACCAGTTCTTACTTTTAGATCTGAGACTTGAACACTTCTAGAAGAGCAATACAGAGGTTTCAGATCGCTCAAAGAAGTATGGATGTTATGAGTAACAAGAAGAGAGTGAAAACACAATATATGGGTAAGAGAACAAACACGTGTTATTGACCTCATTGAAAAAATTAAGTCTTAAGTGGAGTTGGGCTGGACATATTGCTAGAAGATATGATAATAGATGAACAATTGAAATATTAAATTGGATTCCAAGAGATTGCAAAAGACATAGAGAGAGACAATATGTGAGATAAATGGATGAAATAAGAAAGTGTGTAGGAGTGATGTGGAGAAGATAGGCTAGAAATTGAAGAAGATAGTCTGAACTTGGAGAGACCTTCATCTTGCAGTGGATTGATAATGATTGATGATGATGATATATATATATAGATTGATAAATGAGTCATTAATATAAATACCATCATTATCATCAGTCAAAATATATATATGTATATATCATATCAAAAAAAATGTTTAAGTATATAATATGTATGAAGCATAATGACTAAGTCAACAGCTAAATCAAGAGATAACTTGTCTCTCTGGTTGCATTGCTAATTTATATAATAAAAATTACTAGAACTACACACACACACATAAATATATATATATATATATTATACCAGCAAACATCACATGATCACCACTTCTTATGCTTGCTCATAACTGTTATTAAAAACAGACAAAACTCTCTATACTGTAGTGCCACTCAGTGCAAGCCAGTGCTCTCAGGTCTAAGGTTCCTCACTGCTGAAGGTCACAAGCCAGAAACTAGTCTGGGGATATTGGATGATTAGGCACTAGATAGGGATTTTATGCACAAGCCTTTCTGGCATCCATTGATTACTCTGGCTTGCACTGAGTGGCACTATAGCATGGCGAGTTTTGCCTGTTTTTGTATATAGTAACAAGCTTTTTAGCATATCCCTATCTGCAGACTGGTTTCTAGCTCTGGATTTCTTCAGTGAGGCACTAGGATATTCAAGCATTAGATTTAAAATACCAAATTTTAAGAATTAAAATTTAATTTCAAACAAAGATTATTTTATTTTTCAAAGATAATTTAAATTTTGCATTATTAATATTAAGAAATATTGATTTAATAATATTAGTTTTAATTATTTTTGAAATTATAAACAGTAATTAATATTCATTAAACATCTGAAAGTAATTAATCAGGTATTCTCAAATTTTTTTATAAATAGAAGATAAGCAGGTGATAAATGGAGAATTCACGAAATCATTAAAGGAGGAACCATATTTTTTGTCTTAAAATTTTTCAGTATAAATTTATTAAAATATTATATTTTTAATAGTAAAAATTAATAATAATACTAAAAAAATATGGTATTACGTTTAAGAAATTGCTAATTAGTTTTATTATGGACTATGAAGCAAACTATCCTATTACATTTTGGTGATCAATCTACTTATAATTTCTTAACAATAAACAATCCAAGTATTTATTTTAATAGAACAGTTTTAACTTAAATTTTATATGTTAAATTTTCTTTCCTAGGTATAACTGTAAAATAAAGTACTATAACAATACATTAATCCTTGAATATTGTCAAAGTTTACTATACAATTTATATCAGTTATAGATTCATGAAACCATTAAACATCACACGATCACCATTCTTTATGCTTATCAAGTTGTTCTCACAGAGGCAAAGCTCTCCATACATTAGCACCATTCAGTAATGCCAGGGTAGTCAATGGATGTAAGAAGATTTGAGTAGGCACTAAATAGGGATTTTATGCACAAACCTTCCTACATTCATTGATTACTCTGGCTTGCATTGAGAGGTGCTACTGTAGGTAAGTTTTGTCACTGTGTTATAGAGTTATATATATAATTATCAATAAAGCAAGTCATATATAATGTGACCTTGCTTTATAAATTTCAACATAAGATGCTTTTTGTTTAAAATTGTAATGTTTGAAATATTTTTAAATGGTTTTGAATTATCAGATTTATTTGTAGAAAAAATTATTTTAATTATTATAAACTTATGATTTTAATTTAAATTATTAAACTTTTTATTGAAATTATATAGTAATTCAGTAATTTCTATTTCTTTTTTTTTTCAGAGATTGCAAAAATGTAATCATAAACCATTCTCAAGTGGTACCCTATGATTATTTGATTACGGTTCCAGGAGTCCAATACCAGATGCCTTCAGATTTGGTAATTGATGAAAGATACATGATTTTAAAAAATATCAGAGATCCAAAAGTTTTATTTAAAAATATTTTTTTTATTAATAACCATATTGATGCATCTGAAGCACTCTATTGGATTGCAAATGTTTTTATGACCAATCCTGGTATGTTTATTATTAAAAATTTTATACTAAATTTATTATTAGTGATGTATAATAAATCAAACTCTATACATACTATATAAATAACAAACACACTATTTTCAACACTCAATTGCTAAACAGAGTATATATGATACACCATTTAATAGATGATCATATTTTTGTGGCAGTATATCAGACTTATAAGACTGGAAATTTTCAAAAAAATACACTTGTTTGATAATGGTCTATTGCATATACTTTGCTTATCATATTAAGTATCATATGATATATAACTAAGTTTTCTTATTAAAGAAATAAGGTTTGATGACCAAGCTAATAATGCATTATAATTGAGTCCAATATATGTAATATTATTTTATAAAGAAACTACCTCTGTTGGCAAATCATAATAATAATTTTTAATCAGACTCCAATATATTCATTTTAAATAACTTATAAATAAAACCATTTTTCTTGAGTCAATGCTAATTAATTAGTTGGGTACAAAATACCAGCTTTTATTCAATTACCACATAGTTATATGGTATGGTAAATAAATTAAGCATTGAGTTCAAAAAGAGTAACATTTTATATTAGCAATAGCATTAAAGTATTAATTTAGTTAGCTTACAGTTTTAAATAACATTTAAAACTTAAATTCTAATAATTATAATAAGACTGTAAGTTATGATTTATTTATCAGAGTTTCAACTTAAACTAATATTATATTCTTAGTGCAACATGTTTAATAATCATTTATTTACAGTCTTAGTGGAATTATTAGAAATTTAAATGTTAAATAGTATTTAAAATTTTTCAGTTTGCTTGATGTATAGTTTAAGATCATCCATTTTGAGCATCAGAGATTAATTTAGTCATTATCCTCACACTCCTAAGTCACTTTTCTGCCAACCTTATACATGTCATTGTCATACTCACTGACACTCCTCCTCCCAGTGGCAGGCCCACTCATTGCCAACATCCTTCAAAAGGCTGGCTTTGTTATACCATCCATCAGTGGCAAACTAAACTACTGGGAGGTTTTTAATCAGACTGCAGATTTCTCCATTGTGTCCCCTACATACCTCAAACTTACCAATGCTCAATTAATTCACAAAATTTAAAAGGTGGTCTCTTGAGGCAAAATTCCTTGATTTCTTTCTCAAAATCAATCTTCACTCCCTTCCCAGAAATCAATTTTTGGTCACCCATAGGGGTTTCACCAAGATCTCTCCCATATGCCAGCTATGTAAAACTGACAATGAAACCCTCCAGCACTTCCTACTTAAATGTCCCTTTCTGCTTGGAGTGAGACATGTCATCAATTCTTGCTTTTCCTTGCATAGGAATACCATCTTCAACCTCCAAGAATCCATAGAAGCAGGGTTTTTTGCCACTATTAGATTATCAGTTTTCCTCATCTATGCACTCTGGTTGCTCTGATGTGCCATTATTTTTGACCAGATTGTTAACTCAGTGAATCAAAAGCTATTGGACCTAATTCACTCTCTCAAAACCAGAGATACCAAACTAGCTCCACCTCCACTCCTCACAGGCACTTGGGCAATCCTCCAACTCCCATACTCTCAGCCTCTGTCATAAGACTCAATCATTCAAATGGTTGTGACCATGCGGTGCTTGCCCAATGAAGACATGCATCTTGAACTAGGTCTGGACTACACATCGTTTCCCCTTTCCACTTCCCATTCCCTTTTCACATGTATCCTTCCCCTCTTACCATGTTGCTTCTGAAATTTCAATTTATCATATAATCACTCCCTTGTTAACCTTTTTCTAACTATATTTGTATCTGTTTTTTTATGAATAAACTTTCATCACTGAGAAAAAAAAAAGATTAATTTAGTCACCAAATATCAAATGGTAGTTGGATAAAGGGAACTGTTTTCTTATCTAACTAATAAATAAGCATGATATGAGAAAATGGATATTGTTTACAAATTTGTTAAAATGATTCTATTAGGTGCTGGCCTTTGCATTATTATTATAGTTTGCACATGAAATTAGTTTCTCCATAAATGTATTATATTCTCAGCTTCAGATATTTAATGCCTATTGTATACTTATGGGTTCATTAAAATTATTAGAATTTATATATGTATACACATGTATATCTACAAATGGACATTTATTTGTGCATATATTTATAATGTAAGATTATATAAAGAATTATAATTTTTTGAAAACAATGTTATTAACAAGATAAACAGTTGGACAAGGAACTAAAAATAATAATAAGATTTGCAGTAGGTTGATTTCAATAACAAATTTTGTGGGATCAGCTAGCTATGTTAAAGCTTAAGTAATCTTTGTTAATGACCTAATAATAACTATCATTATATATATTATTATTTGTTTTGTGGCATAAAAATTGGTATGCATCACATATTTTTCAAAGCATTATACTTCATTCAGTAGTGTGTGTGTACCCTTACCAGTGGCTACTGCTGGTTTTGCTAGCCTGATTTTAAAAACTGATTATTATATATTCTCTATAAAAATATAACATTTCTTTACATCTCAGCTTTGATTCATATTAATCCCATATCATCATGTGCAATAAGACATTTTTTATTCTCTTGTTATTATTATAATATGAACTATAAATAAATAATTCCAATAGTAATTTGATAATGAGATTCCTATTTCAATCACTCTTCTTCAGCAACACATGATAATATTTGTGATGCAATGGATAAAATGGAGAATTTTCTTCGTACTCATTTTCTTATGATTAAAAATTATAATAATATTACCAAAATAATTGTAAATACTGATATAACTTTGACAATATACTGCCTGAATTTTAATTATGTGACTTTTATATGTTATGTACTCTTATAATCAAGAATTATTATACTTTTGTGATTTAAATTTTCTGATTATACAGATGATGACAGCAAAATCAAAGCTATAAATTAAGAATAAAATAAAGATTTTATTAATAATATAAAATATAACAAATATAAATTTTTTATACTTTAATGTAATCAAAACAAAATAATTATTACAATATTTTAATAATCAATTCAAACCCATAAAAGAAAATATATTTTATCATTTATGAATAAATAAAGTTCTCCCTTGTATTTAACATAGCTATATTTCTAAATACAACATTTGTATAAGAACCTTGCATAAATATGTTCTGCAAACAATATTGCCACTGTCAAAACCACATTAAGTTGGAGAGGATATATAATTTTATCAGCCTATTCAAAATAACTACTTAAGTTTAGACAAAGAATGTAATATCATAATCTTTATATATCAAATAGTCATGCTCTGAATATTAATACCACTGCCATTTCAAAACTACTCTGATAAAATCAAGAGTAAATAAAGATGTATGTCATAATTCAGATGCCTTCGACATTTATTCCTAACACTAGCAAATAGGATAGGCAAAATGTTGTGAGTCTTATAGATTTCAGACTTTAGCAAAGTTCTGTGCCTAGGAACAACACAGTATTTTACTCATAGAAAGCCCTGCTTCTTTAAGGAGCTAATTTGGACAGATATTAAATCTTAGGTATGTGCAATGCCAATATAATATTTTGGCACATCATAAACACACCACATCTTTACATCTACAGGAAAATAACCCACCCACTATCAGCACTGAAAGCATGTTTAATTTACTCCATGTAAATGGCATACTATATTTCTGCAGAAAAGGGTCTTAATGACCAAGCATTATATGTTTCCTTTTTTTTTCTCACTTTGCCAATACAAAATTTTTGCTTCACAATCTATAATGGACTGTTATATAGGTTTTGAAATTTTTGTAAAGATTTCTTTCAGAATGACCAAGGAATTAGCCTGGATTATTACTTGATTTCTTATTTGGAATGTATGTGAAGAGCTCTGAGATATCTGTTTTCTTGACTCTTTTTTTATCTATTATAGTGCTCTAATTTTATCCTTTTGTTATTTATTAGATCTGGTATTATTGGCAGTTTCATCATATGTCAAATGGGTACATGTTTTTTATAATGTAGTTGAACAGAGGCAAAATCAGTGGGTTCATTAATGAATGGTCCAATTTATACAGTTTTCTATATATATAATTTGATTCATCCAATCATGATGGTTAGTATTAATATAAACTCTAAACAGTTATCCCATATGACACATTACCCACTCATATGGGTTGGACTGAAGATTATGAATGGATGTCAAACATATTGAAACTCTTTGTTTCTTGAGTAATTCAGTGGATACAAATGGGGTGCCATGGTTTGAAATAATCATCCCTGGCTTTCCTATGATATCAAAGTGTTGATTTTCTAAGGGGTAAGCAACTACCTATTTTAAAAATACATTGTATCCCACTACAAAATACTTCATTCTTCTGAATGAATGAAGGCAATGGGTCATAAAAATCCACTGCTAGGAATTCATTTTGTTTTTCTAGTATTATAGAACTTAGCTTTTAGGTTCTGAGTTAATTCCCTTTTGAGCCCTGGTTAATGGAGGGTGGACCATATTTCTAATGAGCATTTTCTATCAGTTGAAAGTTTGATCCACTCCCTTTGATAAGACACTATCTATTTTCAGAATGGTAGGACCATTCCATAATCATACTTTTTCCTTTCTGTCTTGGTATCATGATGTGGATTGATATTGCACCTTTCATATTAGATGGCATTCATATGTGGACCATTATCCCCTCTGTGTGCTGTTCCTCTTTCTGGAATATACAGATTTCCCTGCTGTCAAACTCATTCTCACCTGTTCAATTGTATGCCTTTCAGTGCCAAACAACATTCTCTCAATATTGCTTGTGAATCTGTGTGTTAATATATAATTTGAAGTTTTGAGAGAGGATCGTCACTGTGCACTCTCAATTTTGCCACCTGATTTCTATAAAAGGGAGTAGAGGGGTTACAAGGTGACCACTTTCTTCACTTCATTAACTATTCATAAATGTTTCTTTTAAACTTAACAAAGTTAGTAGGATAGATGAAAAATGAGTTCCACCATTGTTGTAATGCATTTTGCAGCTGACTACACATTATTGCAAGCTTAACTTCTCCAGTTATAGTATTAATGCTGAAATATCTTTCTTTCTAGACTGTTAAAAAATTTATTGGGTGCCTCATCAGCATTACCTTAAAAAACTATTATTTTAAGAAACTGATTTACAATTTCAGGTATACAGATCATTGATTAAATATTCATTTTGCACTTTCTATATTCTTTTTTATGTTCTTCCCTTTTTAAGATTGTCATAATTCTTCTTCTTTCAGTTCTCTCTATTATGCTACCATGATCTTTGATCTTTTGTGAATTAATTTGATTAACCAGATTTCCTATTCACTCTTGTACAGATTTCAGACTTCTTTGATTACTCACTAACTCTATTGCAACTTGTATTTGGTTTATTTTAATATCCAAACTTTTTATTTGTGGTTTATTTTAACATTGTTTCTCTTTGTTTTGTCTAACTTCATTCATAATTTCCTTTCTAATATGTTTCATTCAGTCCACTATTTGATTAACCATTTTTACTGGTTTCAGGCATTTAATATTCTATGTTTTTGATCATCATCTCTTTGAAGATTATTTTATATATAAAAACATTTTCTGTCATTCCTGACTGCTTTCTTCTATTTTCTTACTTTTTCTTATGCATTTTTTAGCAGCATCTGATTTTCTTTCAGTTCTTTGAGCATTTGCAATAACTGGACTGATATGTTTCACTTATATCTTTTTTTTCTGAGTTCCTTCTGTTATTGCCTGATCTTTTTTTTATCATGTTTTTCCTCCATAACATCCTATTTCATCAATTTGTTCTTTAGTCTGCAGTTTGGATTTTACTCTATATTATTAAAATGATTGTTTTCTTTATATTCAATGTTATGAAATCCCCCCCTCCCCAACCTCATACAAAAACTCACTAAGTTCCCTTTTGCATATATCCAGCTCCATTCTTCTTTTTTCTAGCACATTTACTTTTATTTTATGGCTCCCTACTCTATTTTTATATCTTTTAGTCTTCATTTATGCTTATTTCTTTTAGAGAAATAGGCTTGTCAGTGTCCATTTGAAGTGGGAATTTATAATTGTTATAAATTTCCAGTTCATGAAATGGTTGTCCTTTTTATTTCTTTGACTTTTGTGAAAGCAATATTTAAAGTTATATTTTATCTTACTTATAAATCCGTAATTCTACAATTCTACAAAACAAATAGTTAATTCCTGAAGAAAGAGAGAGCCAATTCAGTAATGTGTATTCAAAGATTATTTCTAGCCATTTTTAAGATTTGAACGGGATATTATAAAAATACCATACTATATTTTAGAGCTATTTTAATGCAATGGTGTTGTTCACCACATATACGAATAATAAAAGTTAGTGTAAATTTCCCTCTAAAATGCTAAATTTTAAATATTTCTTTAATGTTGCCACCAGCTATGATGAAAAGATGAAAACTAATATCATAAGAATCAATTTTTTATCGATTAATGAAATATTAAAACCACAACTTGCTTTTTTTATTTATGCCTACTCTGTGAAATTTTATAATTTTGATAATTATTATTATTATTTTAAGTGTCATAGCATCGGCCGGGACGTGAACCCGCAACCCGGGCAACTGCCTGCAAGTGCAAAGCAGTCGCACTGATCTCTCGACCACCAATGCAAGACATAATAATTATTATTTTTGAACATGTTTTATATATTTGATTGAAATTTATTATCTCTGTTTATTATCCAGTTAAGTATGATTAATATCCAGTTCAAGTTAATTATTAAAATATTTCATTCTGTATTAAATCTAAAAATATTTTTTTTTTTTTTTTTTAAATATCCATTATTTTCATGTTTCTGATAAATATAAAAAGAAAATGAGAGAATTCTGAAATGGGGGTATTTTTCAAGGAAATCGAAATTTCCCATGGGTCATTATCTTTCAAACCATGATTCTGTCATTGAAACTAACATATTTGGAAATATTTCCTGGAAAATTAGAATCTTTTCAAGAATTATTTTGTCTCTATTTACTTTATAATCCAACTGATTCTGTTTTCAGTCACATCAATAAACTTCATTTCAATCATTTTTGATTTATGGTAAACTTTAAAATTTGGAACATGCCCTGGTTTATTCATTATTTTCTAAATACATACATACGTATATATTTTCATATACATTAAATAAATTTTATATAGCAGATAATGAATGTGCAAAAAGAAAATATCAATAACTCAATAGGTAATTTGAGAGTCATAAAATATATAATACATATAATAAAACAATTCGAAATTAGACTTTTTAAAAAAAAAAAAAAAAGAAATCACAATCATTAGAATATATATTATTAGAAACGATTTTACTTCTTCAGTCGGAAATATGAAACAATTGGGGGGAAATGTTAACTGATGAATAAAAAAGTGAATTTTATTGTATCCTCTGCCTATTAAAGATATCATTGCAAATATTGAATCATCTATTTTTAACTTTTCAATTAATATTATTGGTAATTTATTCAAATCTGAGTATACTGCAAATAATTCAATGCTATTATAATTATGTAAGTGATAGTTTATTTTTATTATGAGATGATAAATTTTTAAGACTCAAACTGATGCTATATTATCTGTTTTTTTAAAAAAGTTATAGATTATCAGTTTTTTACATACTAAATACACCTGGATTTCATTTTATGCAGTAGATAGATTCCTCAGAAAATGCACACAAAAGAAATCACACAAAAATAGACTTAACTTACCTTGAAAAATGGGGGGTAGGGGTCTGTATTTTTCAGAAATCACATAAAAGCAAAGCAACAAGAAAAAATTACTTTAAAATTTGCATTAAAAAAATAAGGAAATAAAGTATGACTAATAAAAAATTTCAAATATTTGAAAAAAATTAATACAAGACAAACTTTTTTTACTTTTTTTATTAACTACAGTATTTAATTTTTTATATGTATTTTAATCATTATCGCTATTTGACAATATGTGTTCATTTGTGAACTGGTAAGAAATCAGATTTCTGATGTGACGTACAACTGCTGTGTTAATGGTTTTCTGTTTCTAGATCACAATCAAAACAAAAAGATTATACATTATCATTAGAAATATTGTTTTCAGTTTACAAAATCAATAAAATCTTGTTATATATTTTAAAAATGTAAAAAATTATTTATTTCTGTTATATCTAACAAAATACATTTTAAAGATTAAAACTGTCAAGCATTGGTGGTCAAGAGGTCACCACAGCTGCCTCACAACAGTTGTTCTGGGTTAGTGGGTTCCCTTCCTGTCCAATGCTATGACATATGAAAAAAAAAAAACTTTAAAATTTTTGAATATTTATTGCGATATCTTTATATGTAAGTATAAATCTATTATTAATATTTACTCATTAGTATAAATAGGTTATTTACATAGAAGCTAAGATTCTAAATACAGCATCAGGACATATTCACATTAGCTGCTAATATAACATTATATTTTTGAAAAAAAAAGTATTTCAAGTCAAAATAAGTTATTGATAATTTATATTTCTTGATATCTAATAAATATAGTGAAATATGAAAGATATTAAGAAGAAACATGAATCACATAACTTCAAAATCACATTAAAATAATCCGCATAAAACGAGACTCAGGTCTAATCTTACATTGATTAAAACCTTTTCATCTTATTTCTGTATATTACCTAAGACTTATAAAAATTGATTCATTTTCAGCTAGTTTTTAATGGAATTATAATAATATTTCTAAACATTTAAGTGCATTATTAATTATGGCAGTTTGGTCTGTTTTGATATGGTTTCCTTTTTCCAAAATATCAATTAAGAATAATTTACTATACATACAAATTGTATACAGACGCTATAAAAATAAATGCTTATTTATATATATGATTAAGTTTCAGTTGGAATGACGCTTAGTAAATTCTAGAAAATTTCATCGGCATCATTCATTCAGACATTGTATATAGTAATTTAAAGTGACTGTTATATTGTCACACCTTCTGTGCCAGTACTTCAGATTTGCTCATATATAAATATTTGAGTCGTAGGAATAAGAGGATTCTTTTTATTCCTGCATAAATTCTATATCTTGTATTGGGCAGAGGGTATTCATTTATTAACACTCGCAAAGCGTTTGCACAATTGGCTTGAAAGGCCGATATGAATATAATTACAAATTGTATACAGACGCTATAAAAATAAATGCTTATTTATATATATACATCAAAGATAGTTATTAAACAGGCAAAACTCTCCATACAGTAGTACCATTCAGTGCAAGCCAGAGTAATCAATGGATGCCAAAAGGCTTGTGCATAAAATCCCTATCTATTGCCTACTCATCCAATATCCCCAGACTAGTTTCTGAATTGTGGCCTTCATCAATGAGGAGCCATGGATCTGAGAGCACTGCACTGAGATCTTAGGATTTAATGCAACACTCCAACAGCCACCTTTTATCTTTACTTAACTACAAAACTATGAGAATCAAATTTGAAAACACAATATTTTCAATCTAAACTCATTAGCTTATATAGTCATATGGGTCTGAACTCAGTTCTGTATCTATATATATTTTGGCATCTTTGGCTCTTTAACAACTATAGCCAGGATTGGTATTAAACCACTGAACATCACATGATCACCATACCTTATGCTTGCTCATAACTGTTTTTAAACAGGCAAAACTCTCCATATAGTAGTGCCACTCAATGCAAGCCAGAATAATCAATGTATGCTAAAAGACGTGCATAAAATCATGATCTAATGCCTACTCAAGTCTTTTGGCATCCATTGATTATGCTGGCTTGCACTGAGTGGTACTATTGTATGGAGAGTTTAATAACAGTTATGAGCAAGCATAGAAATGGTAATCATATGATGTTCAGTAGTTTAATACCAATCCTGTCTAATAGAATAGTGGTGGCTATGGTTGTTAAAGAGCCAAAGACAACAAAATATATGGGTACTGAACTGAGTTCAGCCCCATATGACTATATAAGCTAATGAATTTAGATTGAAAATATTATTGTGTTTTCAATTTAATTCTCATAGTTTTTGTAGTTAAGTAGAGAAAGAAGGTGGCTGTTGAAGTGTTGCATTAAATCCTAAGATCTAGATGCAATGCTCTCCGATCCAAGGCTCTTCACTGATGAAGGCCACAAGCCAGAAACTAGTCTCAGGATTTTGGATGAATAGGCATTAGATAGGGATTTTATGCCCAAGCCTTTTGGCATCCATTGATTACTCTGGCTTGCACTGAGTGGCACTACTATATGGAGAGTTTTACCTGTTTAATAACAGTTATGAGCAAGCATAAGAAATGATGATCATGTGATGTTCAATGATTTAACATCAAAGACAGCTATTTTAATGAAACAGTGAATTTGATTTTCAATTGAAAAGAATGCCTATAAGTAGCCATTTGAATCCAATAGTAATTAGTTTATGTGAAAAATTTTAATTCAAGTAATAGATAATACAAAATTAAACTTTCTATTTGATTGAGATTATAAATCATATTTTTGGGAAGTTATGGAGGGAAAATACTAGATATTTTTATAGTATTCATTATAATATGGAATTGATCATAAAGCAGAGCAGATAGTAAAGTTGCTCTTTTAATGGTTTGATCATCCATGGATGAACTTTTCAAGAGGTTCATAAATTTAGTATTATCTTTGTTAAAAATATATATTATGGATTTTTTTACAATTATGATAGTCATACATAATCTGTATAAACTCATTATTGAATTAAATCATTTCATTACCAGTTTGATTAATCTCTATGATGAAAAGATTAATCAAAGGTGGTAGACTCAAAATCTAATGGTTTCTAGAATAATTTTCTGCTGAGTAAAATTTAAAAAAAACCTGTTCTCTCCAATGACAAGAACTATTGTCCATACCCTGCCACCTTAATAGTTGATCATTTCTGATTAACCAAACATTATTTTACATCAAGATATGAATTAAAATATACATGCTTATAACATAGATATTAAGCTATTATAGTGCTTTCCTTTGAATTTCTATGATCATTGTTTATATTGAAAGCATTTAAATAAATATGTCAAGATCCTATAAAAATCATTGTTAAGAAATTCATTATTCAGCTAAAGATAAAAAAGATCTGTTTAATTTTTTAGAATGTAATGCATAATTTGCAGTTATAATGAAGTTTACAAGGTCCTATTAAGGATAGGTTTATACACACTTGAAAAAGCATCGAAGCCATTGGTAACTATGACAGCATAAAAAATAATTTTTAAAAGAGTATAAAAATCTATGAACTGATTATTTTATTCTATTTAGTATGTTTTGGCAAAAAGACAGAACTATTATCTAGTTTTACATATAGATTCTATAAAATGTAAAATACTTTTATAACTTAAAAAAAAAAAAACTAAAAAATATCTACAACTTAGATTTGGGATTGTAATAAAATTAAATAAATCTTCTTATTCATGAACAAAAAATACATGTGTAGTATTTTTTAAATGTTTATGGAATGCTTTTATTTAAGTTAGAATGTCTGTCTGCCTGTTTATGATAAATTGTATAATCAAGATTTAAGAGGTTTCTATCAAATGAATTCCCTTAAAATTTTATGCATATGTCTAGAAATTATTAACAGTACAATGTGGCAATAAAATATTTCAGATTGATCCCTTGAATTATTTACTGCAGAGGTTTTAGTAAACTGAATTTCAAATATGTTGATAACTGTTGATATCATGTAATGCAGTGCTGCATGTGAGAGAATGATATATATTTTAAAAAGTTTTTATTTTTTAAAAAAAGGTTAAACAAGAAATAATGATTAACTAAAGTAAAAACAAATCTTACTTTCAATTGATTGTAAAAGTTACTTTTTAAAAAATGAATGAAATTTGATTTTCTCTTGATTGTAAAATTTCTTTTTTAAAAAATTCTTCTTGCATAGACAAAATAATATTGAATCAAGTTTTAATATGGCACAATTTTCTTTTAAAATGTTACAGATGCTATGACATCACTTTTATTTGTTTTAAATAGAAATAATTACAAAAAATATGTAAATACTAAAAAATTAAAAATAATATATATAATATTCCCTAATAAGTGTTTTTATCTACTGTGCACTAAAAAGCCAAAAAATAATTAATTTTCTTTAACCACACACAAAATAAAACACCATTACAAACATTATGGACAGATAACAATAAAATACTATCTTTAATTTTCACAATAGAATTAGAATGAGAACAAAAATTGGCATTCTTGGATATTTTTTTAATAAAAATCAATATTTCTGTTGACAAAAAACCTATCCATACAGACAAGTAATTAGTAGATACCTTCAATCAGGTTAGAAATGCAAAATGTGGAATTGTACTTTTATTATGGAAAAAGAACATAAGAAGTTTGTTTAAAAGTCAATGATATGAAAAAGGAAACATCCAAATTAAAACAAACTCTCATAAAGAATGATTATGCAAAGTATTATTAAAAAAAATTAAAAAAATAGCAAAATAAAATATATAAAAAAACATTGATAGGTATTGTAATATCTCCATACTTTCCAAGAATGGTAAAAAAATGTGCAGTCAATACAATAACAGAATTGTGCTATTATATACTAAGAATATGTAAGTTCTTTTACTTTATATATATATATTGTACCGGTCAAAATAGTATGCTCGCTTAACAAGATTCAAATCCTCAGCAAAAGTACCTCAAATCCGATCATGCTCGAGATACACAGGTCTGGAGCAATCCTGAATTCTAACCTATTTGCCTATTCTTCGAATCTCTGACCCAATGAACAACCATTCTGATGACACAGTAAAATTATTTTAAATCCGTGCCCAGAAGCAAAGTGGTAGAGCATAAGATCAGACTGATGATGATGATCGAGGTTGGAGTAGCCCCAGTCATTACATTTATTATAGTTATTTATTAATGCTAAGTTATTAGTCAAAGAAAATAATTCTAAATACTCATTAGAAAATAATTCAAAACAAACCAGGATTCACATGAAATTATATATTTAATAAACTATTGAAAACGCATATATATGTTACAAAATGTTTCACGCTTGTGATGACATTGTCTATTTACAAAACTTGGGATTTGTTTTTATAAATCGCATTTACAATAATTATTTAAGCAATTATTTAATGAATATCATTTTATGGAGTGTGTTATAGCTTGTGCGGAGTTAATATACCAATTTAATAATATTTTACTAAATGGACGTTGTGGATGCTGAAAAATGAATATAAAAGGTCGTGACATGTTTAGTAATAAATGATTTATTTGATAAACAGGCAAAATATCCAATTATAATCATTTATCTATCTTATGAAAACCATTTTGTGTACTTTTATTGGCATTGTTTGGAAGAAATGTCTTTTATAAATAAGAAACAAACAATGCACTACATTAACGAGAATACGTGATATAATAATTAATAAAAATTTGTTTACATCTATGGGAATCGATTAAGATTGTCAAAGAAAGCAGTCTCAAAATAAACACAATAATTAATTGACATGTAGTGCATTTCAAGAATGAATCATTATTTTTCCAACACCTAATAAAAGGTCAAGCAAGCATAAATCTATTAATTAAAACACTAATGATGCTGGCATACTATTAGAGGAATACGAATCTTATGGTACTTTGGATTCTTCATCATTTTAAGACATTTTATACTGAAAAAGGGGTGATATGTTCGCCCTTTTGATGATACGGTATCGATGGAGAGGTTTGGTTTGAGGCCCAGATAGCTATATGGAACTTCTGCAGCACAATCAAAACCCTATAAACCTCGCATTCTACAGGAAGGAGCATCCCTGATTATGAACAATTTTGAGAACTAATGCAATAGAGAAATCGAAGTGTGGAAGTACCATAAAAGAAAGGAAAGGTCAGCCAGCAGCGTTATACATGCACAGGAAACTTAATATACTTTCTTTATTCGAAAGCCTGTAAATGGTTTGACTTCTGAGCAATAATATACTTAAATAAAGAATCATTCTGAAAATAACTCTTTAACTACAACGTCAAACTAACAAAATTTTATATTTAATTTCGATTCCCATATATATATTAACTGATAGAATTAGCCTTACAGGCGACAATAAGAAAAGGTGAAATAATTATATTAATGTTCACGATCTTTTAATTCAATTAACAAAGTAAAATAGGCACCCACAATAAAATATTTTAGAAAAAAAACGTGAATAACAGAAGTAAATATAAAACCAACCTAGCGAGCGATTTCAATTTTAAATAAACGAAACTTTATCGATAGATTTTAAATGAAGCTCCCGCTTCTTTCCAAATTAAACAATTATTCCCTCCCTTTTAAAAATCGCTAGTTTGGTTGTTGGCATATTAAAGAAAATCAATTATAGATATATATATTAAACAAAACAAGTTAAATATTAATGGAACCGCACAAAGTTATATAACACAAATTAAGCGTGAAAGGTAAGTTAAAATTGCTACAGAGAGAGAGAGAGTTTAAGAGAATTAATAAAAACTCATAAATGAATATATGAATGAAAATACAAAGGTTGAATTACATATCACAAAAGGATTACTTATTAAGGCAGCTCTACACCAGGTGAGGTCACCTACGAACAGCAGGCAATCAGCTTGGCAATTATACAGTCATCCTGCATGGGCCAGTCAAACGGATGGAAACTTGATGGCATTAGGATAGACAGTTTTCTGAGAAAAAGAGAGAAAGGTACTTCTTTTCTACTCACAGTTCATAGCACCGAACCTCAGTTGACTTCTTAAAATTTTTTTTAAGGTCCTAAAATGCTTCGAAACTAAACTGACCGAAAAACAACCAAACTCAACTGACTCTTATTTCATGGTCTAAAAGGTTACATTTTTTTCCCGCCAAGAATGCAATCTCAGTTGCCCACAGCTATCTCTGTAATCTCTTAAAAAAACATTTAATTAGTAAAATATTTTTAAAACAGATAAGGCTCGAAATACCATTTGATAGATTTTTAAAGATTTGAAAACAAACTAACAAAAGAATTTTAAGATTTATAATTTTAATTAACGAAAATCTGATTATCGATAAGGATAATTTCGGTATTTTGAGCCTTCCCCATTTTACATTGTTTCTACATTCCAATGCTTGAAATACACACATATATAAAAAGATTTACAATTGTATAAAGACAACATTTAATTTTTCAGCAATAAATATTAATAAACTTATTGCTTCGTTCATATATATATATATGCATCATGCACACTACTGTTTTACTTTACTAAACATAATTAATTTTTACTAATTTCTCTAATCATTATGCATAGTGTGTGGGTGAATGGCATATATTTTTGATGAGGTCTGAATTGCATGCCCCACAGGAGGTTAGTGTACATGGTGAAGCATGAAGCTCGATGATAATTAGACATCAACTGCTTCAATATATATATATATATTATCATTGCCCATTATAATATATAAACTATAGCCAGCTATGACAATATGTACCCTCCTCAGTAGCATTTAACAGTGTAATATAGTAAATATGTTTAATCATTGGTTTTGCGAGTTATTTCAGTTTTGGATAAAGAAATAAAATTTGTCAGAGGTCCCAGTAAAAACTATAAAATGGAAGATATTACAGCCATAGAATGTGCTTATAAAATGCATGATGTTTATGAGAAAGTGATATCTAAAATATCTTTGTTTAAGCTTTCTAATATAAAATGTGATGATATATGGTATAAGTAGATTACTTTAATAATGAAACATTTTTTCTGATACCAATATTATGTGCATTAAGGAGGATAAAGAAGAAAGATTGTATTTAATGTATAAAGATAAATATAGAGAAAAAGTTAATCAACAAATTGAAATTTAAAATTTACATTTTAGAATCTTATTGTGTTGATATAATGAGAATGAACTTTATTAATTCTAAGTTAAACTTTATTTAAATAAATTATTTATTAGAAAATTGTACTTATCTATTTTATGCCAATAATTTTTGGAAATTTAAAAGATATAAAGAAAATGTACCTATTAGTGTTATGTTAAATTTTGAAGGTTGAATGTTTTATCAAGCAGCAGTTTATGTCAGAAAGTTTTTGCAAGATGAATTAGGTTTCAGTAAACATATGACTTAATTTTCATTTGATTTGGTCCCAAAATGATAAGCTTATTTTGGCTGATGAAGACTAATTATTTACCTTGGATGTGACAAAATTGTATGGGTCTATAAAAAGAAAGGAATCTGTCTTTTCATGTGATTGATAAGTGTTTGCACAATAGAAGAGTATGCAAGTTTAAACACTTGTTTTTTTTTAAAGATTTATTAATATTTATTGATCAAAATTCGATTGCTATATTTGAAAATGAATTCATTACAATGAATGAAAGTTGCCAGTTTCTGCTATTGCATCCCATTAGATATTAAAGACTATTTTAGATATGTTAATGACATGCTTATTGCTGTAATGTCTGTTATAGTACAACATCTTTTTATAAATTAAATGATATTGATACTTTGAAATGAACTGCTACTTTTAAGGATAGTAAACATAAAATAAAATACATTGATTTAACTTTATGAAGAGATTATAATATAATTAATTATAAAATGTTCATAAAATCTTTATCAATTAAGATCCCAAGTTAAATGTTTTTCTTATATATATTAATTTGTTGGATTTAAAACATTTTTGTTTAGAAATATTATTTTATATCAATTTTAAAGTGATAAATTATCAAATATTGAAATACATATTAATGAATTATTGAATATAGGTTATAATAGGAGTGTGGTTGTATTTACATTATATAAAGTTACACATAGGTAGAGGAAAAAAGGATTGAAGAGGAAACATGGATTTCATTACCATATATAAATAATAGTGTGTATAATAAGAGTATATCATTAGTTTCTGCTCATTTTAATGTTGCATTTAATGTTGGACTAAATACTTGTAGATTAATTATTAATGAAAAGGATGTTATTAATAAAATCAATAAATGTAATATTATTTTCATAGCAGGGTGCCATTGCGAATCATTGGTATGCTGAAATGAGCATTGAAAAAGAGAATTTATGATCAGGAACTTTTATATAATAAGTTGCAATATTCTGTGGATTGATTTAAATCTGTATTTGCTGAACATTCGTTGCAATGAAGATTTTTGCTTTTATAGTGTTTTTATTTTACATGTGGAAAATAATTTAAGGAAAAGAAGGATCATATATTCATATTTTATAAATATGTCAGACAATGAATTAAATAAGTAATACAATTAAGTAAACATACAAAAATTATGGATAGTTGGTCATAGATATGGAAACATTATTGTTGGATGACTTTATTGAGATTTTTAAAAAAATTTTAACTGTCAAATGCTACACAGGATGAGGATATTGCTGGCATAGCTGTTGTTTATTGATTTATTTTATATAGGTAATAATATTGAATATTGTAGAGATTATTCCAGACTATTTTGATTATTATATAAATTTATTTTATCTGATATATATGAAAAAACTTCTGAATAATTTTAGTGATGAAACATAAATTGAAATTGATATAAATTTGTGTTTTACATATTAAAATTGAAAATTGCATTGTTTTTAGTTTCAGCTTTAATTAAAGAGCTTTAAGCAAACTTTAGGATGTAAAATACAATTATGTCGCATATTTTTTATTACTAGTTAGAACATGTGAAAATTAATTAATTCTTTAGCATAGCCACAATTATAGAACCCCAAGCAGTCTTAAAAACTTTATTTTTTAAAATTGAAAAGATTATTAGTATTTATTCAGAAATTGCACATATACCTATCATGCTTACTACCTGGGATTCAAGTAAAGGCTAAATAATTTTTTTTCAAGAATTTAAAATTTTTTCACTTAGATATCCTTAGTTAGAGGATAAAAAATTAATGGAGAACTGTTTAAACTCTCATCTTCCAACAACTGACCAACTTGATGTATACAGTCTTTTCTATCACTGTTCTTCTGAGAATCTTTAATCATAATGGAATGTTTGTTAAAAAAACTATTCTACCTACTTATTTAGATATAATTGCAAGAAAATCAAGTCATATATCACATGACTAATTTTATAAGCTTGTACTATAAATGTTATATAATGAGCACACTAATAGCTCTTAACAAGCTTTTCAGAATATCCTTATCCTCAGACTGGTTTCTAGCTGAAAAAAAAAAAAATCAAACGAAAGATATTAAATTATATATAAAAAAAACATAAAAAAGAAATCACTACATATTAAATCACTTTCCAGCTTTTGTTTTGCCACATAGTATGATAGCTATTATATAATTTTACATATAGTCTTTTCTCTAGAAATTATTGCTAGATAACTTAATTGTTGCTTATATTTATTTAATATTTTCAATTTAGAAAACTGTCTTTCAGTTCTTGCTATGGTTGTAGGTAATATTAGTAGAAATTGTTGGGCCACAACACTTGAAAATATGTATTCAAATCCCTTTCACATACAAATTTTTAGTATAATTTGAATTCAATCATTTCCTTCCATTAAGACATCTGTACTTTATTGTATTTAATCAGGCAAGAGGAGGGGTAGCCTAATTTCTCCTTTTGTGACAAATAAATAAGAAATTGGGACAATTCCTGTAAAATGCAAAGGTAGTGTGGGAGGTTTCATTGATAAATGATTCAATCCTCATTATTCTCATCCCATGTTCATGACTAAAGATTGTCTAGCATTATCTTCAAATTGTTTTTTTTTTTATAATTTTTTTTTTAAAAATAGTATGAATTGATTTTATATTAAATTCTCCTTTTTTTGTTGACTTCAAATTTATAATGAATATTTTGCAAGAATGAAAGGAATTGTTCTATAAAAGAAAATAGTTTGATAAATGTTATAAAGGACAATAAATTTAAATGAAATTTTATATCATTCACAAATATTATTTAAATATAGTATTTATTATGATTATATATATTTTCTAATAAACAATTTAAATACTTAATTGTAAATTATTAGAGAAAAATGTTGTAATAATGCGACTTGAGAACCGGCCTCTACCATAGCCCGTGAAAAGTCTGATATTGTAAAGAGAATATTCAAATGAGTTACTGTTAAGTAGCCCATTTTTTGAAATGTCGAAGACGTGTCTCTTCTGTTGATTGCATGGATGTCTCTGTTAATAGAATGCCTCTTTTATCTTTCTCCTGTAGTCGTTGGTTCTGAGTAAAATAACGGGGTTAGCGGGTATGAAATTGTGCCCTGATTGTTTAGTATGTTAAAAATGAGAAGATGTACTGGTTTGTTTGGGCTCTATTGAAGGTGTACCATGTTGAGCCAACCTGGTGTTAATTGTGGCTTTCGTTCTCCATAATATGTGAGGGCATCCGGCCTGGGGGCAGGAAATGGAGTACACCACATTTCCTGCCCCCAGGGGATGACATATTATGGAGAAAGAAAAATTAAGGTTGCTCAACATCGGTACACCTTCAATAGAGCCAAACGAACAGCATACATCTTCTGCATTTTTTGAACATATAAACAATCAGGGCACAATTTCATACCCGCTAACCCGTTATTTTATGCTCAGAACCAAACGACTACAGGAGAAAGATAAAAGAGGCATTCTACATTAAAGAGACATCCATGCAATCAACAGAAGAGACAGTGCTTCGACATTTCGAAAAATGGGCTACTTAACAGTAACTCATTTGAATATTCTCATTTACATATATCAAGTACATTGTCACTGAGGCTATGATATGAGGCAGGTTTGAAAACATTCAGCCAAATTTATTACTAACTATATTTTTTCTCTAATAATTTACAATTAAGTATTTTCATTTTTACAAATAAGGAGAAATTAAAACCACATTTAATAAACAATTTACTGATAAATAATTTTTTTTTTTTAAAAAGGCAAAATTTAATAGTTATTTTCTTTCTTGGTTTATTATTTTTAAACAAAATAGAATGACATATATATTTTTTTGCATTACTGTAACAAATAATATTTGATTGAATATCTTTAATTAAAGGAAAGATTGCAACCAAGGACAATTTTTTTCTTCCAAACTTTATGGAGACCATTTGGTTTCAGTATATGGAAGCAATTATCTTGAAGTGAACAAAAATACTTTTAGTTTTATCTTTTAACAACATTCTAGAATTTCATTCACTTTGTTATTTGTGAATTTCAGTATATTCACACTATCTGGGAAATACTTTATTTCATAGCTAATATAAAAGAGCAGATTTTGCAAACTATTTTATTTACATTTCTGCTAATGTGTATTTTCTTCATTGAAGGATTAGAGAAAAAATAAAAGTAAGAGTGAATGAAAAATTCATTTAGAGAATTGAACAATTTTTGATTTAAAAAAGTGGAGGGTAGCCTTCTTTATTAAAAGTGCACCCAAATCTTTTTTTATTATATTTAAGTATTTTACATGATATTAATTTAATTTTAAAAAAATTAAATATTGTTTTATGTTGACTATTGATCCAGGTCAATGCCTGAGGTGGTTATCTCACGATTGAATCAGCCTTGTTTATAACACTTCTCACCATCTGAATTACAACTGTAACTTTTTTCTATATTCAAAACTCAACTTGCAGTAATTTTTTATTTAAGAATGAATAACTAATTACTTTTTTGTGTGTGTGAGAAACAACTTTTTGAATGGTGCAACATTTCACTTGTTTTGTTATTATTAATAACAAGAGTTACTGGTTGAATAGTAAAAATTATATAGTACTTATGTATTAGACCTGCTAGACCTTTTCACATTCATCACATTCTGTTGATATATTTCTAATCTTATGATTCCATTAAATAAACCCCATATGATCTCATCAAATGATGTGAACACTGGAACTTTTTACAAACTTAAGTGATAAATTTGTACACAAAAAATAATAAAAACACAACACAGTACTAAATAAAAACAGGTAGTTGTGAGTTTTTATTTCATTGTGGCAATTAATGATAGAATAGTGATAATTCTGATGGAATTGATCAAACAAAATGTGGAAGAGGGACTTGATAATTTATTGAGATTTCTGGAAAGCATATAAAACTGGAGAACTATTATCTGCTGGTGGAGACTGCACAAAGAAGATGATGCTTTTGTTTGTATTTTGGATGATAATAAAAAAATCTCTCTACCACATTGATTCCATTTTAATAAAAGTTTACTAATTTTATTTTATTTTCCACAAAGTATGTAAAACTGAGGAACTATAATCTGCCACTCACCCAAAGAATATCATATTTTTGTTCACATTCTATATGTTATTAAAAAAATCAGTCCACCTCATTGATTCTGTTTTAATAAAAGTTTAATATTTTCTTTTTTACATTTTGATAAAGGTTTACTAATTTCTTTTTTGTTTTTTAGCAAATTGAATGTAGTCAACCATTCTTGGATCAAGATCCCATGTAGCTATTATATTGCATAAACACATGCATTAACTCTCCAATTTTTTAAAAAATCTGAGTTAGATGTAGGTTTTTTTTTTTTTTTTATCTGTCAATTTTTATTATTTTTCTGCCAAAAGTTAATGGACATAGTATTTTTTTATTTTTTTCTTTGCTTTACTTTCCATTTTGTAGTTAGTATACTTATTTTTTTATAGCTAATATACTTATTTAAGCAATTGAATATATGTAAATATATATATATATTGCTTATGTAGTACTATTTTTTGGTAATTTTACTTCAATATCCATTTGTAATTTCATTTCAGAGTTAATATATTTAGTATTTTTAATTTTAAGTAAAATTTGGGAATTGCTGGTTATGTTTTGTGATGACAGAATGCCATACCTTGTGTGTATAGGGGTAGCTTTGATGGCATGATGCACCATTTTAACAACTCATAATTACCTGAATTTATATTTTTGTGTACAAATTGATATTTTTCAAATTGTTAAAAATGCATTTTTTCAAATTTAGTCTGGTGCGATTGTGTTATGTATTATGGCTGCTACCCCTTTTTATATATGTATCAATCTCCATTAACTTTCTAAATCTTATGAAAATATCATAAAATAATGTGTCAACGTCCATTTTGACAAATTTATCACTTAAGTTTGTCAGGCATTCTGGTATACATATTAACTGATGTCATTATAAGATTAGAAAGTTATCAGCAGACTAATACAAATGTAAAAAGACAGCAGTGGTACTATGTAAGTACCAAATATATCTACATCATTTTTTAGATAAAGAAAGTGATATATATATGATCTATTTAACAAAAGTTTGTGCTCATGGCAGGATATTAAAAAATCAATTATTATATGTGAAACTGTATATTTTTTAAACATTAAGTATTTTTTATTATTAAGGCTTGAATGGAAAGCAATTTTTATTCATTACTAACACAGTAATTCCGTGGGATGTTAAAATTTGATTTCAAATATTTCAATTAAAAACAATAAGTAAAATTATATAAATCAAAACAGTTTAAATTTATGAACCATAATTGTTTTTTAACAAATAATGAAGTGTAGACGATATTTTATTCTGAACCTGATAAATTATTTTCAATTTTTAATTAAAGAATATTTCCATTTTTTAATTAAATGTTTTTATTGATCTTAATTGTTTCTGAAGATACAGCTTGTATTTAAAGTATTTCCCAAAATTTCAATATTAGTCTTTTTTAATTCATCAAATACTATTAGATATAACTAAACTTTTATTCCAATCTTTATTTTTTTCTTTTCAAATATATTTTTTCATATCCAGAAATTATTTCTATAGTAACTCATTATTGTTTTTGTTTAGATTGTATTTTTAAATCACCATCTTAGAAAAGTATATTTTTTTAGGATTTTACAAAATAAGATTAGAGTGTTTTTCAGAATCATATATTAGTAAATAATTTTTTATATAAAAAAATTGTTCTCAATTTTAATCTCTTAATAAGATAAGTTTCTTTTGTTTAAGATATAGCCTATATTTTAATCCTTATTTTAAAATAAATATTTTTATGTTTTCCATAATTTTTTATTGATAACCCTTTCTGTAAGTAATTTACTGACCAATATTTTAAAAGTATATCTTATAAGCTAGAAAATAATAATAAAAATATAGACAAATCATTATGGATGATGAAGTGATATCACGTGATCATAGCATTCTATTTTTTTAACATCTCTTATTGGCCTTTAATATATATTGTAACAAAATAAAAACAAATGACAATGGTAAATGATAACTTTAACATAATCTAAATAAAATTTAGGCGAATCATTGGTCACCATTTGTAACAGAATAAAAATATTAACCCAGGAAGAACAATTCTAATTTAATAATTCCCATGAATTTTAGCTTCATTCATAACAGAATGAAAATAATAAACTAAAGTCAATATCAATCATTAAATAACAATCTAGCAATTCAATACAACAATGATAATCTTTATTGTAAACTCATAAATTCAAATAGCATTTATAATGGATATAAAATGAGTAAAACCATTGTTTCAATGTATCTTAAAAATATAAGCATTATTTGCAATAGATAAAAGATAAAGCAATAACACTAAATATTGTACCGGTATAAATCCACCACGCTTACTCATACACAGTACCCGAGTTCAAACCCAGTCCACGTTTAAGAATAAATTCCAAAACGCCAACGAAATTCAAACCCAAACCCCGGCATGACCAACCGATGATGACTTTATAACAGCACGGGGTTATCCCTTTACTAGCTCAACTCAGAACACAGACTAAATTACTTACAGTTTTATATATAGATCTATTATACTCTGGGTATCGGTACGGTCATTAATGTAATGTATATATTTAAGTTGTCAATACAGCCAGTAGGTGACTAAATAGACTTCGAGAGTAATGAGGTGGAAAACACAAAATTAGAGTAAATAAATTGTTTAATAACAAATAGAGAGCATAAAAATATAGTATTCAAAAGTACGGTAAGATTTCCATAAATATTCTATTATAATTAGCTACTAGTCTTTAGTAATCATTTTACCTGGTAAACAAACTCATACCAATATTTGTGTAGTGAAATGATTGACGGGTGGCTAAGGGAATCAGAGCATTTGAGCATCGGAAATATTTATCTACGATTTTTATTAAGTTATTTTATTCGAATAGATTCGAACCGTTGCTTGTACGAATAGTTGGAGGGTGGTTTCGTATAACTATGATATCTAAGATCGATGTACTAGTGGTTGCCTAAATTGACGAGCCCTACAGTAATCACTTGCGGTGCATCAACGGAATACCGGGCGGCTTGTACTTTGACAAGGCTTAATGCCCCCAAGTAGCTCCGGGACACTACAACCAGCCGGGATCATTTCGAAACCCGGTGATCCAAGAGATAACCTGGGAAAGAATTGCTTTCTTCCCCATATGGTAGTATGGCGAGACGCTAACTTCGGCGAAGGGAAGGCATTGCCACAGTCATCGAGGACGAGTGCTTGAAGTGGATTTGAAAAGGAATTATACCAAACCTGGGTAATCAATTCGTCTATTTCTGCGCAACAGGCTGATATAACTATTCCAATAAAACATGGCGGAATCAAACTGACCGCGAAAGCAATAATTAATTAAGTTTACTCTGAAACCCCTAACTCCCCCAGGTCGTTCAGGCGGTAGCGATGATAACAAATTATACACTGAGAACTATTTCTCATTCCATGTAGGAAACTAAGATAATAAACTTAAAACCCTTTACATTTTTAAGATTGAAGTATCGGTTATAATAGTATGACAACAAAAAAAACATAATAAAGTGATTTAATATCTGCCAACTCAATATATGAAATAATCTTTACTTTAACAACGAACTTCCTTTTAAAATAACTATAATCAATATTATAAACTAGCTTTAAACAGAGTTGGGAAATATTTCTATTGGCATCGTTTGTTTATAGCATAAGTAAATAGGAAAAAAAAATATAAATGTCTTCATTTGAATTATTATTAGTAGATACAATATTTACAAACTATTTTCTAAAGACTAGAGCAGAGGAAAAGGAGAAAAGAAAATTTACTGACAGGTTTGAAACAGTAGCGTTATAAACGAAACAAAAAAAACTTACATGTGATTCATTTGATTGACAGATTAACTTATAACATTAAGCTCGGGAGAAAGTTAAAAGTTCATGTAACACAGTTACCCTTCCTTCTTCATCCGGCTTGGCTTCTCACGATGGTATTTCTGACGAACGTAGGCGCGCATTTGAAATCTACTTGGAAGGCATAGTCAATTTGGAGATTGGAAGCTGGAAATTGTGAAGCACATAAAACATGATCAGTCAGCGGCACAAAGATTCAAATTGGCGGGACAGAGATCAGCTCCTGGCACTTAGCCCATCGACATTACGGTTTACTGGTGGACTTCTTAACAAAAGTTGGAGAGATTTCTCTAGCAACTGCTTTGCTGTTTTTGAGACGATCTACTCTCAGCCACGTCAAAAGTTAGAATGTTAGTTTTCTCTACGATGGCCACGGTTGACCTTTCTGTCTGGTTTTTGTTTTAGGCTCCGCCTACTTTTCTCTAGCCTTCAGCAATCCAGCTTGACCATACAATATCAATTATCCATTTCCATTGTTCCGTTTTCAGCTATCTTTAACTTTAATACGCAATTTTAAATTGACAAAGTAATTACAAATATAAATTCCTTATCTAATTTCGAATACAACTCAATTACTCTATACATTTGTACAATACAGATTTTAATTAAAACCACTGATCAAAGGAATGTGACTTTTGATCAGTATTTTTAAACGACTTTGTATAATTCTAAAAGGCTAAAATTTAAGCAAATACACCCGCAATGAAACTTTTAAATTAAGCTGATATAAATTCACAAACCACGCACACACGAATATTATTTCATGATTTGTGACATTTATGCACGGAATCTTTACATATTTATTTACAAAACATAAAATATATATAGCTCAATTTTTGTGACTTGAAATGGAAAAATCCCATTGCGGGCGAATAGTAGTTCGAATTACCGTACTTAAACACATGAAACTAAGATCGGTTCTTCGATCTGTCTGTTTCAATATCATTATCTTATAAGCGACAATCTATGCCTATTATATAAACCATTTATAATAGAGTAAAAGTAATGACAAAGAATTAGACAAATAAATCTTAATATTTTTTATGAATCAAAACACTTCATAATAACACAAACTTATACTAAAAGTTAAATTATAAATTTTATTAAACGCACATTATTATATTAAGTAATATTTGCTAAGGCTGTAACCTTTAGGAATAAGTGTCTGAAAAATTTGAAGATAGGGACCTCTACAGGTCTTAGCCACAAGCTTATGCTAGAAAGAAAAGAGGGATAAGAATTGTGGACTTGATTAGTGAAGTATTGAATAGCTTCACACTCTTAGATCTAACCACTTCAGCTTCACCTATTCATATATAAAAATAGGTTGAAGTAAAGAAGGTTTCCCTTGGTTTTTCTCTTTTTTTCCTAGTGTAAGCTTGTGGCTAAGATCTGTAGAGGTCCCTACCTTTGAATTTTTTTAGACGCTTATTCCTAAAGGTTACAGCCTTAGTAAATATTACTAAAAGTTAAACAAAACGATTCATAGATAGATGAGATAATGATTTAATATGTCCTATAAATCTAAAATACCAATAATATATAAATAAATATATGACTCACTAATTGATTTCTAAGTATAACTAAATAGAATAAAAAATAATACTAACTCAGCCATACTTTCCCAATAATATCAATATACTCTTATTAATTAAGTCAATTATAATAAGATTAAATACTTAATAATAATACAAAATCACTTAATCTAACACATCTCTCCACTGTTACCAGTTTATAATACTATAAAATAAAATCATCTTATTAGATAACAGTAAAATTTATAATATCTAATCACATCAATATATAAAATAAACAATAGATGCTTATTTGATGCATATCCAAATGCTATGGACAAATCATATCAAATTATTTATTTAGTTTAATAAATCTAAGTTATTAAAATTTTAGACTATAATTATCAAGCCATATGAAGTATTATTAGTATTTGTTATAATCAAATATTAATATTAAAATTTAATATCTAAACTGAATTTTGAGATTTGCATCAACAAATTTTGAATATAATTAAAGCAAATCACTTTAATTTGTAACATAATAAAGTTTATTATTATTACTTATTCTCTATAATTGATGTTAAAATAGGCAAAACTCTCTCCATACTGTAATGCCACTCAAAGCAAGATAGAGTAATCAATGGATGCCAGAAGGCTTGTATCTTTTGGCATCCAGCAGTTATGAGCAAGCATGGAAAATAGTGATCATGTGATGTTTAAAGGTCTCTATAATTGAACAAAATTACGATTATATTATAGCTGAATACTGACTTCACATAATATGCACCTTAATCAATAATTGTTTCAAATAAAATATGCAAATATCTAATTGCAGTTACCTTTATTCATCTTCAATAATTATCATATTTACATCTTTATCAAACATCAAATCAATTCAGATAGAAATTCTATCTTAATATAATTGTTACTTGTAACTGAACAATATACTTACAGTAAGCTTCTAATTATTTATTAAACATTTAAGAATGTCAAATCAGTTAATTTATTATTGTATAAAAATCACTACCTGGTCAGATAATAAACACTAAATTCAATACAAAGAAAATGATATGTAATTATAACATCATATTCATCCTGTGATTGGGTTTTCAAACTTTTTGTAACTGCTTCTAATGAATTATATGGTATAATCAACTTGTGTGTAGTATATCCAAATACCATTAACCAATAAATTTGCATTGAATGATAAACAAACATGTTTACTTGTTTAAATTAATTCAATATTTATTAAAAATGAATAAAATTTAAAGGTATATATGGCAAATATGATAAACATTTAAAATATATACATATGATCTGATTATGTCTTATGCAATAGGTTCTCAGTTGACATTAATTCTTTTAAATTAAATAGATGATTATACATGAAATTTCACTTATCAAATGCTAAGATTAAAATACATATCTCTGTAACACAAATGTGCTGTAATACATATGCACTTTTCAAAATATAAGAGAGTTCAGTACACAATTAATCTTTATATAAAAAATATAAAAAGTTTATTATAAGATATATAAAATATCTATATATACAACAAAAAACATGAAAATAACAAATTTTCAATAAAAAAGCTTTTTTCGATACATATAATTTGTATCCTTTTCAATATGTCTACTCACGATTACCGTAAAACATACATATAGCGACATCTATTTATAATACAACCAACAAAAAACAATTATTATCATCAATTATTTCATGAATACATACAATACAATATAAAAAATATAAAAATATATAAAATATATTCCTTCATTAATTATAGTATATTCATATATACTCAAAAACACACAAAAAACACACAAAACATTAAAATATTAACATCCTTCTTATTTATCTATCCAATCATCTAATTTTAGCCAATTATTAGTCAAATTAATTGAACCCTTATAAATGTTCATACAATTATTACTATTATTTTTAATATAACTAGTTTCATATACTTTTCGCCTATTAACATTTTTCAAGTAATTTAATGCTAGTATATTTTTAGTACAATCTATTTTATGACCATATTCTAAATAATGTATAAACAAAGCAGATTTATCATCTCTCCTATTTATTGCAGCGTTATGTTCTTTAGCTCTTATTTCTAATTGTTTACTTGTATGTCCATAGTATACTCTTTTACAAATTCCACATATAATTTTATAAACCATACCTTTCTTATATTTTAAATCATCTAATATTTTATAGTTACCTATTAATTTATCTAAATCTTTACTGTTTGCCCAACCTATATTTGTATCTTTTTTACTATTTACATAATTTTTTAATAATGCATTATATATTTTAGGATGATATGAAATTTTTATCCATTTATTATCAGATTTGTTATTTCTATTATATTTATTTTTATAAAAAATATTATCTATACATTTACTTTTATAACCATACTTAATATATAAATTTTTAAATTGCTCTTTATGTAATTTAGCTATATTTCCATATGTATTATATTTGTCGTTTTTAATTGTGAAATTTTTAATAACTGCCATTTTTTGGGTCCATGCTTGTTGTGAATCGACAGCAATTATTTTCCTCATATTATCTTCTTTTATAAAATGATTTAATACAATTTTTTTATTATCATCTAAACTAAGCTCTATGTCTAAATATTTTATTTTTTGTTTAATTTCTGAAATTGTAAATTTTATATTATATATATTTTTATTAAAATCATTATACATATTATTTATTATTCTTTTATTACCAATTATTAGAGTATCATCCACATAACGAAAATAATGTGTTATATCCATATTAATCAATTTATTTTTAACTATATTAATCTCTAACTCATCAATAAATATTGATGAAATAAGACCACTAATTGCACAGCCCATCACCCATCCTTTATTTATATACCAATATTTATTATTATACTTAAAATATAAATTACTATGTATTAACATTAAACTTTCTTCAATTATTTTTACTATTTTCATATCTTTAATTTTCCCATGTAATTTCTTTATTAATATTTCAATACTTTTTATCCTTGGTATACTAGGATACATTTGTTCAATGTCCATTACAAAAATACTATGACATCTATTTAATTGTATATTACCTAATTTATCTACTATATCATCTGTATTTTTAATACAATATTCACCATAACCTAATTTCTCTGCTAACCATTTATTTAAATAACTACTAAATTTTTGTAATATAAAATTACTAAAATTGAATAATAATCTAATGGGATTATTATCTTTATGAGTTTTTATTTTAGCAAAAATATAAGGATTTTCAAAAGACGAAGGGTATAAAAATCTATATCTTTCCATATCGATAATATCATTATCCCTCATCTTTATCAACAATTTTATATATTTACTTTTTATACATCCAATGGGGTCCTTGTTTAAAACCTCATAACCTTCTTTTTTTATCTCATAATCTATTTTATATATATATTCATCCTTATCTATAACCACAAATCTACAACCTTTATCCTCTTTACATATGACAATATTTTCGTTAATACATATATCTTTTATCTCTTTAGTAATGCGTCTATAACTATAGGTTCTTTTTTGATCATTTATATTATTATTATTATTATACAACTGATTAGCTACTATACAATACAAATTCTTCTTTTCATCCGTAGATATATTTGCAAGTTCTATATCTGTTATAATTTTCTTTTTTATATCTTTATCCATAAATGGTATAAATCCAGGATTTTTACTCAATAACATATTTTGTTCATTTGAAAAGTTATAATTTGTTAAATTTATAAAATTGTTTAAAATTGTTTTATTATAATAATTATATCTATAATCAACATGTTCATTATTAATTATATTCAAAGAAGAAGTATTCCAATATTTCTGCATCATCCAATTCCATTTTCGATTATATTTTACATATATTTTATTGTTCCATTTAAATCTGTAATTATATAAAAAATCCATAAAAATATCCCACATGTTTATTTTTTCCAATGACAATTTGACATGCCTTCTTAATCTTTTAAATTTATTTATATTATTTTTTAAAATAATATATTTTTGATTAATAAAACCTATTAAAATATACATCTGTAGTTTTGTTACCAATTTTGAATTATTACCAATCTTTTTATTACCTTTTATTCCAATAATACAAGATTTAGGAACCAATTTATATACTCTGCAGTTGTTCAAAAATGTCAATTGACCTTTTATTCTCTCTATATACAAACATAATCTTGTTAAATCCTTTAGTTTCTTTATTATATCCAAATTCAAATTTGTTTTCAGGTATTGCCACAAACCATACATTTTGTTAAATATTTTAAATGATTCAATTTATAAAACAACAATTCCAGATATAAACACATCAATCCCGATAATAATTCATAGATACGCCATAACGTAATTTAATCGCAGTTACAATATAAGCAAGATCGTAAATTTAAAAATATATATAATCCATATAAAAAGAATGGATTATATAAAAAAATAATTAATTGAAATAAAATATAAACTACAGATGAATCTACCTATTCATTTATGTTGCTCTAAGAGAATAAAACAAAAATAAATACTTGAAATTAATTTATTGTCAACAAATAAATATTTTTTTAATTATAATTATAATTATGAAGCTATATAATATAAATTTGAATTTAGAAAAACATAACACTTATATTTTATAAATCTATAAAATAAATCTCTATTTAACTTAAATTATGCTACCATTTATATCCTACACACACACACAGATATATATATATGTGTGTGTGTGTGTGTGTATAACAAATAATAATATATATTAGCAAATGACCTGATTAATTGTCCACGAATATGAAATTTTTAAAATAGTACCATAGTTTTAAAGTCTATTTCTTGAATCACAATCCAGTGATAGTTTGTTATTTCAGAAAAAAATAGAAATATCATGGAAAATTATTAGATTTGAAGCACATTTTGATAGTTACAATATTTTTTTAAGATATTTCTAAATACCCTTTCATGTAGCAGGTATTTGATTTATGTGACATTATAAGTGAACAAACACTGGTTTATATCCATGACAATGCTATGTAAATATCCTTTCCTTTAATAAGGGTTTTATTCATAAAACATTACCAGTTAACAGACACTAGTTTCATCCATTACAATGTGATAGAATTCAGGCTATTTATATATTGTGTGTAAATAATTTATCGTTCTCATAGAAATGTATTGGCAAGTAAACATATTTCTTGTGTACATTTTCTGTTGTTAGCAATTAGATCTCATCATTGAAAAGTAGATAATATCCATTTTTAATAGTAAAGAAATATTCCAATGGTTTTTAAATGCTATGATTTGATTTTCATTTTTTCAATAAATTGTCACTTTTCACAAACCCTCGATAAATCTGTCCAGTTAATAGTTAAATATTATTGCTTTCACCCTATCATTTTATTCATTTAATAATTATATACTTTTAAAAATAAATAAATAAAATCATATGAAGGAACTTAGGGTCATCTATCTTGAAGCCAAAACATAAGAGAGTTTAACTATTTAGTACTATTTATTGCTTTTCAATTGACATCAAAGACGCTATAGTAACACTTCACATTAACACTTTAGATAATTTTATTTAGTGTCCCATAAATAAAAATCTCATTATATAATAATAACAACAAATAAAAATAACTATTTTATAATTATTACACATATGATGTACAATACTTACATATTTAAAATACCAATAATATTCTAACATAAACTAAACAATTTAGATTACATTCTTTTACACTATACTGAAAATGTACATTTATACACAATTTCTAATCCAATATATTATACAAATAAAATAACAAACATACTGGAGACATTAAATATTTAGGTGTATTATCTAAAATCTACTATTGTGAGTGCAGTAATGAAAATATACATAATAAAAAAAAAACAACTTAATCATGACTATAAAATAAACTTTATTATTTACATATTCATTTTTAAAATGAATGAAGCCAATTCATAATTTGTATATAGCACAGTTAATAATAAACATTCCTTTTTATCAATATTACATATTGTCATAGCAACATATTCCAATTTTCTCCAGGTTAATTTATTCACTATTAAAATCAAACAAGAAGGCAAAAAAATATGACTGACATTTCACTACATATTGAAATTGATTTCAAGTTTTAGTAGGTATAATATATATATATTAAAAGTTTGATAAGAGTGTGTATTTTTACGTACTCTATATATAGCATATATATATTCACACACAATGTTGTGAATTTGATTATTAATCACAATAATAACATCATTACCTGAATGTTATAAATTAAAAAGTAATAATAAAACTGGTTTATATTTGGAAAAAATATTAAATATAATCTTCGAGTGGCAAATACTTTAATCGAAATAAAAACAAAAATATATAATTATATATTAATGTATACATGTTATAAAATATAAACTTTAGAAACATAAAACTAAACTAGTCAATAAATAATCAAAATTACTCTAAATTCACAACTCATCCAGACAAGTCAAAAAAATAATCTCTAAAACACTATCATTGATTTCACTGTTACAAGCAGACTTCTCAAGTGTAAAGAACTACAAAATAATAACATATTTAAACAAAACATTACCCACAATTCCACTTACTTCCCATACATCTTAATATTAAAAGAACTTTTAAATAAGTTAATTGTTTCAGAATCATAAATTTTTAATAATAAAGATTCTTTAATTCTTTTTTATTTCATTTCTCTCAAAGAAGATACCTTAGCTTTATCAAAATTAATAGTGTGGCTTGTATCTTTTTCATTGATATATAAAGTAGAACAAATATATTTATTTCTAACCCTATTTTTATGTGCCTTTAGTCTTTCAGTTTATTACCAAACCTATGTTATTAATTATTCAAGCTTCATTCATTTTTAAACTTAAACAAGTACACATGATTAGCATGGAATATAATGATAGAAAATATCAAATTAAAGATATGTGGTTTACTAGCAACATAGACGTAGTAATAAACAAGGTTTTTATAATGTTAAATTGATTGCATTTTGAAACATGGACCCTTAAATGTGCAATTTCATATTACCATTTTTTATATATTTTGAATATAATGATTGCCTTTAGGAAGAATATTCAGCAATGGAAATGTATTAAGATTATATTTAATATTTTCTTCAAATGTGAAGCAGTATTATCATTACTTTTAACTGGACTGCTATAAATATGAAATAAAATTAATTTCTATATTGACCTTATAAAGTTTCTACTTAAAGTAATTATATAAAATATTTCTATAGTAATTCTATTAATAACTAAATTTATTATATTAGGTAAAAGAATCTTAAAAATTCAACTTTAAAGCAAAAGATTCTCCCAATTTCTCACCATGCTTGATTATTATTGAATGGCAAAAATAATTTGTTGTTCCTATTTTATCTACTAGGAATATTTGAATATTTATGTACTGAGCAATATTGAATTGTTGGATTGATTTGGATACTCGATAGAAAAAATTTGAAGCCTAATTAGTACCTGAAAATTTTGTTTTCTCACTTGGATTTAGTGCTTTAAGGTCTACCCATCCCTCATATATGTATGTAAATGGATTATGCCATGTACATGAGGGGTTAGGGTGACTTGTGGTCAACATGGGTAGGATGAGAAAGTCAGCACTAAGATGGCTTTGATCATTCTATCATCAGATTTTCAATGAAATGGATGAAGAGTTGTGGGATGGAAGTAAAGTATGAAGATTGGCTATGTCAATATAAACTGATCTTTGATTGTATATATATATATATATATATGTGTGTGTGTGTGTAGATGATAATATGGACTAACTGGCAAGTGCTGGTTTAGCACAAAATATGTATATTGGTGATTATTTATCTTTTCAACATGTCTGTGATCAAGTTTATCAGTGGTATGAGATAGCATGGATGGTTGAGAGTCATGTGAAAGTCTGAGTTCAAATCCTCTATATATTACATATGGAAGTTCAGGTATGAAAAAATCTATACTGTAGAAAAAAAATCATATTCAATTTATTATAAAATAAATATATTAAATGAAAATATTAAAAGAGTAATTCTTTAATATATATATTAAGAATTATATAACAGAGCTGGTTATTTTCACAATATATTAAAAAAAAACATATATATATATATTCATTCATACTTATTATTAACAAATTAGTACACACTCATGTAAGCAGTTATATATATATTGCATATAACTATTAATATTATTCTGAAGAAATATTCATTATAATCATATAAGCTGATATTTACTTAGAACAATTAATGATAATTATAAAAATAAACATGTAGCATTAGTCATTGATGGACTGACTTAAAACCTAAAAGTTTTGGATTGAAGTTTAATTAGGCATTTCTGGTGCTTAAATATACATGACCTCCAAAGTAATTAATATTTTGATTATGTTTATCAATTAATGTATGTCAGTTTTATTTGTGATAATTTAATATATTTTATTTAAAACAATTTAAAGCTTTTAAGCACCATATTAAATCTTTAAAAAATTGATTTGAGACTAATTTTACAATACTTCAGTTTTAATAATACTAGAGCAAAAAAACTTAATATTGATAGAAAGTAAAAAAAAACTAAGGAAAAAATAAGGTTAAGAAAAATAATGATTACCATTAAAAAGTAAGGATAAAAAAATTCAATATCTGAAAAAATTATTACTTTATTGTTTGTTCATAATTTCTAATTTATCATTATTGAAATTTAAAATTACATCTTCATTGATAATTTAATTGTATTCCTCACAAAATTCTCATTCAAACCATATATAATACTTCTTATCTGAGATAATTCATACCGTCAGAACTTACAAAAAAACTAGCATAAGAATTCTTCATTTTATCTTGTACTCCAGAAGTTAAAAAATCTCAAGGCATCTATAAGAAAAAGATTTATCCAAATAAAAAATACAAAATAAATTATTTCCAAAAGGTGGATATGTATTTGTAATCATAGCATTTGGCTTCTTGTCTATCCAAAACTAGAAATTGAATGTCATTATCTGTATCAATGATAAAATGTGTCTTCTCTCTTCATTTTATATTTTTTGTGCATACCAGTGATGCTATCTTATTATGTTTATTGTCTCACAGAGATATAACTTATTTGCATATAGTTCATTTATTATCTATAGATTTAAAAATAATATTATGCAAGATGTGGCAAAACTACTGACTCCACAGCATGAGTACTAAGGCATAAGAAAGAATCTGTATTTGATTCTTTGCCTGCATACAATTGCATGTGGTATACATAACTTTTGTGGCTATCATCACACACTCACAACTTGAAATCGTTCTTTATTGGTTTTAAGAGTTTATATTATCACATGATACTATGCCAGTAAATTTTGTGATTGCTTCATCAACTGCAATTTTTCTGTGATAATCAGCCTTAAAATTTATATTGCACTGCTCTGTATGTAATTTTATAGATGCAGTAAAAATCAATACTTGTTATACATCACAGACACCTAGTACAAATACAAACACATTTATACAAATGCAGATATGGTAATAAATTATTAAATCTTTTGAGAATCAAAACAAGATTGCCTCAGACTTGGATAAGAGCCCCAAAATTACATTGTACTTAATCACCTAATTTACAAATATAATTTATATACTATAAAGAAAAATCTGAAATAATGATACAAAATCTAAAATAATAATAAAATCTAAAATGAATAGTTACCTATAATAATATATATGTAACTTTTTTTTTCAGGATGAATGCCTTGAAATTGCAAAATCTTCGAACCACGTTGAATCCATTTTGTAGTTATATTTTGCCATTAAGAGATTATCACCTTTGTTTTCTCAGTACAATCTAATAATTGAGCTGAAAAAAATTAAATGAATTTATTACTAGAAATATTAATAAAAAATCTAAATTTTGACCGATTTTAATATGCCATACACTATATTAAGAAGGATCTCGAACTGCAGAGAATGATGTTATTGGCACATATGTAATTCACTTGGTTTTTCTACAATTTTATAAGAAAAATAATTAGAAGGGACTTGAACCAAGACTTTCAAGCTCTTTTTAGCTATGCACAAAATTGAATGCATAACTGTAAAGAGCTTGAAAGTCTGAGTTCAAGTCTCTTCTGATTAATTAAGTTTAGTATAGGATATATTTACTTATATTTAAAAATATAAAAAAAATTTTCATTTTAACTAAATGAGTGGCAATCAAGCTTTGTTTAATGCTATATTGAAGGCAACTTATTCAACTTATGAATTAAGAGAAGTGGAAAACTGAATAGACTACTAAAAATTTGGATTTTATTTAAATAAAATTAAAGGATGAGAAGCAAAAGAAAATATTTATGGATGCATAATGCTAAAGTTTTGATAAACTTCACAAAAATTTTGCAAAATGCTTTAAGCAAAATAATAGATTAAAAAAGAATAAGGCTAATTCTGAAACTTAGATACAAATATAAATTTTAAAAAAGCAGAATAGATCAAATTGTCTGAAGTAAAGATAGATGAGGTTCCCCTGCCTGAAAACATTTATACTTTTGAATTAAAAAGTGCACGGATCAACAAATAACTTTTAAAAATAATTGATAGTTCTATTAATCATTTTAAACCAATTTTAAATATCTTTTCTTTTACATTCCATCATAAACTTTAACAAACTCTATATTTAGAGCTACTTTATAAAATAATATATAAATTGTAATAATTACCAATTATGATTAAAAATGCCCTCCATTAACTTAAACTTCATTATTTTGACATGAAGAATAAATTATTATTAATATGATAATGCAGAAACAAAAAATAATTTCAATTTATTTTTAGTTTTAGCTATATGTCTGATTCACTAATTATATTTAACCTCATGCCCATTCTGAAACAAACAATACAATATTTCACAAATATAATGCACACATAAATGTAAATCTGAAACATGTCATTGCTTTCTTGGCCATGAAATAAAACATATATCATTTTAAACATGTATGAATGGAACATGTCGTGTAGATAAAATAAATTGAAATCATTTAATTTCTAATATATATATTACCGTAATAGTAGTTTATTCTATATATACACACTCACAAACATTTCCCTTATATGAAGATGTGTATAATGAGCTCAAATGTAAAATGTAAATAATATTTTTAAGGTAATATATTTTAATTGTGATATATAGAATTTATCTCTTAACGTGTGTTTTAATTGACTTGTTTATATTTTCAAAGTACTGTTACTATACTAGGCAAAATTTTGAAAAACCATTTAAACATTCGTCGTTGTAAAACTATTATTTTAATATGAGTTAAGACTTATTTAAATAACAATTATTTAATTTTAAATATGCAAACATTTTAAAATATATACACAGTTCATATATACGTGAAAATTAATAAGTTTAATTGATGTCAGTGAGTTTAATTGTATCTTGTCTTTCTTAGTTTTATAGCTGCAATACTTAATTTGTGATTTTCGTTTTTTCTCTCTAAAAAATAGCATCTGAAAAAGGTGATTATTAAACTTTTTTAAAAAACATTATTATTGAGGGGAAAAAATACTTACTAAATTTTACAAAATGTTACAACAAATCAACAAAAACAAAAGCTAATTAAATCCATAAACATTTTACAACAAGAAAGTAAATAAACAAATTAAATGTCACAAATGCTTTTTTTTTTTGATAATTATAAAAATGTACTGATAAAAAATTTTAAAATATAAAGTAATGTAAATGAATTAAAATTAAAAGTTATACCCAATGCTATTATTTAGTATTTATTTAAGTTTTTATCACTATGTATAAAAATGTATTGCAGAATATGTTTAAAGAAAATCATCAAAAAAAAGCTAAAAAACCAAGATTTTAGCATTAACAGTATATCAATATTATATAAGTTCAATTCTTCATGTTTAACTGATCCCCAAAAATAGAATGAAGTTTGATTTTGTGATCAATGTGTACCCCATTCTCATAAGAATGATTAAGAAGTACTGACTCACTACAAAACTGGCATATTTATATTTAAGTCTTTAAATATGAATAAAAATTACTTATTTTATATCCTCTACTTTTCTTTTAGTTTTCTAATTTTTTCTTGTTCAAATGAATATTTTCTAGTTAACCTTCCCAATTTTTACATTTTTTATTCAAGATATGAATTTAATAAATGAAATTAGTCTAAAAAATAAAATACTAACATTACAATAAAAAATATTAATAAACAGAAGTAAACATGGAAATTGTCAATAAACAACAACAATAACAACAAAATCCTGAAATATTTTTGAACAAATAAATAATGATTCTTCCAAGACAAGATTTGTCATGAATATTACAATAAAGCATAACTTTAAATTTAATCGATTTAAATGTTAGGAACACTGAGAAAGAATAACTTAGAATTAAAGTTTTATTATATTATGTTGAGCATCTGTTGATATCTTGATCATGATATCATACCCATAGCATTTTATTTTTAAAAAAATGACAATTTATAATTATAAAAGAATCAATAAAATATTTAAGCCATCAGAGATGTTTCTATGTTTTTGTATATTGGTAAAGATTTACATAAGTAATTTTCAGTTGAAAAGTTATTAAAATTCAATGAAATCAAATTTAAATGTCATCAACTTATTTAATAATAAAAACTAAATAATTATATATATATAAAACAAAACAAGTTTTATATATGTAAACTTGCTATCACTTGTATTTATGAACAATAGATGGAGCTTTACCAAGACCTCCAAACAAGCGTATTTTTGTTTACATAAACGTCAGAGTCAGAAATCATTGTCTCTTTCATTGGCTCCACCCTCAGATCAGCTGATTTCAAGCTGATTTGCTATCATCAGTGAAGGATAGGAGTTAGAAACTAGACCTAAACACTAACTCCAAGCGTTTATGCAAAAAGTTTCTATCAGTTTGCAAGCATGAAATTTTTAGACACGTAAATGTCATCAAACTCAGCTTATATTACAGAAGCTTTGACTATGTGGAGAAACTGAACTGATATCAGACCCATATAGCTATCTGGCTTGATAAGCTGAGTTTGAAGACATTTACGTGTCTAAAAAATTCATGCTTGCAAACTGCTAGAAAACTTTTGCATAAATGCTTGGAGTTAGTGTTTAGGTCTAGTTTCTAACTTCTATCCTTCACTGATGATAGTAAATCAGCTTGAAATCAGTTGATCTGAGGGTGGAGCCAATGAAAGAGACAGTGATTTCTGACTCTGATGTTTATGTAAACAAAAATACGCTTGTTTGGAGGTCTTGGTAAAGCTCCATCTATTGATCATATATATATATTGAGTCTACTAAAATTTAAAATTAATTTCAATATGTGGTAAGATGTCCATCATAATTTTTTTAAATCTTTTTATCTACTTTGACTTTTGGATGGTTAATATGTTACCTTATGAAACATTGAACTGTGTTGTATGGTGACAATAATATTAATATAAAATTTATTATTATTAATTGTATTGTAACATTGTAAATTAATTTTATTCAGATTAAAAAATAAAATGATTATATGAATAATAAAGCATATAGTTTTGATAAAATTATTATTATTGTTTATTATTCATTTCTTTTTTGTTACTGCATTTACAATAGTAAATTATAAACAATACAAATAAATGTTTAATATTTTAAATACATTTACTCTGAAAATATGAATGAAAATATTTTTCCTGTGTAATATATTGAAAATGTGATGTAAATTATTTAATTTTCATTAAAATAAAAAAAATAGTATTTGTATTGTGAAATGTGAATATTTCTTGCATATAATAAAACTAATTTTTTTATTTTTATTTGCTGTATAATACATTTTTTTTATTAGAGAGGTGCTTCTGGAAATTCCTTAAAGAGTGAATATAGGGGGTTGCTATAGTTATACTAACAGCAATAAAAAAATTATAAATAGAATTAAATAGTTTGAATTTTTTCTCACTCTTCTTTTGGCTTTAAATGGAAGCATGTATAAATTTCCTTATATGATTTTATTTTCTTTAATGTATATAGTTGACTGAATAAATGGAAGAGTAAGAAGCAACATTATCTGCCCATGAACCAGACAGCACATCGAGAAAATTTTATGGAAAAACATTTTTTTATAAAACAAAAAAGTATTGAAATTATTTCATTATGTTAAAAACCATCAGAATATTTTAACTTTTACAATGGATGTTATTTATGTTCAAGACAGAATACAAATATCAAAAGGTACGAGAGCCATAGATATCTTCCTGTGTAATTTTATTAGATCAATTGATCAATTTTATTTAAGATGTAAATCAGTTTAAATTCCCCATCATATTGTCCTAGCATCTACTCATCCATAATATTTTGAAATAATATTTGTTCATAAAAGGATATCTCTTTATATAATCACTAATATAAACTAGTATTTATGTGAGTAATATCATATAACCCAAATAATTAATATTTGAAAGAATAATTAGGATATACACTTAAAATATCAGTATTGATAAAATGTACTTTGGATTTAAGTTTTCACAAATATATTATATCATCTCTGGAATAAGGACACATTATTGGTTTGTAGTTTGAAATAAACATCAGAAACATGATGCTATTCTGAAAAATACAGTATTTTAAACTCTCATTTAGGTCATTTGTTTATATATGTCATATATATATATTTCTCTTCATTTAAAAATATAAAATATTTACTGACAAATAATATATAATTTTAAGTTAATTAGTAATCTATTCACATACCAAAATATAAGAGAGTTATATTTTCTTAAGTTTCAACTTATATCTTTTGGCATAGTAATTGTTATTTTAATATTTAAAATATTCATATTTTTTATTTATTGATCTTAAATAAATTTCAAGTATATCACTCATATTAGAAGTTCAAAAAGAATTTTATCACAATAAATATTTACTTTATTTTATTCTCTTAAAGCCATATTAACAAATAATTAGATTTATCTCTGTGTGTATATATATATATATTAATATATATATAAGATGTTGACCATTCCCCAACATATCTGTGTTACATAGACATGTATTTCATATTTGGTATTAAGGAATTATAGATTAATAAGCAATTACATATCTAAATATAGAATTAATGCAATTCATGATCTGTTGTACATGCAATTAGATTGTAGGTGTAAATATCAATTGTTTACAATCTATTCATCATATATATATATAATTGATATTTATTAAGAAATTTAATAACAAATAAACTATTCAAATGAGACAAGATAAACTGACTATATTGTAAAATTTATTTGAAGTAACTATATCACTAATCCAGAAATTGATTGGTGAATATGGTTATATTATTTTTTGTATTGAATTATATAGTTATTATCTGACTATATATACATTTTATATGATAATCATAATCAAATATTTGCATTATTATTGATAGATAGGTACTGTACTGAGTGTATTGTTGCTAAATAAGATCTTAATCTTATTCAGTTATAAAGCTGATAGTAGTATATTTTGTTCTGTTATAAGTAAGAATGATTTGCTTTAATCATATTTAAATTTAGTTGATGTGGATCATAAATTCAATTAAATATTAAATTTTAATATTCATACTTGATTATAATTAAACTGAGAGACTGCAAACCTCTCATGCTTATTAGCCAATCAGGTGTTATTAATTCTTTTTATATGTTTTAATTGTGATAATATGCAGAATTAATAATTTAGTTATAGGGAATTTAGTAAATATCTAATAGAACTGTATTGTGTCTTTGATATACTGGTGTGATTGGATATTATAGATTCAAGATTATCTCATATGTTTATTGATATTACATCATTATAAGTACTTTATCTTGTTATAAATAGCATGATTAGTAATAGTAAATTAGTATATGAATATAGCATAGCTGAGTTAATATTATTTATCATTTTATTAGACTAGGATTTAAAATTAATTATTGGCTTGCATATTTATTTAGATATTATGAATATTATAAATTTGCAGGACATACTAAAGCTATTATTTCAATTATTCATGAATTATCTTATTTATATATGAATATCATTATATTTTAGTATAAGTTTATATTATTATAAGCAATGTTTGATTTGTTAGTATAAAGGTCAGGGTGGATAGAGTCTTATGTATTTGCCATACAAGGGCACCACCAGGTCATTAGAACTTGGAAAATTTATATAGTAGGCAGATACGAGCTGTTAAGATTTAAAATTTACATATATATTTTATTTCAACTGTCAGCCCATGCCACTAGTTCATGGAGATTACAGAGATTTGTAAATATAAATTCGTATTAAAATATATCTTCAATATTAAAAAAACATAAAAGAAGCCTCTGCCAGTAATAACACACACAAACATTTATTAAACATATATAAAATTTAGAATTATTACTTTAGTCTAACTTTTACTTTAGAATTTAATTTACATTTTTTAAACTTTTTATTTTAGAAGTTCACACAGATGAATTTAGTATTTTATTAGTGTCGAGTATTGATAGACTACATAGATTGCATTTGAAAAAAAAATTCTATCCCTTATTTAACCTTAGGCCAAAAGTTCGCAGTCAAACCAATGCCAATCTGTCTGATATATCGATATATTCAATGCAGCATGAATACAACATCACAATACCATACTGTCAGGAATGCACATCTGAACAGCATGGTTAGAGAAGAAATTGTCTCTCATCCAGTACAAGAATGTTACATCTGTCTGGCAAGAAGAACAATAAAAAAACTCCATAGGAAGGGATTGTGGTCCTTTTTGCCAACTTAAATCCCATTCCATAAGCTAAAGGGGTGATCCAAGAAACAGGTAATACCATCTGTCTCTGATGGTCCATAAGAAATAGGCTTATTTTACCCAAGTGTGGTGTATAATGTGATCCTGCACAGAGTGGATCTTCATACTACATTTACTAATTACACCAATATATCCAATCTATTAACCCAATTTAACTATGAAACAAATAATCTAAGATTTACCCTCCCTTAAATTGACTTAAACTTTAGGAATTTATGCAGCCATTTATGCCTGACTTAAATTTAACATAATTTAATTAATAGTTTAGCTTAACAAAAAAACTCATAATAAACAAATAAATTAATGGAAATGATTTTTAAAAAAATAATACATTCAATAAAAATAATTAATAAATAATTTAGTCAGATTGGAAATTCTATGTCTATTTAAATATTGAAAAGTATAGAATTTAGAGTTCTTACTGTTTTCAAATACTGGAAAGTTTTAGAATTAATGTTCATTAGTTATATATATATATATATATATATATATATATTCTAATGTTTTCACAGATAAAAGATGTCATATTATTATTACTATTTGTGGGATATTCCGTGTAGTGAAAAAGCTAAATGCTGACATTTCAGTACAATATCAAGTACCTTCCTCAGAGCGTCCTCTTTCTCAAATCATAAGAATGCATGTGAGATTTAAAATCATTTTTATCGTTTTCTTTCTCGTCATATTTAAATTCTATTGGTTGAGAAGTTTTAAAATTTATTTTCTCTTCCAATAGTTTCTTCCAAATGTTGTTAATCTTCTTTAACTCACACCTTTCATTTATGCTCTTGGGCCTTTTAAAAATCTCTATAGCTTCTCTTAGCAATCTCTGGTCATATTGTTCAATTTTTGCTAAAATATTTGTTTTTTCAAAATTGATATCATGATTTGTTAATTTAATATGAGAATAAATAGCTGATGAATCATTACCTATTTATTCTCATATTAAATTAACAAATCATGATATCAATTTTGAAAAAACAAATATTTTAGCAAAAATTGAACAATATGACCAAAGATTGCTAAGAGAAGCTATAGAGATTTTTAAAAGGCCCAAGAGCATAAATGAAAGGTGTGAGTTAAAAAAGATTAACAACATTTGGAAGAGAAAATAAATTTTAAAACTTCTCAACCAATAGAATTTAAATATGAGGAGAAAGAAAACGATAAAAACGATTTTAAATCTCACATGCATTCTTATGATTTGAGAAAGAGGATGATCTGAGGAAGGTACTTGATATTGTACTGAAATGTCAGCATTTAGCTTTTTCACTACACGGAATATCCCGCAAATAGTAATAATAACATGACATATATATATATATATATATATAGTTCTTATGATTTTAAAAAGTTCATCCTTAACAGTTGCTTGCCATTTGGGATCCAGCATTAATTGCCCCAATGTCCTACAGACACCATATGCTGTTGGCCATTTTATTGATTTATCTGTAGGTCCTTTACTTTAGCTGGTATTTTATTTCCAGGTCCTGATAACCTGTGGTCTGCAATAAGAAAAAATGATGTCATTTTTTTATAGAAAAACTGAAGGAATTGAAAGTGCATCTTTCAATCCCTTCTCCTTCAACCCTCTCCGACTTAACACATATCATACCTCTCTCTATCACATTTCTATCTCACCAATTTTTTTCCAAACATTTCCTTTTGTATTAAACTTTTGGAGTGAGTGGCCATTGCATCATGATGATGAGATCCTTTTGTTGAGGTCCATTTCCCAAGGGATTTCTTTTATTGACTATTCTGCTCCCAATGTTTTTTCTCTCCTATCTGACCTTTAATTATACATTTTGAGATGCCCAAGGGCTAGTTTTCTTTAACTAATTGAAAATAATCAGTTCCATTTTACACAATAGCATTAAATAAATTATTGTACATTCTTTTTATCTTTAAATCTTTTAATTTTTTTTTCTGAAAATTTAGGTTTAAAATACTTTTTTTTTCTTTAATAGTTTTCTTTTAATAATTTTTCATCTGTGTGATTTTATATATATATATATAAAGTTTAGATGACTTTTAATTTTCAATTTTTAAAAAAGAAGTTTTTATCTGCGAACTTTTATTTTTAATTTGTAATTTTATTTATTAGCATGTAACAGCATATATGCCCGTTACAGTTAGGTATATTAGAATTTAGTTGTTGAATGATTTATCAATATTTCATTTGATTATAAGTGAAATATGTCATGGGCATATATACATGATTTTCAGACAGTGATATTTGTTTTGATTTATTTTTATATATTTCAGTAAGGTTTCTATTTAGGGTATTTGAAGTGATAATTTTGTTTGTTTTCTATTTATTCTAAATTCATGATGCTGTAATAAAGATCACCATCACTGTTTTGTTTTAGTATAATAATCAGTTGAATATGTGATTAGATAAAGGATTATTTGAAATACTTAATGATTATTTATTGATTAGTATTTGTTAGCTTAGTATATTATATTTATTCTGTTATGAACAATACTATTATTTACAGGCATTATAAAATTAATATCTTTTTTTTTTAATTTACATTTTATTCAGCTACAAATGATGTTCAACTTCAGGGCTCATTTTTATTCTGTTACATAGTTTAACCAATGACTTGGCTATATTTTTATTCATGATGTATTGGAGTTATTATTTTCCATTGCACATTTTTATCTGTTATAAATGGGGCTATAACAGAGGTTAGCATACATACATATTTATTTTGTTACAAATAGTGGTGCAATTCACAGAGTATAATTGAACAGGATTACTTTATTATGACCTATTATTTCTAGTCTTTTATAAATGGTGGCCTAACTTTATAGATGATAATAAAAATTATTTCATCATCATCTTTTTATTTTAGTTATAAAAAACTATCCAAACCTGTAGGACAACTTTTTATCATGTATAATATATATAAAGATATGAAGTTTATACTTCCTATCAATGAAAGTAATAGATTAAGATGTGGGCTAATACACAACTGTAGAAAAGTTTTTTTTTTCCAGTTAAAATAACAAAATTAAGTTAGCCATTTCCACTCATGCTATTAATTGCAAAGATTCATCTTTCCCCCTCTCCAGAAAATGGACTTTCTGATACTCATCAGCTCATTAATTTTATATGTATTTGAATTTCCACAATAATATATATACTTATGAACAAGCTCTTTCTGTCATTCCACAATTTAGTCCAGCTACAAATATGAGAGTATTGTAACTCTCCAAAGTCTTATTTTGTTACTTTAACTGGAAAGAAAAAAAACTTATCTTCAGTTGCATATTAGCTTACCATTTAAATATATATATAAGATCATATATAAACTTATTGTTTTAAGCAAAAGATAATTCAGAACAAGTACTTTAGTTTCCTTTCAGTTCTGCATGATATGACTAAATTAAATCTTTTTAATTTTCATTAATTCTAAAAACTTTAATTTACTTTAATTTTGTTCAGCTCCAATAACTGCTAACATCTAGCTGTTAGAGAAGAAAGTCATTTTTTAAGTAAAATTTCTATTGGCAAAAATTCAAAATAGATTTCTGTCATTAATAACAGATATTAAAGATCTCAATATCACACATGATCTAAAGGAAAATAGAGAAAATAATTAAATATTAATAATATATCTAATAAATGAACATTACTTATTTACTGATATGAATTGATAAGAGCCTTCCCACAATCCACCTTGCAAATGGTGTGCATTAATTTGTGTAACTTAGGTTTCCCATTGGAAATCGAACTTCATCTTGATGAATTTCTGTTCAAAACAGCCCATTGATATTGCTATGAGAGACAACTATTTGAGGACTACAGAGGAAATAGTCCTAAGTTCTTGAAATAAAAAATGATTACATAATATTAGCAACTATAGAACATCTTAGATGCCATATATACTCTCTACAAAATGATTGTTTCCTCACCTAGAAAATGCAATAGAATTATTTCAACTTAATTTTGGTAGACTGCATTTCAAACACATTAATTTGTTTTAAATTTTCTTAGAAAGCTAATAACTTCCACTGAAAATAGTTCAAATTATATTGCAATCACTAGTCAGACAAATAATGGATATGTATGCAAGTGTTATAAATCTCCCAATACAAATTGTCCTTATTCTCAAACTTTTTCATTTTTCTACACATACTATATGTGTAGGATACTTCAATTCTCATAGTAGTATTTGGGTCATATAAATGAGAATCAAGAAAGTTTTTAACTTGTAGTATGAATAGAATTAAACAACATGCATTTTGCTTTACAATGCTAAGCAATGATGAACATTGTATTCGGGCTGTGGAATAGAAACACCTTATGATTTATGTTTTGTTTTGACCAAAAATGGTTTACTATGATCTGTTGATATATTGATATATGATCTCTTTTAAAGCAATATAAATCTAGTCTACTCTTAGAATCAGCATTTTGGTAATTGAAATCTATTTTGCTTTGAGGTGGTATTTAAGATAGGTTAAATGATGTTGATTTACTGGGTATCTAGAGCAAAATATCAATAGAATCTCTCCAATCCCTTTTTGATATGATAAATTTGACAAACTTACAATAATAGTTTTCAAACAGTCAATGCCTTGAGGACAACAAAAACAATCCATTCTTACATTGGAATAAAAATAGCAGAGCTCTTTGGCCAATTTTTATTATCAAAGTTCTGAAATATAATATCAAACTTTATAAAATTACTGGTTACTTCCAGAAAAAAAATGAAATGAGATGATTGAAAAGGCATGGAAACTTCTGAAAAAATTTGGTGGTTGTAAAAGTATCTATAAAAATGCCACTATTGTCACTTCTAATTAAATTATTAATTTATATATCAGATTTCTTGAACCCAAGATTGATAAAATGAGGGAAGTAATCAATAGTGCAGAATTTCAAGAGTCTTTTTTACAATGATCTATGATATCAAACTGATAAAACATATTGATGTTAATAATCTTGAACTTGCCATTTGTTGTCTTAAGTGAAGGTTACATACTCCCAGAATTTTTAAAAAATGTAGGATCTAAAGCCAAAACTGTTGACAGAATTATTCAGTAACATTATTCAAGAAATATTCCAAAAATATGCATATAAACAAAATTATTGTCATCTTTAAAGCCAAATAAAATTATGTGTTAACTAAGATTTTTGAAAGAATCAAATTAACAGTAATTTTGCTAATAGTTGAGAATTAGATTCCTATAGAGCAAGCTAATTTTAGGCCAAGAAGAAGAACAATTTTCATATTTAACGATTTACATTCATAAAGGCTTTTATAATATTAAAAACTAGTGTGGATTTTTTTGATTTATTAACAGCTTATGACTTACTTTAGAAAAAGAATCTTCTATGGGTTTCAAAAATTTTTAAATCCAAGAAAACCATTAATATATTTTATAAATTGCTTTCTAGTAAAAAAATTCAAGTGACATAAATGATTATTAGAATAGATACAAACTATTACAAAATAGTTACTACAACCATTAGTTTTCTCACCTACTATATTCTTTAGTGATCTTCCATATACAGAATGCAAAAAAAAATATTTATGCTAAAGATATTGCTTTGATATCAAAAGAGATGTTTTTTTGAAATAGAAAAGTTTCTCAATAAAGATATTAAAAAATTTGAAATGATTTTAAAAGACTGCTATCTTGTTATTAATCTGATAAAGATAGTATATTCAGTTTTTTATTTAAATAATAGAAAATCATATTGTAATATAAATAAAACTTTTTGCACTAATAGTATAAAATATAATCTTAACTCATGCTATTTAGGAGTAATCTAGGATAATAGCCTAACTTATTTTTTTCATTTATCTAAGGTTAATTCTAGGAATAATCTTCATGAAAGCTGACTGGAACTACTTGGGGTTTTGATGCAAATATTTTACAGACAGCTTCCTTATCATTAGTATATTCTTTTATTGAATATTATGACACTATTTAGAGGAAAAGTTCTCATTCTCCACTTCTGAATACTCAGTTAAATATTACCATAAGAAATATTACTGACACATTCAAGACTATTGTCTTCCTGTTTTTTCATATATACATTAATCAGATATTAGAAAATATATTGCCTCACAGAAAAATTACAAAAAAACTGTTAACAGATTGAACTTTTCAATAATTCAAGATATAATTTCATCAATCAAGACAATTCAAATCAAGATTCCCCTTTTGGATTTACATTTGAAGAATTATAGCATAAAAAAGTGAAATTCTTATGAGATTCCTAATTTCTTTTTTTCAAATCCAACCATAAACCACTGTGATTGGATGTTTTTAGATGTAACTAGAAACTGATGAACAGATTCAGTTCAACCTGTGATTGTTGTATTTATCTATTTTATAACTGGAATTTATCAGATACTATTCTATATAAATTTGAACAAATACAAACTATAATCAATATTATAAATGATGATCAAATTCATTGTTACAGAGACTGAATTGAAGTTCTTAGTAAGGCTTCTTATGAATCTATTTTTTGATTGGATTCTGCAGATTTCCTTATGATATTTTGTCTAAATTGACTAAACAAATGCTATATGCTAAGTAAATAAATAAATATTTATTTACTGCATTTTATTTTAATTACTAGCAGTCTTATTGTCATAATTGCTACTAATATTGCTATCATCACTACTAACAAGTTATGAATTTAGAAATACAAAGATAACATTTTATTTTATTTTTTGTACATTAAAGTTGTGAAGAAAAAGTCAATTAAATATAATTTTTCTTTTCATTTTATTTTATTATGAAGTTAAGTTCAAATTTAAAAACATTTTTATTTTTTCTTTAGCAAAATAAAGATTGACTTTTTAATATTAATTCTGATATATCTGGTAAAGAATATTTGACAATATTTTTTTAGAATTTTTATGGTATAAAATAATTGATTTAAATTTTTGTAAGTGCTTTATGTACATTGCATGAATTTTTTAAACATTTTCAAATTGTAAGTTTTTACTCATGGTTGATATAAAAAAATAATAATTTAAAACTTATTTTCTCACCAGCCAAAAGTATAATTTATCTGAATAAAATTACATTATTATTTTTTTTTCAAATTGTTTTTAATTTTGCAAATTTAAATGTAATTAAAGAGAAAGGATTTCATCTTTTCATATATGTGACTTAATAATTTATAATAATTCAATGATGTCATGTTGAATACAGAGAAAACTCTCAAACTTAAAAACATTAGAGACTTTATAAAGATAGAAATGGCTGTCTTATCTTTAACCTAAATTCTTAATGTAGTTTTTTATTTTGCAAATTACCTCAGGTTAAAACGATGGTTTCATGTATGGCATTGTAGTTTCAAGTGGCATGTGGTATACATATTGTTTATTTTTGATGACTTTTAATTTTGCATTTAAGCTATAAACACCATATTTGTTTTATGTTTAGGAGATATCAATATCTAAAACAGGATGTGATATAATGTACCATGACTTCTCCTTAAATGGAGTCAGGAACCTCTCAGCAACTATGCCCAAAGAAACCTGTTAGCCACTTTACCTTCCCCTTCCATTCCCCACCCTAAGCTTTCCCATAATATGTTCCATCCCACTCCCACAACATAATGTTTGTCAAGTCTATGGCCTTTATATCTAAATCCTCCTTATCTTTTCCCAAACCCAGCATAAAAACCAATGCTGTATAATCACTTTGTTCATATTTATTTTCCTATATCTTCTTTATTTGTATCCTTTCTGCTTTCAAGCATCTACATTCAGTCAACAGATGCCTAATATTTTTTATATCTTCCTTACATAATTTGCAAACTAAATCACCCATATTTTCCCATTTACATGTATATTCTCTTGTTACTAAAGATCCCATTCAAGCCTTAAACAATAAGCTACTTTCCTTACTATTATCATAAATTAACTCACACCCAATGTTTTGTTTACTTTTATATATATTTAAACTCTTTTTACTCTCCATACTAGTTCTCCATCTCTCCAACTCCCTATTCTTTATTAATGCATCTATTCTTTTATCCCATTCCTTACCACTATAACACTCAACAATCCTCCTAACATAATCATCCCACCTTTTATGCAAAGTAACTCTCCATACAGTAGTGCCAATCAGTTCCAGCCAGAATAATCAATGGATGCCAGAAGGCTTGTGCATAATATCCTCATTTAGTGCCTACCCATCCAATATCCCCAGACTAGTTTCTGGCATGTGACCTTCATCAATGAGAAGCCTTGGATCTGAAAGCACTGCAGCCAGATCTTAGGATCTAAGATCTAATTCAACCCTCCAGCATCCACCTTTTATCTTTACTTAATTACAAAACTATGAGAATAAAATTGAAAACACAATAATATTTTCAATCTAAGCTGTGTCTTTGGCTCTTTAACAACCATAGCTACAACTATCCTATTAAGCAGTATTGGTGTTAAACCACTAAACATCACATGATCATCATTTCTTATGCTTGCACATAGCTGTTATTAAAACAGGCAAAACTCTTCATACAGTAGTGCCACTCAGTGCCAGCCAGAGTAATCAATGAATGCCAGAAGGCTTGTGCCTAAAATCCCCATCTAGTGCCTACTCATCGATTATAACCAGACTAGTTTCTGGCTTGTGGCCTTCATCAGTGAGAAGCCTTGGATCTGATAGCATTGCACCTACATCTTAGGATCTAATGCAACCCTCCAGCAGCCACCTTTTTATCTCTACTTAACTACAAAACTATGAGGGTGGCTGCTGGAGGGTTGCATTAGATCCTAAAATCTGATGCAGTGCTCTCAGATCCAAGGCTACTCACTGACAAAGGCCAGAAACCAGTCTGCAGATATTATTAAGTAGACACTAGATGGGTATTTTATGCACAAGCCTTTGGCATCCATTGATTACTCTGGCTGACACTGAGTGGCACTACTGTATGGAGAGTTTTGCTTGTTTTAATAACAGCTATGTTCAAGCATAAGAAATGGTGATCGTATGATGTTTGATATCAATATCTCACACTGTAACTATAGAATATTTACTATGATAAATATATACCAATATAATAATATTAAAAATGGTCATCATATTTTTAATTAACCGATGTATTTTTTTAGATTTTATTTTCCATGAAACAGAAAATTTTTTATCACATCTTTAAACAATTGCTCACTTATGAACATTAGAAAATCTGTTAAAGCTAATTCAATAAATAAGAACTCCTTATATGTATTACATTGAAAATATATAATGAATTTATCATTCTTGAATATATTAGACTTGATTATATTTTTATATAAAAATATAACCCAGCTATAGTTAGTATTGAAGTTATCATAGTTTATCCTAGATATTTGTATTTGTTACAACTTTTCAAAGCAATTTTAAGTAAATACTTTTTGTTGCATTTTAAAGAAGTAACTCATTAAAGTATAATTAATGAGATGTTAGAATAAATTGTTCACAGCATCAATCACACAAATATTAATTATATCTATTTTTTTTATAAACATAAAGACATGCATAAGTAATAAAGAGATCCTATATATGAGACTTAAGATGCATGTAACTTTCTTCAGTGTTTCCCAAAATTGTAAACTGTTCTATATGTATAAGTCATATGGAAATTTGATTAATCCTCTTTAGTTAATAAATTCTATTATATTTTAATTATATTTATAATTCAAACACACATCTAAACCTTAGCTTTAACAAGCTACCAATAAAATATTCAGTTTTTATATAAATATATTTGATCCAAAAAAAAAAAATTATAAATTTGACCCCCCCCCCCATTTAGATTAGTTTTTAACTTATAGCTTACTTAGAAACAATAATCATAAAAGATAAGAATTAAATTTAATAAAGATATTAACAAGTACTTAACTAACTATAATTAACAGATAAATTATAAATGTTAATTTAAATAAAATGGCATAATAAAATATTGTATTAGAAAGTCTTAATGTATGAAGAAAGTACTCTAAATTTTAAATGTTATGTTTTATATTATGGTAACTCTTAGTAAATTTATAAGTGACTATTATTTATACCTTTTACCGATAGCAAAAAAGCAAAATATTACTTTACTGACACAATTGCTTCTTAATCACAATAAAGTAAATAGAATGAAATCTTCAACTGCAATACTATAAATATTATAATATTATGCAATATTATAGTATAGATATTGCAGTTAAAATGATATATTACATAATTATGATATTCACTCCAACAATTATTATGTTTAGCTAATATATTGATAGTAGTTTCTTAAATGAAATGTAAAATTCATGATTTGGAAATGTTTTCCATTATAGATTGTTTTTGAAAACTAAAAATTATTACCATAGGTTGATAGAAGTTTATGTCCAGAGAATTTTCTAATAGAAACCGGAGGAGTATTTTCTTCCATGTATAAAATCTCTTTTGTTTCCTGATTGGAAATATGTTTTTTTTATTATTAAGTAGTATAAATGCTAAGTTTCATTTTTGGGGGGAAATATTTTTCTGTAGTAATTCATTTTTTATCAATGTGAATAAAATTATTAGGTAGTAGTGTTATATAGATGATAGTATTACAGAATTATTATTTTTTTTCATTGTTACTTTTTTATTAGGACTGAACCACAATTATTATGTTTTTTTAGTTAATATTTGTAGCAATAATTTTCTTTTAATGAAAGTTTAAAAATTGAAGCCTCCATAATGGGAGGATCCAATGAATAGTTCTTTTGAAATAGAAATGACCATTCATTAACTATATAAAACTTGTAAATGTGTAGCTTACCTTGCAACCAAATCAAAAATAATTTTTATTAGCCAATACAAGATAAAACACTAAAATTAATAGTTAATGATAATTTTATTTAAAAATTAAAAGTTACTTCTTTTTATTATAATTTTTTCCTATTTAGCATCAGAACCAGACAACAATAGCAACACAAAACATTTTGTACAGCAGTAAAATATTAAAGATGATATAGAAGAGATTGTAAATGGAAAAAAAAAAAGATTTTTATTGTCTATAATTAAAAAGATGTTTTATTAAGTTACAAAAAATATACAATATATATTGTATAGATATAATGTACACAAAAATATAATAATTAAAGTAATTATTAATGAAAAAACAATAAAGTGTTATTTTTTATATAAATGTTTATTTATTTTTTTAATGATTTATGAAATAGAAAAACGCCTGGTTGGTGTCCTTTATTATGCAGTATAAACAATAAACAAAATTATTCTACTGCGAAAAAATAAATATATATTGTCTTGCATTGGTGGTCGAGAGGTCAGCGCGACTGCCTTACAAGCAGTTGCCCGGTTTGCGGGTTCGCGTCCCGGCCGATGCTATGACCCTTGAAGAAAAAATAAATATATATATCTATAAGTCACAAAGACATTTCCTTCGATTTTAATTGATATATTATAAAATGAGAATGATATTTGAACATATGATCATTTTAATTAAAATTCTTTCTGGTTGTTTAATTCCTTCATTTAAAATAGCAAGAAAAAGCAATTAGTTAAATGTTTATTTCTAATACTGAAATAATCTACATCATTTTCTTTTTTTTTTACTATGCTTTATATTAGCAACTGGTGTAATAAATCAACATGATTTATTTGTTTGTTTACTTACTTTTTTTATAGTTATGATCATTTTTAAAAGCTAACATCACTTTCATTAATGGCTTTTTCTATATCCAATTAATAATCATTTATTAAAACATTTAATATTGAAGAATGATTTTACAACGTTTTTGTTTAATAAATAAATGTAAAGTATTTTATAGAGTTCATATTGAGATTGTTACATATCTCCTGGCATACAACAACATAGTAGTGTGTGTGCATATATATAAAGTTGAAAGGAAAAGTAAAAATAAACACAAACAAAAATTTTTGCAGATATTTTCTATATTACACTGAAATGACAGTTAAGAATTAAATAAGTTTAAATTTTTTTATAAATTAAACATTTGAAAAGGTCTAATTAATATTTTATTAATTCTGATTTTGAAATCTAAAAGAAGATTGTTTTCATGTTATAATAGATAGTACTGGTAATTATAAAATTCCTCTATCTATTTTATAATTAGATTAAGATTTTTTTTTTTAAATTAAAGCTTGTGATAAAATCCTACAATCTGGTGTTTATCAAAAGATTAAAAATACTTGTAGATAAAAATTTGATTTTAATTAAGGGGAATTGAAAAGAATCATTAACTTTTTTATACCGATTCAAAGCACAACAACTCTTTCTCTATTCGAAAACAGTATACAAATATCGCCCCTCGTCAAGAGCCGATAGATTACAAAAGTTGTTAAACCATTCAAATCAGCTGCCCCCTAATTCAAATCACCCATCGCGGTCCAAAGCATTTATGTTTAGAAACTATCACTTGTGTAAATAGAGCCATAGGAAGGAAAATATAAACAATTATATTAAAGACCTATTAGCAGCAGGATTTAAATACAAAACCATTAGGAGGAAAGTCATGAAATTCAACAGCACAATAGATGATAAATTGTCTCGCACCAATCTACCTAGAATAACGGTCCCCTACATCCCTAAAATATCCAGCAAACTAACGAAAACCTTGAGCAACAAATTCAGCATAATATTCAGAACTCCACCCAACACTAATAGGTTGATCAATAACTCCAAAGACTACATTGATCCAGCTCACCCCACATGTGGTGTACTCCATTCCTGCCCCCAAGCGGATGCCCGCCACATATTATGGTAAGCAAAGCCACAATTAACACCAGATTGGCTCAACATCGGTACACCTTCAACAGAGTCCAAACGAACAAGTACATCTTCTGCATTTTTGAACATACTAAACAATCAGGGCAAATTTCATACCCAACCGTTATTTTATGCTCAGAACCACGCTACAGGAGAGAAAAATAGAGGCATTCTACATTAACAGAGACATCCATGCAATCAACAGAAGAGACACATGCTTCGACATCTCGAAAAAATGGGCTACGTAACAGTAACTCATTTGAATATTCTCATTTACATATATTAAGTACATTTCACGAAGGCTAGAGTTGAGGCACAGTTCCTCGAAAACGTTCAGCCAAATTTATTATTAACTATATATTTTTTCTCTAATAATTTACAATTAAGTATTTTTATTATTACAAATAAGGAGAAATTAAAACCACATTTATTATCAATATAAAGAAAGAATTTATGTAATTATTTTTTTTTTCAAATTCTACTTGATATACTATAAAAAGATGAATTTGAATCATTCAGGGCACATAACAGATGACAGCATATAAGGCAAGAAGTAGAATGGCTGCTAATGTCACAATGGTAGAGTTTGAATTCACATGGAAGCAAAATCCAGCTTCTTTGTACTTCATAGTTTATATGTATGTATTAAATGGCATGCCTGAAGTTTACCAAATTATAATGACTTAATGTCAACAATTACCAGATTTATACATTTTCCAAAGATGTCAATAAGCATGTCTATTGTTTTAGGATGTACTAGTTTATCAAGAGATTTCATCTGTTTGCTGTAAGATTATCATGCTATGTCATATGCTGATTAATCTACTTGTAGAAAGCATAAACATAAAATTGCTGCTGATCATATATACATATATAAATTGTGTACAATTGGTGGGTAAATTCATTTATTGAAATATTATTTTAAATAATTACTTCACAGTTAAAATTTCCAATTTACAAGTTTCAAACTAAAGAAGTTTGTTTTTAAAAGGATTTTCTAGTAATCTTTTTTAAAAGATGTTTACAATTAAAAATAACTTGAAAAAAAAAAGAAATAAACTTTCATACAGGATTTTTCAAAGTAAGAAATCTTCTTTAACCTTTGAAAATGTGTTATTGATAAAAGTAATTACAATTAGTAATGAAAATATTTTATTTATTAACTAATGAAATATCACTATGATATAAATGCTTGTGTGTTCACATCTCTGAATGGGACCCACATATATTAAAATCAGTTATCAACTATGTATATGTTAAAATTAATTATGTATTATAAAAATGGATTTATATTACTAGTTTATGACAATTCAACAATGTTAATTTTCAAGTACCATTTAGCATATCTGTGCTTATATAGATTCATGTCATGTAGACATATATATGTTAAAATCAATCATACTTTATGAATTATTAAAATGAATTGCTTTTTTACTATGCAGACATATCTGTGTGCTTATATATAGATGTGTTTTATGTAAACCTATTGAGATATATGTAATAGTATATTTTTTGGGTATTTTAATCAAAATCAGAATGCTGAATTTATAGTGTACTTAATAAGCCTTAATTTAATTTTATTGTTTATTTTTTTCCATATGTCATAGCATTGGCTGGGAGGTGAACCCACAACCGTCTGTTAACAACTGCTTGCTTGCAAGGTGGCTGTGATGACCTCTCGGCTAACAATGCTTGACTTTAATTTTATTGTTATTAATAAATTTCTATTTCATTAAGTTATTTCAGTGAATTAATTCATCCCTAATCTAAGGTTAAATTAGTATATGTTGGTATTATCCTCTTGATGCTGTAGGATTAGCTCATACTGCAATGGAATATATTTTATTATAAAAGCAAATAAATCTTTCTTAAGAAGACATTAAATAATTTAATAGTCCATGCATTTATAGCTATTATTAAGACTTAGAGATATAGAATGTTGGATTAAGAAAAGCCAATCAGTATTGATTAATAAAACCACAGATAATAAATCCATATAACAATTTATTAAGGCATAACTGTCAATAACTATTTGATCTTAAAACTTTCAATTATGCAGTGTAAAATAAAATTCACTGGACCCTTTATAATACTTAAGCTAGCATAGATGATGTATTTTATCACTTCATCATTCTGAACTTCCTTCCAATATTTTATTTAGATATAATTAAATTAATGGTTAATATGTATATTTATATTATAGTTAGGAGTGAATGTTTTCATATATATATATATATATATATATATATTTGTGTGTGTGAATTGAAGGAAAAGATTTGATACTTAGTTGAGTTATCATTAGATATTAATTTTACAATCTAATCAACTTATATTGGTTTTTTATACTTCAAACTTGAATAACTCATAAATTATATGAACTTCTTATATTGGATAAATGAGAATTGTAGGTTTTTTTTCAATTCCAAATGTATTATTTATTTAGCACCACAAGTGGTTTAATGCATTACATACATCACTTCATATTAAACCAGGATTATTTATGAAGTATATTATAACTAAGTGCAAATAAATTATTTTATTATTTCTAATTGACATAATTATCTCTACTCCTTTTGTTAAATAAGGTATCTGGATAAACAACTATTTGTGAGTGTAAAATTTAGATAATTTTGCATTTTATTTATTTAAATTTAATAAGGATTAGCATATTAGTTTACAAAGTAATCTCCATATAAATGTCAGAGCTAACCTCCATGTGATTTCCTATAACATTTAGACTCATAACTGGTGTGAATTGTATGAGATGAGGAATCAATTTAATAGAAAGCTGATAAATTTGGCACACATAATATAAATAATCTCAATTTTGTGTTCAGTAGAGTCTTTGTTCTTGGGTCAACCTATATACTCCTTGATCACAATCATCCCATTAGGAATAAATATATATAAAATAAATATGAGAGTTATGAGATAACAATTGTAGTTGGAGTGTAACAAAATCATATTATAATCATTGTGGATTAAAATAAATACATCTTTTATATGTATTTATTATTAATAGTATTTCAATACAGTGCAACCTTATCATACCACTTAAAATCAAGTTTAACCATAAAACATATATAAAAAAAATAAAATTATTTTATTGTAATTAAACTTGACACCATTTGGTGTGAAAAAGTAAAAACTATAAACGTTAATTAGTTTTTTTAAAAAAGGAGTATATCAATGTATTACTCATCATTACATATATTTGTCTAATAGTGAAGATTATTCAAAAAATAAAATTAATGACTTCTGCTTTCTTTAAAATTGTAAATAAAACACTGATTATTTATATTTATGCTTTGTAATAAGAATATGTTCAATAGCATGTCTATGACAATTTAATTTTATAATGCCTATTTGCTATATAAATCGAATAACATTGTACCATTTTGTAGGTGCATTATTCCATTATCTTAATTAATGATAACCTGATTCAAAGTTGAATTCATGATTCAAGAATCTCTATACTGTTCATTTTATTCAGTATAAATTATTCATTGTTAAAATAAAAAATATAAAATTAGCATGAATTTTATTAATGCATTTTTCTTGGTATATGCTTAAACCTGCCATTAGCTTTTGTTTAATTAATAGTGGTAATAGTATAAATACTGAACTCTACCATCTGATGGTGCTATTTTTCACAAAACGCACATCAATATATCATTTTAGCAGCCTTAACTTATGGCTGACAGTACGAGAGGTGTTTTTTGGGCCACAACAGGCCACCTGAGGGCGATGTATTCTATGATTGCATAATGAAATACTATGCCCATTGCATTGTGATAATATTTGTCAAATGAACACTCTTGAACTTTCACTACAGTCTGATTTGATGATGGCCATATTTGAAAGAGACGAAACTCTGCAAAAATTCATTATCGGAAATTTTTTAGAAAGTGTAGTGGAATTATAATTCCATATTAAGAATTGTCACATAGTCATACACACTTCATTATGATTTTCAACTTCACACAACTTGAAAAGGTTCTTTTTTTCAGCAGAGTTTTCTGATTTCACATGCAAATGCCTGTTTATGTGCGAATCCATGTGAGAACTGTCAAATGTCATCTGCAAGTTGTCCGAATTGGTTGAAGCTGAGTGAATTGCTGTCTGGCCACACAAATGGATGCACAATATTGTGTTTTCCCAGAAAGAGAAACTCCTGCAAGTGTACCTCTGTAGGTCTGCATAAGGGAAGTTGGTTTGAAGGCTCCAAAATCCCATTACTTACAGCTTTGAGGCTTTCCTGTTATTTTATTTGCATGTTACTTTTAGCTGCTGTTTTTTATGCCCCTGAAAATGGTATTTTTGGTTTTTTTTACTTGTTTTGGTTCACAATTTGTCCAAAGTTTTGTTTCTTTTTGATTCACTAAATTATTTTATGGGAAACTTGTTGTTGTTCACATGATTATAAAGTAGGTAGATAATATTTGATTAGTTTTATTAACAGTTAAAGTAGGTAATATTTTATTATACAAAAAAAAGGTGTTTAAGAGTTTATTCAAAAGCCTCACCAAAATAATAATAATAATAATAATAATAATAATAATAATAATAATAATAATAATAATAATAATAATAATAATAATAATAATAATAATAATAATAATAATAATAATAATAATAATAATAATAATAATAATAATAATAATAATAATAATAATAATAATAATAATAATAATAATAATAATAATAATAATAATAATAATAATAATAATAATAATAATAATAATAATAATAATAATAATAATAATAATAATAATAATAATAATAATAATAATAATAATAATAATAATAATAATAATAATAATAATAATAATAATAATAATAATAATAATAATAATAATAATAATAATAATAATAATAATAATAATAATAATAATAATAATAATAATAATAATAATAATAATAATAATAATAATAATAATAATAATAATAAAAAGAACTGTGCAGTAACATAATAAAATGTTCAAAAAGAAAATCCAAAAAGAAGTCAATAATTAAAAATCAAAACAAACCTTCCCCACCACCCAACCTCACCCGGCTTAAAAAAAGTGTTCTTTAAAAATAAACTGTTTATGTATTTTTTTAAAATGAAAGGCCCAAAAAATTAAGGAAGAACTTTTCGCTATCATATAAAGCTTTCTGTAGCATAAAGATTTGAAGAAAAAACCTCATAATAAATTAACCAAAAAAAGAGACAACAATTCAAAATCAAAACAACCCCTCCACTCTCTAAAAAACCAAATGTTGGTTTATTCAAAAGTACCAAATTGTTGAAGTCTTTCAGCAAATCAAAACATCAACAACAACAACAAAAAAGAAGATAAGTTAAAAGCAAACAACCAATCTAAAAACAACAAAGTGTTTGTTATCGTATTTTTGTGTAAACAAACTGACGAAGCATTAATCGATAATTTAAAAGCAAACCAACACCCCTATACCATCTAAAAACAAAGTGTTTGTTTTTTAAAAAAACGAACCAAAAAAAAAAAAACATGTGAAAAAAAACTTTGGTTTACTGTAAATATTATGTAAAGAAACCTACAGACAATTAGTCATTAATTTACAAACAAACCAACACCCCTAGACCATCTAAAAACAAAATATTTGTTTATTAAAAACAAAAAAAAAAACCCAGGTGGAATAAAAAAAAACTTTGGTGGTTTACCATCGCCGATGAAAAAATAATAAAAACCGGTTGAAAAAAAAAATCTTTTATCGTAATATTATGTAAACAAACAGACGGCTTGTGAATTGGTATATTGATGTGAATTGGGTGAAAAAGAATGCCATCAGATGGTAGGGTTCAGTATTCATACTATTACCCATACACCTTTACTCTAGACATTCAGTTCAATTGATTCTCCAAGATGCTCATAACTCAAAAATATTGCTTAACAAGCTCTTGTAATGAGTTCCTCTGTTTTAAAAAAATAATGTGTTACCCTAAATTCAAAAAACATAAAAATCCAATTTTAAAAAATAAAGCTTGAAATTATAAAAGGAATTAAGGAATATACTTTTTTATTAAGTATATTAAAATAGGTTAAATTATAATAAAGCATATAAAAATAATTAGCATATTTTTTTTTTTTCTCTCACCATCAGTAAAGAAGGAGTTTTTGGATTTGGAAGCAATGCATCTGGATTTTTAGGATCTAATGCATCTTTCCTATAACAGCCACTGTCAAGCTATTAGCTGAAATTGAAAAATGTATCAGTAATTTCAATTCAAGCCAATTTTTCAGTATAATTATATACAGCTGAAATCAGTTTAGTATTCATTTATAATGATAACTTTACTTTTTAAATAACTAGTTAATTTTATTCCATGATCAAGATTAGTATATAAACAATAATAAGACATTATGTGACCCCTGATTATATCATATTGAGAAAGTCATAATCTAGAAACTAGTCTGGGGATAAGGATTTAATAATCACTATAATCTAACTTTTATTGATTACCAAAGCTTACACCAAGTGGTAAAAATATATTGAGAGAAAAAAATTTGCTGCTAAATAGCATAATATATAATGGCCATATGGTGTGTTATTGATTAACACAATGTACATTTTAAAATATATTTTTGGTTCACTTTATGTTCTACAATCAAAGTTTTTATTTTTTTAACATCTAATCAAAAAAGGTTTTAATTGTTTTGCAGCATTGTTAATTTTTTTAAAGCAAAAGTTTGCTAATTTATTTTACACAAATGCAGTTGAAACTAAGTAAAAGTTAGATAAAAAATGCAGTGTACAATTGATTATTGCAGTTTTGATCGTGTAAATGATTAAAAAAATTGTTTCTGCAATTGTACTTTTTTATGTTCACAATAAGTCTCCATTAACTTGAATATATTGTAAACAAATTACACTATTATTTATTTATAACTGAAAAAATAAATGACATTTTAAATTTATATTTATTAATTTTTGATTTTACAAAGTTCTTATTAAGTGCCTATTACGCAAGAACATTTTTTTCTCTTTTTTTTCTCAAAATAATTTATAATTACAGTGAATCTATTTTATAATTATGATGTTTATATTTGTAGGTGCAATAAAGTAACCTTCATAGGAATTTAGTCAAAATTTATTGACGGAATATATTTTACCTAAAGTATACATTTTAATATTTATTATTAATGAAATTTGTTATTGTATGTGATCAATGTATGTTTTTGATTATGTATTGAATTGGATAAAAGTAACATTTTTTTTTTACTTTTGTAATCATTAATGATGAAAATCTTTGCTTTGAATATGTCATAGATGAAAACACTGGGAAAATTAGATAAATCCATTAATCATATTTTAATTTTATAATTAAAGCATCATATTGAATACTGTATAATCAATAAACACTGGATTGTATATTTTTAATGAGAATTCTGCTATGTTATTTTTGATTTATGTAGCTTTAATGATGCCCCTATCCTATGATGTCACCAATTTTGCAAAATGTCTTTCTGTTAAACAAAAATGGTGGATGATTATTTAGAAAATAACATTTTAAATCAAAATATTGAACATAAATTGGTCATGATCATGAAGATTCTTCATATATTAGTATAAAGATTTATATGTATTTTTAAATAGTTACATAAATGCTAAATAATGTTTGTAGTAAATAAAAAATTTTGAACCATTTTTTACTTTAAAAAAACAACAACTATGTAATAAAAAAAAGTAAGGCTCCCAATTTGAATAAATTTACTATTTGATTTAATCTGAACTTTATCAGGTTTTTTGCAAAACTATAATATCTTTTGAAAATTATAGCAATCAAGATAATTATACCAGATTTTTTAATATCAACTTTTTAAAGATTTATATACTAAAATCGGAAAGAAAATTTCAGGTAAACATATAATGATATCATAGTTTCCTCTTTTTGATTATATGCCTGAGCTATTATTTAAAGAATAGACTGTTTTAAGCAATATAACAAACTATAATGAATGTATGTGACCAACCATTATCACATTCAAATTAATTTTTTAATCATGTTACAGTTTTGCAGGAGATAAGGAAATGAAAGTATCATATATCACCAGGAAGAAGTTTATTTTGATGACTGAATTATCACAAATTACAAAACATTTCTGTAGAATCAAACAATTAAAATTATTATTATTATTATTATTATTATTATTATTATTATTATTATTATTATTATTATTATTATTATTATTATTATTATTATTATTATTATTATTATTATTATTATTATTATTATTATTATTATTATTATTATTATTATTATTATTATTATATTATTATTATTATTATTATTATTATTATTATTATTATTATTATTATTATTATTATTATTATTATTATTATTATTATTATTATTATTATTATTATTATTATTATTATTATTATTATTATTATTATTATTATTATTATTATTATTATTATTATTAGAGGCCAATAGGGTCAATAGCAGATTCCAATGATCATATTACCTTAATTGTAATGTTCTGTGATTTTTAAAATACCATTGTGCATTGTTTTATCAGAACTGAGTAAAATTAACTTAATGTATGTTAGTAGTTTTTTTCCTCCCAGTCTCTCTTATATATATATATATATATATTGGTGTAACTTTATTATCATTATATGTAATAAATTGTTCAGAAGAATGTATATATGCATTGATGAAGTAATTGTTAAATATAGGTATTACTTTAGTCAAATGAATTTTTAGTGCAGTACTACATAATGCATTTAGCTAAAGTAATACTATGCTTAATGATTAATTTTTATTTTATCAAAGCACTTACACAAATTGTATATGATTTAATATATATAAAGAGTGTGCTAATAGCTCGAAACAGGCTTATTTATTATTTTTTACTGATAAATGCAGCAAAAGAATGCATTCAAAATCTCTATGTAGAGTTATCCCCATTGCTAGTGTTTTCTAGCTGATGGTTCTCATCAGTGACGAACTAGGACATCCAGACATCAGATTCAAAATACAAATTCAAGCTCAGCATTTATCTAATACTTAACTATTAAATAGAAAATTAAAATTTTTAGACATCTATATGTCTTCAAATCCAGCTCTCCAAATCAAATAGCTATATGGGATTGAACTAAATTCAGATATACCATATATTAATAGCCTTATCAATCTTATATAGCTAAAGCCTTAACAACCAAATTGTAATACTAATGAAATCAAATCATACATTATATGACTTATTTAGCTTGTATTTACAAATGTAATATAAAGAGCATCATATAAAGTCATGTGATATATGATTTGATGTCATTAATATTATAATTTGGCTGTTAAGTCTTTCATTATATTAGATTGATAAGGCTAGTAATATATGGTGGATCTGAATTTAGTTCAATCCCATATAGCTATTTAAGATGGAAAACTGGATTTGAAGACATAGATTTCTGAAAATTTCAGATTTTCTACTTAATAGTTAAGTAGTAGATAAATGCTGGGATTAAGTTTGTATTTTGAATCTGGGATCTGGATGTCCTAGCTCCTCACTAATAAGAGCTATCAGCTTGAAACTGGTTTGGAAATGGGGATAAGTCTAGATAGAGGTTTTGAATGCATTCTCTTGCTGCATTTATCAGTTTAAAAAAAAGAAGCTTGTTTAGAGCTATTAGCATGTTCTTTATATTACATTTGTAAATACAAGCTAAATAAGTCATGTGATGTATGATTTGATTTCATTAATATATATATATATATTACTAATGTCTTACTGAATAATATTTGATTATACATAAGTTACACATTTAACTAAAAATGTACTAATTCCAGTTGCATCATGGTACATAATTTATATTTATATGATAATACAGTATATTTATATATGTTGAAAGCTAGAACATATGTATGTATTTTTTATTATTATTAATCTTTCCAAGATGTTTAATAATTATTAATTTTTTTTTGCATTGTTTATATTCAACAAATGATTAAAAAAAAATTTCTTTGCATTTTTATAATGCTTTTATTCACTTAGCTTAGTGGATAGTTTTGATAATCTAGCAGTCATTATCAGAGCTGCAAAATGCAATTGCACTGCATCATTTTTTGTTTATATACAAAAATATCAAAATAAAGTTATTCTATATTTATTTAATTTTAACAAAAAATAATGAAATACAATTATATTTTTCAATTCTGAAGAAGACTGAAGTCAGATCAAAGCTGTCAAGTAACCAAATTTTAAAAAGGCATGAGGTACTGTATAACTTATATGTGACTTTCATCAGGTCACATCATTTGTTATTATTTTGACTGCATTTCTTATCTTCTTGGTTACGATTAATCTTGAAAATGGAAGTAATAGCTAAAAGGTCAGTGTATTTGGAATACTCTAGTACTTACAAACTGTTAACATTAAATAAATATCTTAATTCCATGATTTATTTGGATAACTATATTATAGGTGCATTATAAAGCATTATACTAATTTAATTTATAAAATCTTACAGTCATAATTTTAAAACGTGTGTCAGTAGCTGAATAATAAGGAATTGATTATCCTTTTTAAACTTTTATTATCAATAACGTACCTACTATCTGATTTGTGTATTATTGAAATAATGATACCAGCTGTTGAACAGCTAACTAAAAAAAAACTATTTTCTGACCTCCATAGCCAATGTTGGATTATTAGATTATTACTTGCTCAGATTATGATTCCTAGTTTTTGATGTTGAATAGACGAATTAAAATAATATAAATATTATAAATTTAGAACAATGCTTGACATAGGATGTAGAATTTAGTAACTTATAAGGGATATTCTCATTAAAACTCTACATGTCATGCTTTTAAAAATTATCTTCTCTATTTATAGATCACATAAGATTCCATTAATTTAGGAGTATTCACAATAATTGGAAACAAAAGGAATAATCACACCGCTGAAGTTTTGCATTATAGTTATAAAATTATTATTTTATATGATGTACATTAATAGTTAAAGATTTGCTATATTTATTTTATGGGTGAATATTTACTATACCAAAAATGTGTATTTTAATTTAATGTTTATTTGAATAAGAATGTATTTATTTTGATTTTATTTTCACTTATGTGTGAAGTTCATGATATGTACTTTTACTATGCTTAATTTAAATTCAAGGGATTGAAGAGAATAATTAATTGAGGGAACAGCACTTGTGAGAAGTTAGGAATTATTTGTGAATTTATAATGTGTGTCTACATTACATGAATTATTTCTATGAGTTTTTCCAGGGTTCTGTGCCTATACTTATGTCATATTTATTACATTATTATTATCCTCATATTTTAAGCAGACAGTCATTATCTCAGTCATTCTTTCTTATGAAACACTTTTTCATTATGTCTGAAGTCATGTCTGCTAAACTGCTGGTGTATTCTGAATTAGCAGAATAATTGAGGATGATGATTTTACATTTGATTTGAAGTAAATATTAATACAGCTTTGTAATTGTTAAATGGCATTAGTCTTTGCTGATAGTTAATCTGCAGAATAATTATTTGTCATTTTCTGTATTTTGCACTCATTCCTATGCTGGTGATTAATCTGCAGAACTGTGTGTAATTTTACTTGTTTCTGGTTTATAAACTCACAGGGCATTCAGTGTTGTGTTGTTTCTATGTGTAAATATATGCATCCACAGGAATACGATCTTACTTCATAAATGTAGATTTGGGCAAAGTCTTTATGTACAATGATGTTAATATTATCTTCTTTCATCGATAGGCATATCCTATCTAAATTATCCCTATAGTGTATTACATGTTTGTTTACATAATATTTTAGCTGAATTGAAGTTTGAATTTCCAATTTGGTTCAGTATTTCACTGTGGCTAACTCTTGCAAATATGTCATTATTTATTTATTATTATTATTATTATAAGTTTACAGTATAGGTTCATTGGTTCTGGAACTGACACATTGGATATTTCATGACTTGATATTGAACTCCATTCAATTTTCTCAGGGCTGAAATTAAGTCAGTTTATAGTAAAATCTTGTGATTGTGTTTATTATAAAACTGTGCATATTATCCACTTATTGAATCAAATAGATGTAATGGTATTTTATTTATTCTGTTTATTTTATTTGTTTATTTATTTATTATATTGAAACATTATATAATCAACTATTTGTTAATGATAAAATTATAAATAAATGTTAACTCATAATTTAACCTACTATGCCGTTGTTATTTGTCATTCATAAAACCAGAGCATCCTACATATTGAGTAGAGCATACATTAAAGCACATATTATCACCAATAGGGCATATAAGTCTTACTAATATTCTGGGGAAATATTTGAATGCTTTTGTTCTTGGATAGTTCATGATATATGGGGTATAATAAAATCCCATTTACCTCTTCCATTACTTTAGCTTTGCTTTGTTAATTCTTGAATATAATAAAATTGATTGTTTCTATAAAGTCATAGATAAATTTACTAAATAATGTTATGATAGAATTTATTCTCTTAATGTTATAATTGCAATTCATCAAATATAAGAAGAGTCTCACTGCAATTTATTTAATTATAAATCTAAATTAATGAGGAAGGAACCCAAGTTTTTTATGCTTGCTTATTATTGCGAAGCTCATACCTAGACTAGCATTCGTACCACAATCTTAAGTATATCTGAGTTATAATAAATCATGTTATAGTGATAATTATAATTATTGCTTTCTTGTTAATAACTTATATCTACCATGTAATGGCTAATATAGACCTGGGGAATAATATATGTTATTCTGAAAGAGTAATCATTAATAGTTTCACAAATTATACCATCTTGTCCATGGTCGGCCATAATGTCTCATGCAAATGAAATCGCAGATTAAGGTTTTGAAAGATAATAAAAATTATATAATTATAATATGTCTCAGGTAATCTAATGTACTTTTACATATTGCTATGATGGGTGTTCATGGTGTACCCTGGCCACATCCAGATTAGATCATAACAATTTTATGCTATACCATTAACATTGTCTGTTGTGACCTGATCAGACTTTCAGTTACAATATATATATATATAATGTGTATATTTCTATGCACAGTTTATATATTCTAATAACTTTATTAAGCCTATAAATAAATTACAGTTATTAATTATGCAATACTAAACTAAAGAGAAAGGATTTTACCTTGTTAACATATGTGCCTCACTGATTTTATAGTAGCTCAACTATGCTGTATTGAGTACAGAGGAAACTCAAACCCAAACATAAGATAGAAACTTTATAGAGATAAAAGTGACCATCTTATCTTTAACATAAATTCTGATTTTAGGCCAATCTGAATCATCTTAGTTTGAGAGATTGAAGATGTTACCCTATTCACTTTTACATCCATTACTTTCTTATATTCATTAACATTTACAAAATCTTTTGATTTACTATGTTTTAATATTACAAATTAATAGAAATTATATAACATTTAAATTTATTTACTAAGTGCATAGAACCAAAGGTTAAAGATAAGATAGCCATTCTTATCTTTATAAAGTTTCTGTCTTGTGTTCGGGGTTGAGTTTCCTTAATACTCAACACAGCATCATTGAGCTATTATAAAAATCAATAAAGTGCATATGTTAAAAAGGTGACTTCTTTTTTCTTTAATTTCATACAATCTATGTGCTTAATAAATAAATTTGAACATTACATAATTTCTATTAATCCACAATATTAACTCATAGTAAATTGAAAAATTTCGTGAATGTTAATGTATGTAAGAAAGTAATGGATGTAAAAGTGAATAGAATAACATCTTCACTCTCTCAAACCATGATGCTTTAGATTGGCCTATATAAATCAGAATTTAGGTTAAAGATAAGATGGCTATTCTTATCTTTATAAAATCTCTATCTTGTGTTTGGGGTTGATAGTTTTCTTAATACTCAATGCAGCATCATTGAGCTATTATAAAAATCAGTAAGGTGCATATGCAAAAAAGATTAAGTCCTTTTTTCTTTAATTTAATAAGATATATGTGCTTAATAAATAAATTTAAACATTAAATATGTAGTACTGAGAATATAAACTTAGTCATGGATCTAGTTCTGGATATATTACTACAATAATTTACTAGTCAGATTCCTATTAGATTTATTTGTAAGTTTGTTAAAAATGATTTTTTAGGAATCTGATTTTCAAATTATTGTAGAAATAGGTTTGGATTTAGTTCCTTCATAACCAGAAGAGCAGTAAGACAATATAGGTATATATGCAATAGATCAAACAATTATCAATATTTTTGTGTGGTGGCTCTGGATTAGAGTATTAAGAATACAGTCCACAGCAAAAAGTAATTTTTTTGATCACATTAGACCTGACTTTGTTTTAGAAACAAAAAATCCAGGTTGAAATTTACTTATTTTTTTCAAATTATGAGATAACAATCCATTAGAAAAAGAAAGAGATGACTAAATATAAAATGAATAGTTCCTTTCATTATAACAGCAAATGTTCTCTTCCACATGACTATCAGCAAACACTCATTAATCAGTTAGGCTACTCCAATTTAAAAAGATTAAAAAATAATGATGGCTATACAAACCCATGTTAGTCCTTTACTATACTTATAATATCATTTTTTAAATGTTTTTTATTGAACTTTATTATTTAAGACTTCAATACATTATTTCATTGCATTCTATTCTGAACCATATTTCCACAATGAAAAAAGTCAATATTGTTTTTAAAGATGTTTTGAGATAAATAAAATGATTTGTATTTATATATTGGATGATTTCCATCATCTATTCCAAATACAGTCAGCTATTAATAATAGTGTGTAGGTTAGTATATTCATAATGTTTTGAGAAGTATTACTCTCCTCTCTTCTTCAGTTGTTGCTGGCCTGACCTGTGACACTACTAGCATGGGAATTGAACCTGGACCTTTAGATTCTTAAATACAGGTTAGGATATGCACAATATTTTGATATTTATTATTCTTCTTTCTTTAATTTTTGCTGGCCTGACCAGTCACAGTACTAACATGGGAATAGAACCAGACCCTTAGATTCATGATTCCCATGCTAGTATTGTCATTGGTCAGATCACCAACTCCTGAAGAATAGAGAATAATACCTCTAAAAATGTTGTATATATATATTAACCTGTATGATATTACTAACAATTGAATGTATTTGGAATATTTAAATAAAGTTAAATTTTTCTAAAGACATTCAATACTTATATTAGATGTTGGAAATAATCCAAAATATAAATACAACTAAAATACCATTATCACAAACTTCAGGAAAACACAAAATATGGTTAAAACTTCATGAAAACTGTATTCAAGTTCACTATAGAATACTTTTTAAAGAATTTATTATTATTCATATACTTCACAAACCCAGTCCAATGATATGCCTTCACAATTGTAAATTCAATTATAAGATTCATCACATTGAAGAATGTACCAATTGGAATGATTTTGTCCCACATATATATTTAATAAATGAATGAACCATTATGCATTTTGAAAATGCAAACAGGGAGTAGATATTTTGGTAAAATACCATGTATATAGTACTATAAACTAGCAATGATTTGATAGTAGTTAATAATAATTATAACAAACTTTCCAAGTACCAGCTCTGGGGATGGAATTGGGTGGTACTATTTTTTTTACTTTTTTTTTCTAGAAAATTTCAGTTTTATAAATTCATTTAAACATAATGAAATTAAATAAGAAATTAAACATTTCGTGGTAATAATTATAAATAAAATCATTTTTATTATATGAAGTGTTAATATTCAAATTTTTATCAGCCAGTTGTATCTTTATGATTTTTTACATACATCACTAAATATCTTTTTTAAATAATCAAGTTGTTTTATTTAGAAACTATTAATTATTTTTATTTGTATTTTTTAATTTCTTGCTGAATTTTAAGGCTGATATTTTATGACGTTTAGACCGACTACTCTAAAACTTTTACTATTTTATTTAGTTCTTGAATATAAAAATAAATTTCATTGCTTAGATATATTGAAATAATTTTAGTAATTTTTTAGGAAAAGTATTTTTAAATTTAAGCTAAGTACAACCTATTCTATATATTAATATTTCTAGCTTGTCAATAAACTGTCACTTTCGGTGCCTGAATTCCTCAGGAATTATCAAGCGTTGGTGGCCTAGCAGTTAGCATAGTTGCCTTCCAAGCAGCTGGCCCGGGTTTGCTTCTTGGTCAACGCTTTGATATATGAAAAAAAAAAACACCTTATGAATTCCAAAGCAATAAACGCATTCGCTTATTATTTTACTAATCCTCATTACATTTTATTTATTTCATTAATCCGGCAAATCATTATAAGATTTTTTCATTTGAAATAGATGTTTAGAACATAATGCATACTCTTTTAAAATGGTAAACAATATACATAGTCATCTCATATGAATCAACGAATATGATACTGACTTGAGTATTACTTATTTGGAATGCCATTCTTTTGATGACATACTATGTGTATAGAATTAGATTTTATTAATATGTCGTTCATTGCATTATAATTAACAATTGTCTAAGTTGTTTATTAACTATATATATTTTTATAAAAATGATTATAATATGTAGGGAGTTTAAACTCAGACTTTCACACAACCCTCAACTATCCACGCTATCTCATATTTCTGACACACTTGTGATACTGCTGACACACTTGTGGTCAAATGTTTCAGCAGTATGAGATAGTGTGGATAGTTGAAGGTCGTATGAAAGTCTGAGTTCAAACCCCCATTGGAGTGCAAGTATGAAAAAGCCTGTACTGTAGAAAAAATTCATATATTAAAAATGATTATAGTAACATCTTTGATATTAAATAATTTTCAACTTAATAAGTTTTGAGTTTTATTTACTAATTAATAAATATCTACAGGTGTCTATATATATATATATATTTGTTAAAGTTAATTATTTTTTCTGCTTTATTTATTTATTGCCTTTATTGTTTTTATGAAAAAAAATTAAACGTTTTAAATTTATTATTGCCTTTTCTTTGCTTTTTTTATATTTTTACAGTATATATATATATACACATTAGAAAATAATACCATCTTTTTGATTTGAATATACAGGGAAGTTAGTGTTAACCAAAAAAATTATAACAAAATTAATTTCTGTTTGTGTGCTTATATGTATATATTTTTATTACTATATATATATGAAAGATGTGTTGGGTTATTACTATATAAAAATAATTTTATTTTTAATATTAGAATTTATAATATCTTCAGTTAGAGTAAGCTAATGATTTTGAAATGCAATGCCTATCTTCCAGCTGAAATCTTAGTATTTGTAGCAATATTGTTCACTAAGCAGAAATATTTTTCTGACAGAAGCCTTAAATTTTTTTTCTTCTTTCTCTTCCAACAAAAACCAATATTTTTATATAAAATTTTAGCAACTTAAGTACATCTTGACCCAGAAAAAGAATATAAACACATCCAAGATTAAATAGAAATTGATTTAAAACTGTGTAATTTAATATTATTGTATAATATATATTTTTATTTAATAAAAAATGTTTGAAAGTAGTGCTTAAAATTGAATTATATATTTATTAAAATTAATAAAAAAGTTTTGTTTTGAAGTGGAGGGGCGTGGCTTCTTTTATTTGACAATAAATGTCTAATTAAAGTACAGTATAGCAAAGTCTTCTTGTTTATTAATTTAAATTAAAGCAGTGATCTCCAGAGTGAGACACACGTGCCGCGGGGAGGGGGGGTAATTTAAGTTTTAAGGAGGACAATTCGAAAATGAGTTATTAACAGTGAATTTGAAAGCCTGCTAATTGTTGTCATATGATTCTCTCTTTCCACAATCTGAGTTTGTGAGTCTTCGTGTAATGTGAACTTCTTTTATATTCTAAGTCTTAATAATGATGTAATATATTAAATAACATTATTTTTAGTGTGGATGCATCCAAGTTTCTTTGTAATGATTTACAACCTCAATACTATTATTTCCAATAACTTTTGGCCTATATCTATTATTTGTACCAACACATAAATTAAAGTCTCCAAAAAAGATCTTATAATGGTATTGATGTAATAGTGCTATCCAACAAGGGATAAAAACATTTCTCTGAATTCTCTGAATCTAACATTGGTACATAGATACTGATCAAATGAGCTCTAATACCATTATGCAAGGCACTTTTTAAGATCATTAATCTTTAATTGGTACAATGAGAAAATTCCAAGAATAAAAAGTTACTAAATCAGATTTTACAAATCCAACACCATGCATTCTTCTTTCACTAACTGTCCTGCCTTTCCAAAAAAAAAATTGTATCCATCCATCTATTTTAATAAATTTTCTCTAAAAAATGAGTTTTCAACCATGGGTGCATTATTCCATTCTGCTTTTGAAAAGTTTGTATTATGCAAAGTTCACATATTCTATGTATTGATATTTAGAAAAAAGGTTTATATTTGTGATACTTACTATTAGTACTGTCACTGCCACTTACTATTCCACCACTATTCATTTTATTCTTACTATTCTTATTATTACTACTAGTGAAATAAGTAATCAGTCAGGCTCAACAATATAACTTGACTCTGTGGATCAGATCATTTTTAGATTACATTTTCTAGGCTCTTCAACTTCCATGGTTGACAGGAAGATTGCTAAATAGGGCTGTTTAAACCTACAATCTTTTCCAATTGAAAGTTCTCTCCTACGAACACAGTTTCAAACCAACTCATTGATGAATGTATTGTCTCAAGCAAAGATCACAACTAAGGACTGCCAGTTACTAATCCTATCTCCATCATTGTTTTTTTTTAATTTTTGAGGGTATGATTTTAAAAAAAAAAAGAAGAAAAAATATTGGATTAGAAATGCTGTGTGTAATTAAAGGATGGAAATGTTGCCGTACAAATGCACAATTTACTTTGAAGAGTTGTCCAATGGCATGATAGGCTCACAATGACTAGGCCCTACAATAAGTAATTGAAGAAAAAATGGAGACAGAAAACACTGTTTAAATCAAAAACAGAACCTAGTATTTGATGAACCAACATCATATTCTACAAGGCAGCAGAAGCTCTTTGTCAGGCACTGTTTATTTGATATTCATAGTTGGCCTTTATATTTAAATGCTATTCCACTATCCACCATTTGTGGAATCTGTTGGTAATCTAAGTACAGCACCTAACTGTGACATGGTTATAGCCAGAAAGGTTAAAAAATAGTAATATTGTAAATTCATCCAAATTCAATTATGTAATAAAAAGGGATGTAACTATATTAGAACCATCACTCTCCCAAGATATATAAACAACTTTTAATAAAAACCTTTTAAAAGATATAATAACATCTGGCCTGATAAAGAATGATTTATTATAATGCTTCATAAAATATACATTAAATAAATATAAAAAATATTTAGAGGACTGAAATATATGTGAAAAATTGAAATATAACAATTTCTTTAAAATTATAATTAAAATTTTACATACTAAAATATTTTCTTCTTTTGATTTAATGGTCTTATGTCTACAAGAATATTATCACATGAGAAATCTAAATGAAGTGAATTTGTCTTTTAGTAGATGTAAAAAATGGCATGCACTATGCTTTCGTATATTTCTCTCTAAAGTGTTATTTTAAAAATGCTAGTGTGACTTATTATTGTTTTAATCGATTTTTTTAAATAATAAAATTATTTTTTTAAAAAAACCTTTTTTAAAATATAAAAACAAGCCTGGATAATTTATAAATGGAGGTTATAAAAAATGAATTGATAGACATTTTTAGGATACATACATTAATAGTTATTTTTAATTTTAATTTACACTATATTGCAATAAGTTTTATGATAAATTATTGCAAATTTATTCTTTTGAAATTACTACTTTTTATTATATTACTAAAGTTAAATTTAACATTAGTATAGTAATAATTACATTTTTGAATATTTGTTTATAAAAGAAATTGCCTTATATTGCACCGGTCCAATTTTTATGTCCATTCAACAAAATTAGAATCTGAGCAAAAGTACCTCAAATCCAATTATGCCTGAGATACACAGCTCAGGAGAAATCACAAATTTTAACCTATTTGCCCATTCCCCAAATCTATAACAACATAAACAACATCTCTAGTAATACAGATGAATTTAATTCATTCCAGACCCAGAGACACAGCAGAGAGACAGGATATCTTATGCTAAATATGACTAACTAACTAAATTATGAATGAAAAGCTGAATATAGGTGATAATATAATAATTATAGATGGATAGATTAAGGAATGATGAGATTAAATTGATTGACAAATGGCTAACAATGTAATGAAGGAGCAGATAAATTATAACAAAGAGGGTGTCTACCTATGATAAGCAGGATATCAGATAACCCAGATATATTGAATTCTTTAAAATATGGATTATCATAAACAAATATTAAAACTAAATAGAATAATGATTTGAACTTGAATAAATTGAGATACAAGTTTTAATGAATGCCCTTTGACATAGTCATTGGTATATTATAATCATAGGTTTCATGTGAGTAATCTTAGAATTTGAATACTCATAGGGTTACATAATTTAATATTTGTACAGTACATGATCTCAACACTAATGTGTCATTTAAGGAAAATGTGAATGGAGAACTTAACTCAGGATAAATGATACATATAGTATATAATCAATATAGTGTGGTTTAATATGCTAATAATAATTAGATATCAATCTCTCATAAATAATTTAATAATATTAATGTCACTTTAGAATTAAAAGAATATGTAACTAATGACTGTCATGAAATATAAATAATGAATGAGAAGTCAAGCATTAGTGGCCTAGTGATTAGCATAGTTGCCTTCCAAGCAGCTGGCCTGGGTTCACTACCTGGTCAATACATTTGGCATATGAAAAAAAATGAATGAGAATCTTTTATTATTTATAATCATGACTGAATTCATATATATAGTAATAATACTGTCATTGGTGTGTAATTGCTAATTTAGATAAATATTATTGATGAAAGATAATAATATAGGTTACAATGATTATGGGACATGAATATTCAATTATTCACACATTTAACTTACTAAGATTTTATTTACCTATAAAATTAATCTAGTTTAATTTTCTAATATATAGAGAGAATTACTAACACATCCAAGGATTCGTTTACCTGAAAAGGTGGGCAGCTTAATACAAGCTTTATTCATGACATTACAATAAAATTAATATTAATAAATAAAAAATAGGTTACTATTATTACAGCATTATGACTTACAGATATTAAAGGAGCATAAATATAAAATAGTAATATGTTGTGGTCCCTAACATGAATAGAAGCAATAGAAAGGTTTGGTCCACTTGGAACCAAGAAGATGCTTTATCATATATTAGAGAAAGAGGAGAGTATGTCTGTGCTTTTGATGGAACAGTACCTCAAGACATGGTGTGTAGGAATTGCAGTGGGCCAGCTTTCTGGGGTCATTCCATACAGACCATTTACTATGTTAACCTAAAAGTGGTCCAGACCAGGAGAGTGCATACCCCATGGTTGGAACAAATAAGACAAGATAGGACTGAAGTTCCTGGTGATCCCAAAATGACAAAGCAAAAATATGATAATTAATACTGCTGGCATATGTTAGCAATGCTAAAATAAGTTAATCAGATCCCTAACAACATTGATATATCAATTAAAACCCTAAATAAATCTAACATCAAGCATAATGGCATGACTAAATATTAAACCATATTATAGGTACAAATATGACCTTAAATAACAGTTAAAATGTCATACATAGGGAAAGAGCATATTATCTCTTCATTTAAATAAACCCCACATATGTTTTAAATAGGCAATATAACTATAACACAAAATATAATGCTCGACTGGTATTATGAGGAAATGGTTAACTTATTATGCTCAAAGAAGTGAAGGTCATTGAGATTATTTTCAAAATATTGCAAAATGTAATTTAATCAATAGTGTTCAGCAACTAATGAGAAATTGATATTACTAATAGAAGAAGGGCAATGTTAATAACAATCTTCCATTAACATATATAAGGTTATATTCAATCATGATTCAACTGAGCGAGCATGTGTTTGTAAGAAAACTTAAAAATATTAATTAAACCTCCCATTAATAATCAGATTGAATATAGTAATAAATTAGGTTTGCAAGGTTGGGTCTAACTGGTATATTAACTCAAATCCAAATCAAAATACATAAAACATAATACAATACAAATTGATTAAATTTGCCACACTAAAATAAAGAAATATATATAATGTGAAACAGATGAAAAGAAATTACAGATTTATATATTTATAGAGTTATAGAAAGTCATTACATAAGAGATTAAATGCAATAAATATCACCAGCACTACATCACCAGTTTATTAGTAGACAAGGAATTATATTTACAAAGATTAATAAAGTATACATAATTGAAATAGGAGTGCGAGAGTTCTTTAAAGTGGCATTAAAATGGTTACCTTGTGATGATATGTAGACTTGATGACCAGATTGATTAACATTCTCACAAAACAGTTTACACTAAAGCATGGGAAGCAATACTTAGTTCATTGGGTGGTAGGTAACATCATGAAATCACATTATACACTTAATTAGGGGTTTTGTATAACAGAAATAGCATTATTGTTCAGAGACAATCTTTGGGAAGCTCAGGGAAAAAGTGAATTTGTCCCACCACTTGAGTGTCATATTATTGAAGTTTTGAGTGACGTGGATTCTGTTAGCCCATGAACACACCCAAAAAAAATATTTTTCATTTCTTGTTCAATTCAGTTAATTTATCCAGTTCTATTATCTCAGAAATGCTTTTAAAGAATAACCGAAGGCAATACAGATACCAAATTACCTCATGCGATCTCAATCAGCAGGAAGTATGCTTTTGTCTTTAGACCTAGTAGAAGATATAACTGAATAATAAATTCCCAAAAATAAATATAATTCTAATTAAATTATTAGCCTGGCCAAAATTAATTAAACAAGTGACCTTTTCATTAAACTAATGTGTCACTCTTTTGTTCACTAAATTTAAGTTATGCTAATTACCTTCCAGAACTTTCTCAAGTATTGCATCAGCTTCTATAACTATTTCATATAAGCTAATGCTGGAAAAAAAATAGTTAAAACAAATGTAATAATAATATTTTATATAATGTTATAGGTATCCATTATACATATACACACATACATGACTTCATATGGTTATGGATTTAAATATTCCCAGTCTTTAAGCTACAATTAACCTTATAAATTAAACACGTATAGATAAATATTTAAATTATTATGGGAGGGTGGGAATAATTACATGTATATGTGTGCTTACACTCTCTGATAACCCAAGTGTGTGAGCAAATGGGTTTGAACCCCATCTTATGGTTAATCATATACTTGTTTGTGTACGAGTATACATATGTAAAATTGTATATATATGTATTAGTCAAATTCAGGTAGTAAGTAATATGTATTTTCCCATCCAACTTATATCAATGTTATTACTCAATAAAAGTAAATTTATATATCATCCAATATTTATTTTGTTCCAAAAAAAATCCTCTTCCACTTAATGTTTTGAATAAAAAAAACTGTTATTAATAATGATTGGTAAGTATTATTATATATTGTTTTAATCAAAATTTTATATAGAATAATTTAAAAGTATAAATATATATTTTTTTAAAATTCATATGAAAATTTACAATTTATGAATAAATTTAAAATTAATAATTTTTAAAATGTTTAAATTCTTTATTTTAATTTTATGTTAATGATTGTATTTTCTCAGCATTATTATTTTTTATAGTATTTTAATTTTATATAACATATAATATTTTTATTTTATTGTTATGCAATCTAATATTATTCTGCAAATTGCTTCTTTAACCAAATGCATAAAAAATTAACATGGCTTACTGTGAAGCAAAATATTTAAGACGTGTTAGGTAAATACTATTGTGTTACTATATAACATGATTTCAGCTAGCATGTTCAATTTTAATTGGGTTTGCTTAGTAATATTTTAGCTGAAATTTTAGTCTAGATTATTACACAGAATTCCCATTATAATTCAATGCTTATAAATAAGTCCATGAAAATTAATAAATTAATATACTTATTCATTCATTAAAAACTCAGAGATGTTGTTGTTGTGGTTCTAATTTTAAAATAGGCAAAACTCTCCATACAGTGGTGCCACTCGGTGCAAGCCAGAGTAAGCAATGGATGCCAGAAGGCTTGTGCATAAAATCCCCAATCTAGTGCCTACTCATCCAATAATCTCAGACTCTTTGGCTTCTGGCCTTCGTCAATGAGGAGCCTTCTGGCAGCCAGTGATTACTCTGGCTTGCACTAAGTAGCAATACTGCATGGAGAGTTTTTCCTGTTTTAATAACAGTCATAAGCAAGCATAAGAAATGATGATCATATGATGTTTATTGACTTCAAATTTTCATGCATATAAAATATCTCTTCTGATTTAGTACTTTTATAAAAGAGTATTAAACTAAAAGTGTTATACTTTTGATTTAACAGGTCAGATAAATAGTATTATGATTATTACATTATATATTTTGAATTAATATGATCAATTATAATAACTATTTGCCTAGTTACAATGGAGATATAATTTTAATTTATATTTTTACATAGAAATTCCTGTTATATTTTTGTGTTTACACACGTATATGTATAACTTGTTTTTGAAATCATATAGATATATTTAGCAATATATCAATCTCCACTTTCACTTTCACTATTAGATTCAAAACATGTGGCTTACATTTTAACAGATTAATATAGGAATTTTAAAATGTTACTTATTCTTTTTGTATACTAGGAGAGAATTCTTTTTTTAATATGGTTTATTTTTTTCAATTTAAAATGGGTGATTATATTTAAAAATAGTTTGCAGAGATGTTTGAACAGTAAATTTATCTTAATCTTATGATTATATGATGTAAATGAATTAAATAGTTCGTAAAGTAAATAGTTTATGTTAAATAAATATGAATTGCCTAAATCTTGATAAAAAAATAGCTGACATGGGCAAAAACTCCTTATTTACATTCTTATATTCGCTCTCATCTTTAAAAATTCTATATAAAGAACATAAGAACAGACTACTCCTGGTTACTAATTTACTTTTAACATATATATAATTAAAGCAAAAAATAATGCTGAAAAAGATGAATTTAAGAAGCGTACACCTATTGGAAAATTTGTCTTACAAAATGATAAAGATATGCTATTGAGAAAGGAAAGGATGTGAAATTAAGAATAGAAAAAAATTATTACAGGGTGATTTAATAATTAAAAAGTATATGGAAATGTAATAGATAGATTGAAGGTATATATAGAAGAATGTAAGTCTATCTGCCAAGTATTGAACTTTTTAAAATTTTTAGACTATTAAAACAAAACAAATCAAAATAATAAAATTGTAATGCTGATGGGATAAATAATAATAATATATAAAAACAATAAGATAATTTAAAGATATGATAGACTGCTTGAAGTAAATGAGTGGTCAGATAAAGATAGTGGGGTTTCTTTCAATACTTATTAATGGGATAAATTTAAACAAAGTTTGCAAGTTATTTTATGACAATGTTAGAGATCAGATAATGTTATTAATTTTTTTGAGATGTGATATAAATCCATTAGATAAAAGAACTTATTTAAAAGGGAGGAATTACATTTATTAAAAAACCCCACTAAACATCACATGATTACCATCTTGCACCCATTGATTACTCTGGCTTGCACTGAGTGACACTACTGTATGGAAAGTTTTGCCTGTTTTTAAAAAAAAATAGGGAGCAAAATATTAGAGGATTAATTTATATAAATATAAGCAAACATGTAATACTATAATTAAAAATGAAAGGATATGTTTTTTTATTAAGTACGGGAATAAAGTAAAAAAATGTAGATGGATGGATAGAAAGATTATAGATGATGTGTGGGAAATATATATATATAATATTATAAATCAATGTCTGTATTTCTTCAAAATAATATACGCAAATTTATAAATAAATATTTAAAAATACAGTATTTAAAAGCTTATAAAAAATATATGTATAACCGTCACTTAGGAGCACTTTCAACCAACTTGTGGCTTTGTCAACTATCACATTTAAAATGTCAGCTTTCCCATATGTCAACTTTCCCATAATTCTGTGATCTTAATGTTTGCTGCTTGCCTATTAACCAAATGTTGCTTGTATTTACATATCAACATCGCCTCTTTAATTTTCCTTTTATTATTATTTCTTTCAATTTCCAATATTTTTACATTGTTATAATTAAAATCAAAACCATATATACATGATTTATTATGGTCATAAAAGATAGAAGCTGATAAATTATCATTATTTTTAAACTTTTGTTTTGTATTTTGAACCCTTTTAAATAACAATAAGTGTTCCTTTGTTCTTTTTTCCAACGTGCACCTCGATTCACCTATATATCCACAGCCTCACCCACATGTCCATTTGTAAATGATACAATTTTTATTTGTAAATAAAGTTTTATCCTTTGAATTGTTTATTAATTTATTTAATGTAGGTGGTGCATAAAATGCAATATCACATATTCCTTTATAAATTTTCTTAATGAAACTTGCCTGTTGATTTGAAATATATGCTATTGATATCCACAATTTTTTATCAGAAGAATTAACACTTTTATTATTTTTATATTTATAAGTAAAATTTTTAATATACTATAATAAATCATGTATATATGGTTTCGATTTTAATTATAACAACGTAAAAATATTGGAAATTGAAAGAAATAATAATAAAAGGAAAATTAAAGAGGCGATGTTGATATGTAAATACAAGCAACATTTGGTTAATAGGCAAGCAGCAAACATTAAGATCACAGAATTATGGGAAAGCTGACATTTTAAACGTGATAGTTGACAAAGCCACAAGTTGGTTGAAAGCACTCCTAAGTGACGGTTATACATATATTTTTTACAAGCTTTTAAATATTGTATTTTTAAATATTTATTTATAAATTTGCATATATATATATATATATACTTAAAAATTATGTGGTGCACTTTTGGTATGTTCTTTGCCATATTTGTTAAAATTGCCATCAATGTTAGGGATAAGATCCTATATGCTAACACCAAGAACCACAGATGATCTCCTAACCATTCATTTAGTAAAGATTAATTTGTTTGCTTTAAGAAAATTGATCTTTACTAAATGAATGTTTAGGAGATTATTTGTGATTTTTGATGTTAGTGTATGGATCTCGTGTCTAACATTGACAGCAATTTGAACAAATACAGCAATGTACTGATCAAAATTACACTGTGTAATTTTTAAGTGTGTATATATATATATATATGTCATATTATTATTACTATTTGCGGGATATTCCGTGTAGTGAAAAAGCTAAATGCTGACGTTTCAGTACAATATCAAGTACCTTCCTCAGAGCGTGCTCTGAGGAAGGTACTTGATATTGTACTGAAACGTCAGCATTTAGCTTTTTCACTACACGGAATATCCCGCAAATAGTAATAATAATATGACATCTTTTATTCATGAAAATATTGGAATATATATATATATATATATATTATAACAGGACAGCTCTTTGTGGTATGCACAAAGGTGAGTGGGTTCCTCCTGTGAGTATAAGACTGTATCTTTATTGTCTACATTCATGTATGCCTACATGTAGTTTACTCTGATATTCTGGATTTTGAACTGCATGGAGAATGTTGTATGGTGCTCACGTTCAGGTAATACTTGTATCACTGTATATTGTATACATGCAAATAATAATTGTGATATGTGCATAAGGATATGACTTAAATTAAGACAAAAAGAAATTTATTTTATTACTTGGATAGACAAAATCTATGAGGTATGATCTTTATTATCAAATAATCTGATCATTATAAATGGGACAAGATAAGACAGTACCTAATATATATATATATATATATTCAACATTCATATATGTACAACACCTACACTTTCATTAATTGTTTATTCTAAAGTTTGTGTTAATTATTAATATTTTTTTAAATATATTTTCTATATATATATCTTTTTTACTATTTGTGTCTTAAACTTCTAACTCTCTTTCATTGTACTCACATTGTACAAGAGGTTTTTTAAACTATCATGTCATTAACTAAAAAAATATAAAAAGACAAGATAAATGAATATATATATATATATAATATGAAGATCGTTTATGTTAATCAGGACTTTAGTGGCTATTTTTTATGGGATCAGAATGGGAAACATTGGTATAAACCAAGCATAAATGAAGAATGACCACATATGTCTAAATGAATTTTCTCTAATTTTGTTATAAATTTTCTTTTCCAAATGCTAATCCATGTATATATATATATATGTGTGTGTGTGTGTGTGTGTGTGTTCATTAAATTTATTTAAATGTTAAAACACATTTTGTGGTTTATTTTTCTGTGGTTAAATTCTGCTAAGTCATATTTTTATGCACATATCACATTGGCACATATACAATATACTATACACACTCCTATGAAGTGGTATAGATTCATTTTAGACATATTAAAAATATGGTTATACAAATATTACCTGAACCTGAGGACAATAACAACATCTCCTGAGTCAAAATTCAGAATAGCAGGAGTAAACTACAATTTGTAAGCAATAGATTAAATGTAGAATCAGTAGTTATTTAGATCTTATTCTCTTCTCCCTAAAATATGAGTTTAATGTATGTAGGTATGCATGAATGTAGATAATAAAGATACACACTTATATTCATCAGGAGAAACCTATTCACCTTTGTGAATACCATGAAAAGATCATTCCATTATATATGGTGCATCCAATCATTGGGCATGAATCACATATATTTAAATTACAATTTTCAACACATTTAGTCACATATGAGTTTCATATGAGGTTAATAATTCTTAAGCTTGAAAATTGTATATCAGTATCACCTCTATTATGCATACAAAATATATTGATTGGTTTAATATGTTTGTCTATTAATGTTCAATTTTATACTCCCAACATAAACATAACTTAAAATTCATTTGGATGTGACAAGTTGAATTTGAATACAGTAAGATACTAAGAATTTAAAATACAAATAAAATAGATGATAGTCAACAATTAAACTTGAGTTGAAATTGGGAGCTTATTAAAAAAATGGGTCAAATTAGGACATCAATTCCTAGGGATATAAAATCATAGCTTGGCATGATAGTAGAAGTGATAACAATAACTAATACTTCCATGATGAAAACTATAATACAAAATAATTTTATATAGTTTGAAACTTAAGATAATCTATAGAGTAATAAATTAAAATAAAATAGTAAAAAAAAAAATTAATGGTTACAAGAAGTCAATCTAAAATGCTTCCAGTTGAGACTGATAGTAATATGAAAAAAGAAATGGAAATGCTAATTGAAGTAGTTAGAGAAGATGTACAGGATAATATGTTAAATAATATAGATAAGGAAGGGAAGGTAGATATATTTGCAGGGAATTCAGTAGTAAATGTCCAGGCCTCAGAAGCCAATAAAACTCTAGATAAACCTATGGAAAAGAAAGAAAATAATAAGGATTAATCATTAAATCAAATGATGTTAATGATGCAACAAATGATGGAAAACATAAGAATGAATAATACAAAGATAGAAAGTCTATCCAGAAATATGAGCACAAATATATCTGTGAAGATAAAAAGTCTATCCAAAAGGATGAAAGCAGTTATGTCTATAAAGATAGAAAGTCTATCTGAAAAAATGAAAGCAGACGAACAAAGTATAAATGCAGACATACCTATAAAGATGGAAGATATGTCTACAAAGATGGAAAATCTATTTGAAAAATGAATAATATAAAGATGGATATAATAGGTGAAGTATCCAAAAAATAAATAATGTAAAAATGGAATTAAAAGATGAGATATCATGAAGACATATTGACATGGATAATAAGGTACAAAAACTAAAATTGAAGGTAAAATAAACGCTATGATCATTGAGACAAAACACATAGAGGATAATTCCAAACTTAATTTGGAATTAAAGCTAGAAGAAACTAAAGATAATTATATTTTATCATGATGAAACAATAAGAATCAAACAGACTCAAATGCCAAAAATATTACAGGAGATCGGAGAAAAAGACAAAAGAAAATAAAATTAATAAATTTCTGGACCCCAGCAGGTAGTGACATTTATAGTAAAAATAAATTCAAAATGTTTCTTAAAGATACTGTTCCTAAAGCAATTATCATCTATCAAAATGGAATATTTCCATACCATGCTAACTTTATAGAGGAGAAATATCATAATTATGATAACATTTAAAAAACTTTAAAGGTAGTGACCAGGCGTAATTGTCTTAAATGTAACTAGAAATAGTATACAGCTTTTTATAATGGAAGAGACAATTGGAATAAAAAGTTCAATAGATGGATGATACTTAAAGTTAAAATAAGTAAAATAAATAGGTTCAGTTCATTATTTTATGATATGATGATGAATAGAAAAAGCAGACCTTATTGTAAAAGATTATCCAATAATGTTAATAATACCCCAATGACTGCCAGATACTGGAATAGTTATGACCATCTGTAAAAAAGGAAAATATCAATCACAGATAAATCTCAGTTATGGATTAGTGAAAAAAGAAATTTTTTTTATATAAACATACCATCTTTAAACACATTCACATTAATTTAATGAAAAATTTATTTTATAAATATCCTACCAGGCTTAAAGTTAATTTATAATTGAAAATACTATTGATCTAAACTTCACTGTATGAATTATCTTATTGCATAAAAGATTGTGTGAAGTGTCAATTAAAGTCATAAAATATAGTTATTACATATAAATCCATTTATAAATTTATATGTCTTTGAATTAAATCTATTATAATTTAAATATATTAAGCTTACAACCATGCCTACAATGTTATAGATTTTAAAATAAATTGTAACTTATTAATAAACAATCAAAATGATTCATTTTTACTGTAGGAAAAGTAAATGATAGGAATACTATAAAAGAAAAACAATTTTAACACATCCCAATTTTTTTTTTCAAAAATCGTGCTTAGACATGGTAAAGTGTACATTGATCAAGGAGAAGATCAAATGCATATGTATCATATAATGATTGAAAAAAGACAGAATAAGATAAAAATAAAATTAAATCAAATCAGCAATTAAAAATTTGAGATTAAACTATTTATTAAAACGTACATAATAAATTTCCTAAAAGAATTCATGTTACATAAACTCTGTAACACTTATAAGGGTCTATTCATTTTCATTAAATGTACCAATACAAAGAGTTAATAAGCTTATAATGAAGATGATACCAAAGGAACTTACTGCCTAAAAATATGGAAAAATGGAATGGAATTTTTCTTTCTTTACCCTTTTTTATAAAAAAAATGTATATATAAATATAGAGATAATTAAACTAATTAATACCAAATAAAACTTTCACAAGATGTAAATGTGATTTTATGTAATGGTTATTAGGATTACAATTAAATAGATCAAAGAATGAAAGGGTAAAGAAAGGGAAAATACAACCTAGAACTTGTCTGAAAATATATTTAAGGAATGAACTCTTATGAATAAATTATGGATTCATTTCTAAAATCCATAATGGACTATATTACTATTATGGAAATGGAGACTGATTGCTAACAAGTGTCAAATTTATAAATAAATTACAACTGACATGTTTAATGGATGCCAGAGAAAATCCAGTTTGCCTCATTGATACTTTTCAATAAGTCTCTACATAAAATAGGCATAGACTAGCTAAAATACAACTTAGCAGCAAATAACCAGACCTTCCATCATACACACTCTATAAATAATAAACATGGCTTGAAATAAATTAGATCTGATAACACCAAAGATATTAAGAAAGACACATTGTGTGAAAAGTATTATTAAGAAGAGAATAAGAAGCCAATAATCCATAGTCTAATATTACATGATAGACTAATAAATATGTGTAAATGAATCCACTGGATTCACACCCATCAGAATACAATTGGGACAAAATACCTCAATTTTATTTTGTACACCTATGCCTATGCTGATAGAATCACCCATTGATCCAGAAAAGGCTTGAATAAGGCCTAAAACAAAATGTTAACAGTGAGTGAAAGACATAACAAACTTCAAAAGTAAAGTAAGTACCATTTTAAAATAGGTGATAAAGTTTTCATTAAGACACCCCTTATAAGTAACCCCAAAGAATTTATCTTCCACAAATTTTGTGATCTATATAAGGGGCCATTTACTATCATCAAATGAGCTGGCCCAAATGCATATTGGATAGATAAAGGCAATGGTGTCAAAGGACATACAATGCCCAAAGTATTAAGCCATACCATGGTGTCAAATAATAGATTCACCAATAACTTAAAACAAAATACAATGCTAGAGATTACAAGTCCAAAAATTCAAATATTATCCAACAATATATATATTGAAGTGGTAAATCTGTAGTACATATTTAACTTCACTGTCTGATGACACGACATACCTTTAAAGTAGGGTTTGAACCAGTTTATATGTTTATTTGGTCATCCAGGAATGTTAAGCACACGCATAAACACATAACTTCCACCCTGTTTATTTAAGAAATGATTATGTGTAACCAGTTGAATTATTATTTTAGCTTAAGTATATTTTATTTTCAAGCTTGTAAATTCCCTTCACTTAGATAATTGTGAATGTGCGTATATGTATTACAGATATAAAAATGAATACGATTAATGTAAAGCTAAAGCAATGCTAGAAAAATCTAAAAAGTATTATTACAATTTAAAAATGTCATTCTCATTTAACTATTTCAAGTCAAACCAAAAATCATATTTTAAAGTTATTTGCAATTTTAAAAATACATTTAAATAATGTTTTTTGGAACGTATTGTTTACATCTTCCAATATTGCTAAATTTCAAGTATAGGAGGAGCAGAAGTTCTAGGAACGCACAGAAGGAGTTCAAATCACTCTTCTCTCTCATATTCGATTAGAGAGTGGAAACAAAATGGACTGTGAGTAAAAGGAATTTGCCTCCCTGATCTTAAATTGCATTTGTTCTGCCTCCCTGCTATGCCATCGCTACTTGAGAACTATTATGTTTAACTGTAAAAGAATATTGGAAGATGCCTACCATTATTTTATTAATATTGTGCCTTGCTAAACTTCGTATACGTTATTGTAAGTGGCCACCATAACTTTAGCATACTAAATCAGTTGCTTATATGCAAAGTAATAACCGCATTAAATCTGTGCTATGTTTTCTAATGTAAATTAAATTGTTTATATTTATTAAATTATTATGTTTTAATAATTACTCATGCGTTGTGTCTTACTGACTCTCACTCATTGAATTCCATTAAATATTTATAATAGTGTTAGTAATGTTTAAAAGTTATAATTGATTATTTTAAATGAACATTTCTCTCTAGGTTGTTCTATCTTTGCTCATTCTGGATGGATACTATTTTATAATTCATGTTTCTTTTGCAATGCTAGCTGTGTGCAATTCATTTAAAATTTATAAATTGTCCCTTCACATAAGATATTTGATTGAGCCAAGATTTGATATTATTTATTTACATTAGTTACTCTATAGATCTCATGTTTCTCTGCTGTGTCTCTGGGACCAGAATGAATAAAATTTCATGTTATCATCAGAAGTGTTGTTTATAATGTTATAGTTTTAGAGAAGAGCAAATAGGGCAGAATTCATGATTGCTCCTGACCTGTGTATCTCAGGCATGAATGGATTTAGGGTACTTTTGCTTAGATTCTAAACCTTGTTAAATGAACATACAATTCTGACCGGTACAATATATATATATAATTAAAATTTTATATGAAACAGTGACATTGTCTAAAATCACTACTGATAAACATGGATAATATAATAGACCATGAATGACCCAATAAAAATAAAAATCATGGACCTATCTTAACCTAACCATGAAAAAAGTCAAAGAATTAAAAATAGAAACCATCTCAAATAATTTTACTGGGGGGATGTGTAATGGATGCCTCGAACACCTCTTCAATAAACAGTACACACCATGAGGACCAATCACCATTCAAGCCTTATGATATTAATGTTACTTATTAAGTAATATAATTAGGTAATGTTAGAGCATATAAACCAACAAACCAGTTATCACAACCTAAGCCTTAAAGCCAAATATAAATAAAATTTAAACCAAAATTTAAACAAAATCAATCAAATGGAAGTAACAATTAATCATTACCACAATCAACATTAAATGTATTGTGCTTACAAACACAAAAGAAACAACATATAATAGATTTGATAAATAAACTTAATATAATATTAAAGTGAAGAAAAACCAAATATTTATTTATTTTATTATTTTAACAAGGTGCTTATGTTAATACATAGCAAAGATGACATCTACAATAAAGTATAAAAGTTGAGCATGAACATGGCTTAATATACATTAGAATTTTAACAAACTTTTTTGTTCAAGAAGGAAAAAGAAAGCCTTTTATATGAGTAAAAAAAATCTTCCATTTTTTGCACAAAGGAACTGAAAGAAAATTTAAAATGCAAGGAGAAACATTTAGTTCTAAAGCATCTAATCAAAAAGTTCAAAACTTCTTAATTTATAAACAAAAATAAAGTATTTGAATCTCTAAAATGACCAATGATTCCTCGCTTTAGATTTTTGAATTTAAATCTAAAACATATAATAGCAGAAGGGATATTGATATTTCTCCAATCAATTTAAACCACAAAAAGTAATATAAGTATTGACTAAAGTAATTATGCATTGCTAAATGCAAAGGAAAACATTGTGGAAGCAAGGTCATTGTCCATGGAGCTAGAAATCATCAAAGCCAATATGGGATTGTCCTATCTCTCTATACCTGGATTGATAAACATTGTAACAATCCATCATAAATTCTTACTCCTCACTTCAAAATTCCAGTTTGAAGGCTTCCATTGGATATTCAAATTTTCAGCTATGCATAAAGGAATTACCATGGATTATGAAAACAAGCCATAAGAACACTGTCCATATGAACTATAAAGACAAATCATAAAGTTGATGTCATCTATATTTATATTTAATTGTTTGTATGCTATGTATAATAATTTAATTTTCTTTATTTTATTATAGAACCAAATAGCTTTAATTTAGAATTTATTAAATTAAAAAGAAATTTATTTTATTACTTGGATAGACAAAATCTATGAGATATGATTTTTATTATCAAATAATCCGATCATTATAAATGGGACAAAGTAAGACATTACCTAATAAATATATATAAAGACAACATTCATATATGTTCAACACCACAAGTTATTCTAAAATTTGTGTTAATTATTAATATTTTTTAATATATTTTCTATGCATATTTTTGTTTTATTATTTGTATCTTAAACTTATAACTCTTCTTCATTGCACTCACATTGTATATAACAAGGCGGTCTTTTAAACCATCATGGCATTAACTAAAAGATATAAAAAACAAGATAAACGAATATATATATAATATTGTATATAATATGAAGATCGTTTATGTTAATCAGGACATTTAGTGGTTATTTTTTTATGGTATCAGAATGGTAAACATTGATATAAACCAACTGTAAATGAAGAATGATCACAGATGTCTAAATGTGTTTTTTCTAATTTTGTTATAAATTTTCTTCTCTAAATACTAATCCATATATATATGTGTGTGTGTTCATTAAATTTATTTAACTGTTTAAAACATGTTTCTTGGTCTATTTTTATATGGTTAAATGCTGCTAAGTCATATCCTCACACACATATGACAATTATTATTTGCATATATATAATATACTATACCCACTCCAATATATTAAGAGGTATAGACTCATTTCACACATATTAAGAATACAGGGATACAAATATTACCTTAACCTGAGGACCATACAACATCTCCCTGAGTTCGATATCTGGATTAATGGAAATAAAATACAATACATAGGCAATAGGTTAAGGGTAGAATCAGTAGTTATTTAGATTTTACTCTCTTCTCTCTTAACTATGAGTTTAATGTATATAGGTATACATGAATGTAGACAATAAAGATATACTTTTATATTCATCAGGAGAAACCTACTCACCTTTGTGGTACCCATGAAAAAATCATTCCATTACAATATATATATATTATATATATATATATATATATATATATATATGTAATAAGTAAAGTTTGATATCTGTATTCATTTCACAATATATGTAATATACAACAGTACAATTTACATAAATTACATTCTTTTAGAAGTACTTTCGACTATACACTTTGTAGTCTTTATCAACTCTATAACATTGAATAATCAAAAGAAGACAACCTTTAATAATACCCATAGTTCAATTCAGATTTCCCACAATTCTGTTATCTTAACATTTGATGACTGGCGATTCATTAACATTTGATGATTTCTTGAAATCAACATAGCCTCTTTTATTTTACGTTTATTATGACAAAGTTCAATTTGAATAATTTTCATATTTTTATAATCAAATTTAAATCCATATTGACAAGATTTATTATGATCAAATATAACAGATGATGAAGTTTTATTTACATCTATTCCAGATTGATTCTTTTTTTGAATTCTATTATATAAAAGCATATGCTCTTTTATTCTCTTCTCAAATGTACACTTAGATTCACCAATGTATTGTACGCCACATCCACATATCAATCTATATATAATAGAATTTTGATTAAACTTTGAATTTTGAATTTTAGAATTATTAAGTAATCTATTTATGTTATTTGTATTTTGATATATATATTGATTTGTATATTATATATATATATATATTAAAAAGAACCAAGTATGTGTTATGCATTAATGTGTAACTTGGTTTTATAAATATGAAAGAGAGTAGAAATTTGAAAAAATGGAGGCTTGAAAAGATTTTTATAAAAGAAAAGTTAGATTTGTTAGCAATTATAGAAATTTATTTGGAAGATGAAAAACTGTATTTTTACAAATGTAAATGAATAAATTGATATGTTTTTGACAAGAAAGATAGGGATTGAAAATTGGTAAGATGGAAAAAATGAGAGTATTAGGGAAGTTGCACAGTAAAGACAATTATTTTGTAAAACATATTTAAAGGATAATTTTATTTGTTTTGGCTCCAGTAATTTAAAAATATTTATTGTGTAAGGTGATCTTCGAATTATTATTTGCATGTAAACAAAACGCAAATTTATCTTTTTAAAATAACATGTTATGACATTTTTAGTTATTAAAATGATTTTAAAGTTGTAAAATACAAGTTGAATTAATATTTACGTCTGGAATATTTTTACTCGATTTTTACATTCCGAATAAATCACCACACACTACCATCTGTTTGATGTTTTGGTAACATATTAATTTTAATAAATTTATTGTGTAAAGTGATATTCGAATTATTATTTGCACGTAAACAAAACGCAAATTTATCTTTTTAAAATAACACGTTTGCTAAATAAAAGATCTATAAACCGAAATGTATTTTGTATTACTTTAAAAATTGCTGCAAATATTATTTGAAAGTAAAAAAAAAACCAATCACTTTTCAAAATAACGAAGGTCAGAATTGTTTTGAAAGACTGCAATAAAACGGGAGTCGTAAAACTTACTTTAAAAAACATTTTTAGAGAAAAAAAAAACATCGATTTTTAAAAGAAAATAATTTAAAAATACATAGATTTATCCGAGAGTGACACTCAATGTAAGAATATTAAATTTTAAAGCAGATTTAAATAGTTATGGTTTTCTATATTATTCACACTTTCACATTACATGCTGTATTTATTTTAAGAACGTGGAGGCAAACCGGAACTAGCAAGCGAATGTAAATATCGCTTCTAAACGGTGCCATTTTTTCCGTGCATGGTGTGGAGAAACAGTGCCACCTAGTGGGCTAGAATGCTGGGTAGTCGCTGCTTACCAGACGATGTAAACTGGATCGGTTTACCTATGGCTAACAGCGCCACCTAGCGGGCAGTAGTGCTGGTTGCTACTAGGCATAATGTTCCTGTGTGTACTCATGGCGAACAGTGCCATCTCGCGGCTGGAACTTTGCGTCATCTGCTTTTGGCCACATGGCATACTGTTGCTGTGCATACGCATGGTGAAAAGCGCCATCTAGTGGCCAGAAGTTGCATCATCTGCTTTTGGCCCCCACCCTGAATATTTCTGCAATTTTTGCAGAAATGACGTCTCTAGCAGTAGCAGGACAGAAAACAAGAAAGAACCAACATTTATTCTAGGTGATATCAATGGTTATATTAAATGAAATTGATATAGATATAAAAATGGCATATGATTGAAATAAAGAATAAAAATTGGAGTTTACATTATTGGCAAAAATTTGAAATATATTGTTGTTACTGTATTAATAAATTAAGAGAAACTAGAAGCAATTAAAAGAATCACACCATTTGTTGAAGAAAGGAAATTAATAGCAATCAAAATTTTATATCAATAGAATTAAAGGTATATTCAGAATATAATAAAAAAGTTTTTAAAAATGAATGAGAAATAAGAAATGATTTAAAATAGTAAAAGAATTATGAAAGATAGTGAATCCAAAACTTGCAAAGTGGCATAATATGATGAAAAAGATGGAAAATGTTTATTTAGAAATGATAATACCAACAAGAAAAATGGTATGTAGTAAAATCACTGTTAAAACACAAGTGAAAGAATCAAAAATTATAAGCTACATAGAATAGCTAATTCGCAAAAAAAAAAAAAAAAAAGAAGAGCTAGAATAAAATTAAACTATAAAATGAGATGAATTTCATAAGTTAATTGAAAAAAATAGTTTGGAAGAGGAAGGCTATGAAATTTTTAGAAATGTATAAAAAAATAAGAAAGAAAAGTAGTTATATTATTAAATTCAAATAGGAAAAGTTGTGAGGATAATGAAGAGTTGGTAAGTGAAGGACAAATGCAAAATTAAATAGAGTATAATATAATTAAAAAATTGAATAAATAAAAGTCTGAATGATAGGCAAGGATGTGAGATTTAGATTATTACTATGGAATTTTAATTAGATAATCTGTAGCAACAACTTCCATAGTGGATAAGATTTGGAAATGGAAGTAAAAGTGGAAAATTTTGAGGAAAATCAAAATTCATTGAATGAGATAAATAGACGATTATTTACTCATTGTTAATCATTTGATTAAAATATCTTATCTTATAGAAAAAATAAACCAATATTTACTGCATTTTATTTTGAGTTGTTAAGGATGATTATGATTTTTCTTAAGGGGAATTTTCAAAAATGGTAATTAAAGGATTTATTATTTAGCATGTGGTTTTTTTTTTTTTGACAGCTTAACTATTAACAAAATATTATAATTTGCGACATTTCGAAATTGATTCATTAAGTTCTTCATTTCTGCATGTATAACTGTAGATTCAACAGTCATTTGTAATGTGATTCATATTTGTGTTTGCCTACATTTACATAGATCAGTTGTGATAGATTTCATTTATGAAGTAGAAGAGGACAATGGTTGTACAGAATTTGTTAATGAGATTTCAATTGCAAAGATTAAATCTAACTTGCTTTATTGGTAAATCTGGAGAGAGAAATATGTTTGGAACATCAAGAATTCCATTTTTATGCCAGGATTCTTTAATTTGTAGATTTTAACTGAACTTCTAAAAGAGATCTTGATTTGAGATTAGTCTTAAGTGATAAGTCAGGGACTTAGTATATATTGAAAAAAAAATTCTAATGCTAAGGAAGAAGTCCATAAATTAATTGTCTTACAACACCAAATAGAGTCAGCCAACTTTCCAAGGAAGTTATTCCTAGAAATTAATTTTGACCTAAGATTAGATAAATGAGAAAAATATGTTAAGCTTTAATCTAAGATTACTCCTAAATAATATGGTGTCAAATTGTGTTTAAGTCTATAAACTAGATGATTCCCTATTGATCTGGTAAAATCTTGAACATATTGTCTTTATTGGATTAGGAATAAGACTACAGTTCATATCCTTACTGAGACACTTTTCTATTTTAGGAAATAATTTTTTTTTTGACAAGTCAAAGCAATATCGTTAGCATAAATACATTTCCTGCATTTTATTTTGGAAAGATCACTGATGAATATATTATATAAAATAGATGAGAGAAGTGAATCCTGTGGAATACCACTCTATAATTTGTGTACTTTACAATTATCCTTGAGTGCCATTTGAATTTTCTTATTTCATAGCATTTTGTCAAATTAATTGTTTTTTGGCATTTAAAACATTTTTTCAAACAGAATCATAAGTTGAAATAAGATCATTGAAAATTGCACCAGTTTTTACTTTATTTTGAAAATATTTTTCGATATGAGTTGTTAAAACTAAAGTTGGTTCACTACAGCTTCTTTTTTATCTATACCCAGTAGGCTCTATAAGTAGATGTCTATGATTTATTGGAAATTTTTTGTTAATGTGATTCTTTCAAAAAGTTTGAAGAAAACACATAATAATGATATTGGATGAGCATTTTTTGAAACTTTGCTAGATTTGGTTTCAAGATTTCCAAAGTTTTGCTAATATTGAGTGATAATTTTTGGATCATTGCTAGGTAGATTTGTTTTTAAGATTGTTATAGTTTGGCTTTTATACAAAATTTTGGGAATAATTTTTGTAAGAATAATGTTACTAAATAATTTTTCCCATCATGTTCTGGCTTTATATCCTAAATTTTTTAATGTGCTTGGGATTTTTCTTGATTTTATGATAATCCAAACACATTCACATTTATCAAAATCTTCAGGTTTCATCATGTTAATAATAGGGAACATTATGAAATAGAAGTTTGCAATTCTGCTCTAATGATGATTTTTGTCATATCAAATTTTTGGGTTTAGAAGCTGGCATATAAGATTAAAAACTTCATTAACACTAACAGTACTAGTTCTATTAGAAGTAGGTAACCTGGTTTTATGGACTCATCTTCTAATATTCTACTTCTCCGATTTGCTTTTCTGCCATTATGCAGTAATTTTATAAGTTTTTCAACAATATTCAGATCATTTGCGAATGAACATTTGCTATAGATATAACTGTTATTTTTGTTTCAACATGAAATGAATTCCTTGTGATATCCTTGAGAATAAATTCTTCAGCAACTGTTATGAGTTTGTTAAGCCTAATGCAATAAGAGGATGCAAAAATTATATTAATTTTCATTTCGTGATATAAAATATATTGGCTACAGTTAGATTTTCTCAAATTTCATCTCACAATAGGACCACATTTAAATTATAAGAATGTGGATTCCAAAAGGGTTTATACTTAGTTTATGTTGACTGTGAGAAATGGTCCAATGGTTTAGCAGGTAATGGCAAAACATTTTTATTGGAAAAAACAAAAATCATGAGTTTCTGTTTGCCACAACTTGAATAAAATATGCCTCTTTGCTTGGAATTAGAAATTAAATGCATATTATTAATTAAAATTCATCAATTCTAAAAATTGATAACTTGCCTGACCCTCATTTACATATCCCAAAGGCTACAATGAGAATTTACTTTTCTTATATATACAAAAAGTGTAGAATGATCTGAAAGAGGAAGGTGAAACCAATTTGTATTTGGTGGTTTGTAAATTATTGCATACATTATTAAAATTATAACAAGTATCATTTGAACTATTTTTAATGGAAGTCATTTGCTTTACAAAATGGGTTGAAGCAAAAATAGCTATATGATATTCATAGTGCATTCTATCAATAGTTAATATAAATCCAACATTTTTTTTAAAAAATAAGCATTAATAGAAAGGTGTTGAGTTTTCTGAAGTATAATTTTAGTTGTTTTGAACAAATAATTTGTAGAATATGTTCATTTTTAGTATTGATATAAATCAATATTATGTTGAAATAATTTTATTATGCTTCCTATGTGAAGAAAAAATTGCTCTGCAGAGAACATATCTACCACTTGGAAATATTTTATGGTCATCAATACTATTCAGACATTTTTCATTTCCAGTGCCTTGGACTCTTACATCTGTAGTCCTGGTTCAGCTATTTCTCGTAATATTGCCGAAGCAAACATTAATAATTTTATTGTATAATTTTATAATTTTCTGCCCTTAACCATGGATTTGTCAAGATGAAGTCTGGTTTTCATATAAAAACTATTGATATCACAAATTAATATATAATATTTACAGAATGAATCATAAAATGGCTATAATTTTTTCCTCTAATTTAGGGATATATAATTGAAAGAAGTTAATTATGAAATTGGGTTAAAATAGAGATTTCATTGCCGTTTATTATTTATTTTGTTTTTAAAAGAACTGGACATTAATAAGATTTTATAGAGAAAATGAGGAAAATACATGTTAAGTGGCAGCTCTTCTTATTATGAATGATTTGACATTTTAAAAATATTGTAAAATATATGAAGCTGTTATTATGAAAAGTGGAGAAAAAAGATGAAATATAAAAATTATATTTAGTAAGTAAATATCTAAGATAGCAGTTTCTCTTTTTCTAACTTTAGTTTAGCACATGATGCAAGCTTGAATAATCACTATCCATTGCTCTCCTATCCATACTCTTTGACTAGATTTTAGTTTATGGAATTTATCAGTGAGAAGTTTTAATGTCTTTCTGGATTTTTTATATCTAACCCATCTTTTTCTTTCAGCAATGAACTCTTATTCTATTTTTTTAAATATCAATCTACCAGTGCAAATATGTTCTGAATCTAAGATAACTTGCTTATATGATTTTATAGATCTAAAACCATTCACTATCTATCTCTCTCTCTCTCTCTCTCTCTCTCTCTATATATATATATATATATATATATATATATATATATATTGTAATACCCTTAGGTTTTTAATAATGGTAGCCATCTCTGTGTCCTTTGACCAAGACAAAAATGAGACCAATTAAACAGCACATGCCTTTAGGTTACATAATGGTTTTCACATGCAAATTCTATCTCACTTCAATTGTGTCAATCAGGATAAATATGAATAATCTGTATATGCCACATGGTAGGGGTTAATTAATAAGGCTTCCATAAATCTAGTGTATCTTCCCTTCAGCAGTCATTTTTTACTTTATTATTATTATTATTAGTAGTAGTAGTATCATCATCATCATCATCATTATTATTATTACTATCACTACTACTACTACTACTACTACTACTACTACTACTACTACTACTAGTATTATTATTAAGCTACTAGTTCAAGTTCAAAAACATATTAATGTTTGAATCAAACCAAAAAATCTGAATCCCATTCAGTATCTACGTATTTTGGTGGCTAATTATTTAAATATTTGTAGGCACTCTTGTAATTTAGGCAAAAGATAAAAAAAAATATTATTAGATAAATAGAAGTAAAGATAACTTGAAAAAATAATAGACCTTAAAAAAATGATCTAAAGTCATATAAAAATGGATATGTATAATAATATACTTTATATATGGATAATAAAGTATGGAAAAATATATGTTAGAAATAACAAAAAGTGATTAAGATCCAAATAATTGAATAAGAGATATCACTAACATCTCTAAAAGAATTAAAGTATTGTAATGAAATTATAATGAATATATTTCCAGAAAATAAGATTTAGATTGACAGTTGAAATCTTAAACTGGATCCCAAGAGATTTAAGAGACCTAGAAAAAGACTAATATGAGATAGACAAATGAAATAAGAAAGTTTGTTTCTTCTCTTCTCACATGAAGAGAACCATGAATTGGTGAAATCGATTTGAACTTGGAGAGACCTTCATCCTGCAATGGATTTGATGAATATGAAAAAGAAGTATGATTCATAAAATAAAGCAGGATTTGTAAAAAAAAAAAAAAAGGATGTTGAGGATTATATCAAATAAAATGTGAATTATTGCGGTAAATAAGATTTCCCGACACATATGTGTTTATAAAATAGTAAAAGAAAATAGATTAGTCAAATCAGTCTTTTAAAATCTTATTCTAGTGTTTTAATAACATTTTTTAAATAATCATTCATTATTTTTTTAAGATTATTTATTTAAACATTATTAAGTACTGTTTATCAACTTTATCAAGTCATGAACATCAAAACTTCCTATTTATAATTTTACTTATTTTTTATATAACACGGGGGGGGGGGGGCAGTTACATAATTTTATTGAATTTAGCCATAGAAACAAAATATTACTTTGTAATTCATTTTTTAAATCTTTATTTTTAAATCTTTATTTTATAATAAAGAAATGAAAAGTTTTTATCTTTTTTATTTTTATTTTAACAACTAATAATTTATTTTACATCATAATTGTAATTATTATTATTATGTACATATTCTTGGATTAGATATTTAAATAAATTTTCTAGAGCATTGCAAAGATACACTATTTAATAATTCTATTATTCATGGATTTCCTAATCAACATTAAAAAATAAATAAAAAATGCATTGTGGGTAGGTTTACATATGTGTAATGACGAATTATAATGCATTTTAATGATCTAAGGGTTCACTAAAATTTACGCCTTAACTCTAAGGTTGCAATGCTTCAATAAATTGCGTTAAAAAAATAGCAAAATATAGCAACTCCTTTGGTGTCGATATCATAATATTTCATTACTTCGTTATTTATATTTTCAAATAGAAAACATACATACTTACATACAATAGAAGTTAGCTTGCTGTTCGAAGTTGAAGCTTTTTTTTTTTATCTCTGCATTAATTCTCATTGCGTAAGAAGAATTGATAAATATTAGATTATTTTTTACAGTATAAATAAACTATAGTTTTGTCAGAAAAATGTGGAGTCACGACTTAATATCAGCAATCTATGAAAATCTTTTTATCAACATGTATATATGACAATAATGTCAATGTACAAAGAATTGTGCATGATATCTAGATATTGCAAATTAAATTGATTGATTGATTAATTAATTAATCAATTCTACTTTATATATATGAATTAATTAATATATACTTAAATATATATTGCAGTTCCTTATAAATTACTTGTATTATTTCAGTTTAGTTGAAAAGAGAATGCTGATATATTTTTATTACATCAACTGAGTACACCTGGGTCTCGTTTTAAGCAGATTTATTTAACGCGATTTTGAAGTTACGCGATTCATGTTTCTTCGGTAGTCGAACTCCGATAATGCGCTATTACTTTAAATAATAAATTTTGTGCACTTACGTCATATTGAAAGTAATAGCACATTATTGGAATTCGACTTTCATCTTAATAATTTCAATATTTTCAGTGCTTTATAATAGTAAGATTTTATGCAATAATGAAATTAAAATCACGATTTCCACATTTTATGTACACACATTAAATTTTACAAGATTATAATGTAAATTTGTTCAAACATTGTGTGTGTTAATTTTGCATTTTAAATCACATTCTGTTTTTGCTTTTTAAAAAAGAATGTAATCAATTATTAATCATTTAGTGTCCACAAGTTTATTTTTAAAAAGGGAGTAATAGCAGTGGGCACAATTAAATTTGCCAATTAAAAATTAAAATCTGATTTTTAATTGTAATTAACAATTTAAAAATTACCTAAGGTGACCTGAAATTAATGTGATGTGAAATGAAATTTGATTTTTAAACGGAATTGAAAATTAAAGACAAAAATAAGAATTTAATTTTTAGTTGTTAGTTTTAATTAAATTTCTTCCCAGCAGTGTAGAAAAAGATAATGAAACAGAAGTGGAACCTGTTCCTTTCACTGCAAAAATGATTTGGGAAGGTCTTCAACTTTCTAATCAGTTGGCAAATTATTTTCTTATTAATGACATTAATCACGAACGTGCTCTTAAATTCCAATGAGAGCTGAATGGTTGTATGTCTGGATATCATGAGTTCCATAAACAATTAATAAAATCATCATCTCAAAAATTAATTACTAATTACATTGTCACCAGAAAACTATTAACACAACATGAGAGTGAAGTTGGTGCTAGTTGTATTTTCTCTTGTGAAGAATCTGATTTTTTACCAGTTTGCAAATGAACATGTTTATCGGCAAATAGCGATAATAATTAAAATGTGCATAAAAATGTAAATTACTGTACTGTAAATTATGCATAAAAATATATTGTTTTGAATAAAATTAAATATTATAGTTAAAAAAAAGTTTGTCTTGTATCAATTTTTTATTAGTCATATTTTATTTCCTTATTTTTTTTGCGTGAATTTTAAAGTAATTTTACGTTGGAGCTTTGCTTTTATGCGATTTTTGAAAAATCACATTCCATATCCCCCCTTTTTCAAGGTAAGTTACATCTATTTTTGTGCAATTTCTTTTGCGCATGTTTTCTGAGGAACCTATCTATCACATAAAATGAGACCCAGGTGTATATATATTATGTCTTTGGGGATATTTAACCATGGATAATTTTTAATTAACCAAATAACTTTAATAAACTTTTTATTTTTGGTTATTTAAAATTAAATTTGGTATCATATGCCATTTTCATTTGTCTTATCTCCATTGCATACTTAAATAGTTTATGTTCTTGGGAAAACTTACTTTCTAGGCTGGGAATATTTTGAAACATTAATGATCAAGAAATTAGTATATTATGATATGATGGTATTAATTTATTGTTGATAATCATTCATAATGGCACTTAAGAGACTTACCTGGTATATTGAAAATTATTGAACCTTCTAAATGAGATGTCTTTTATGTCAAACTTTTACATAGATAGTTACAAATTGTTAATGATCAGCAAATATAATCCTAATTTCTTTTAAAGTTATTCAAAGTGATATCTGAAAATTTCCTGTGTGATTAGTAGAGTGTTAAATACTGGCATAGAAAATACTCAGAATAATTATAGTTCTTGCACTTCTAGTACTCAAATTTCTTAGGAATTCCTGAGAAATAATACCACAGTTATTTTACATACTTTAGAAAATGAATGTTTCCGGTTTGATCATCATCACCCACCCTAATCATTAATTGACAATGAAGTTCAGAATCTCTATGTTATATAAAATGTTTAATAACTTTTTTTATTGAATACATAAATGGATATATCAACATATTGCAGTCACAAATATCCATAAATCTAAACATTTTTCCAATTGGTGCACGACTAATAATCATTATATATTGTACATAAAATCTCATATTTCCATTTAGTACAATATATTAAAATGTAGGTTCCACAATTTATTACTTTAAATATGCATCAGTGTCAAAAGTACAATCTTCAATTTATTGATTAGTTATCCCACTATGTTTTCAGAAGCTCCACACAGTATTTAAAAGCAAAAAGTAAATGAAAAATGGAATATAGTATGCTGACTATATTGATATTCATGTTTTATCACTAAGTAAAGAGTTATATAGCAAGTACAATTATATACAATAAACATTAAAATAGCAGCTGTCTTTTGTAAGGCTTAAGTTAACAATTTAATTTCCATACTTATTTATTTGTATCTTTAACAATGAAAATAAGCTTAAATATGAGTTTAAAAAATGATTAATATTATAATTAAAAATATCAAATGAAAAAGTTATAGAACTGACAATAAAGAGAAATGTTATAATAAATAGCATTAGTTAATATTGATTATGTTTGTGCAAAACAGTTTAGGAGCTTTTCAAATGTTGAGTTTGAAAGCTGATCATGTTGTGAAAAAAAATTTAAGTAATGCCAAAAATGTCATTAAAATATAACACCAATGGGAAAATAGTCAAAATAAAAAAATTATGAAAGTGTCTTTTGATGACAATATCATAATGAACATCATTTATTAATGTTAGCATATGCATAAATTGTTTTAGATCTTTTCTGACATTCTGATTACCCATATGAAAAAAAAAAAGTGTAAATGAAAATAAAATCATTTTTCTAAGCATAAATTTGTTTATACTTCCAGAAATTCATTTTTATTTTTATTGTTAGTCAGAAAGTGTCTTAGAATGTACTGTATATAAAAAAAACACATTCCAAAAAAGGAAGTGAAATTATTGTTAGCGAGATGTCTAAATCAATATTCAGTGAATTTTTATTAGGCTAAGTTTATTTATATTCTTATTTTATACTTTTAAAAGTTTATTTTAGTTTTTATTATATTGTATCTGCATAATATCTAATACAATTAAGTTTATATATGTTTTACATGTATATTTTTGTTATGTATTGCATTTTATCTGTTTGACTAAATGTTTCACACAATAATATTGTTCTAGGCTTTGGGACTGGAAAAGATTACTTCTAAATACATATATTTTAATGTAAAGTATAATAAATGGGTAATATAACAAAAGACCATCTGAAATCACTTCATTTATCAGATTCCCCATATTTAATAATTTTACATAAAAATAATAGCAAACATCTAAATAAATAAAGTGTAAAGTTATTTTTATGTTATTATCAATGTAACAAATATAATAAATCACACCATGCAGAAATATTAAGTTTTTCTTCAGAAAAGAATTTTATTCATCTTTTTGGATTACTGGTGACTGCTGACATCCTAATATAATGGTTAGAATTAAAATTTTTCATCTGTTAAATAGTTTACAATTATGACATTAACTAAAAGTTTAAATTGTCATTAACGTTTTTTGTCGAATAATCTAAAATGATTCTTGTTATTGAAACAATTTCAGACTCTTAGCAGAATCAATGAGTTGTTTGCATATGGGATTAATACTTTTTATTATTTTTGCTCTTTTTTTAAAGGCAATGGATAACTATTTACTGATCAATTTTGTATGATTATCTAGATTATTTTTGATCTGATTATCTAAAGAAAAATCCTAAATCTGTTTAGCATATCAAAAAATTTTTAAAGTTTTAATTTGCTTGATTCTATGAATGTATTATTATAGATTGTTAATAGTAATTTCATTTTATTATGGTAAATATTTTTCAAAAAAAAAAAGGGGGGGGGGGTAGGTAGGAATGCAATTAATTATTTATAAATTACTTTATTACATATATAAATATAATTTGTATCTGTTTATAATCAAATTTATATCTTTTTCAAAAACAGCATAATTTCGAAATTATTAAAAATAATACAGACATTATTTTTTTGAAAATATTTTGAATTTAAATAAAATAATTTTCCAATATACATAGACTTGCCACTTATGCTTTTAGTAATCTATGTTTTGAAAAAATATATTAAATCAAAAATAAAAGAAGTTTAAATTTTATAAGTTTGAATTCATATATTTCAAGTGGCATTTTTACTTTTATAAACATCATAACTAAACATCTTAATTTTTATCGTAGAAAAAAAAAAAACTAAACATCTTTCTTTTAAACATTTTGTCTTCTTGTTTCTATGCTGTTTATTTTTTTCTCATTATTGCATTTTTTCAGATAATTAAACATGCATATCATATCTTTATCTCCATTATATTTAACCATTAAAGATTACTGTAGAATTAAAGCCTCTCCAAATTTAATCCAGTTTTTCAGCATTCTTACCTCTTTTTTATACATCATATCAGCAAACTTTTTTATTTCATCCATTTACTTCACATTTGGTCTATTTCTAGGTTGTTTATAATCTCTTGGGATCCATTTGAAGACTTCAACTGACTATCTATTATTATCTTTACTAGCAATATGTCCAACTCAACTATATTTCAGTGTCTTACTTCTTTCAATGATATCAATGACATATGCTCTTTTATTCATGTATTTCATCCTTGATCTCTTCTTGCTACTCCTAATATATCTCTTTTCTTACTTTATTGAGTCATTTGAATTTTTTATATTGCTCTTTTATTGAGTGTCAAAGTCTCTAATTTGTAAGTAAAAACTGATAAAACAATTTTATGAAAAATCTTTTCAACACAGGCATATTTGACATTAAATTATTTCTACTAAAAGCGTTCAATCCAAATTAGGTTCTATGATTAATTTCATCCACTATGATTCCATCCATATTAATAATCTGACCAAGATGTTTGTAGTTTTTAACTTCTTGTAATTTATCATTATCAATGTTTATTTTCTTCTTGTAAAGAAATCATTGAACATTACTTCAAATTTTTTGAGCATTATTTGCAAAACAACATGATCTGCAAAACCAGAAGAATCAAATAATCTCTGTTAACTTTTACTCCATTTTAATCCATAAAATACTTTTTGTAAAATATGCTGTACAATGTTTTTGTGGTATATAATCACCCTGTCGTACATTTCTTCTCAATGTTAATATTCATATTATCACCATGTAATCTAATTGTTGCTATTGCATTTTGCTATACTTCAGAATATTACTATATTGATGGTCCAATGCCTTTTCATAATCTGCAAATTCAATGCATAATGGTAATTCATAGTCATTGGTTATTTCTATAATATCTCTCAATATTTGAATGTGATTCACTGTGTTAAAACCACTTTTAAATCCAGCTAATTTTTTTGGTTGTTTAAAATACACAGCTTGCAGGAAAGGATTTGAAATTATAATTGGTAAAAATTTTATTAGAATTAACAAAAGTCTGATAGAGCTGTAATTTTTAATAACTTCTCTATCATCTTTTTTAAATATGAACATTACTATTACATTCTCCAATCATCTGGTACATTTTTATTATTTACAAAAAATTACAAAAAAAAAATCAAGTCAGATGTCACATGACCTAATTTGAGGTTGGGGGTATTCTATAAAGCTTGTTAAGAGTTTGTTTTGTGAGCTCTATATATAACATTTTATTATTTAGTATATAATTTTGTCACCAATTTTTCTATTTTTTCACCTGTTGTTTTTAAGATATCATTTACATTTTATCATTTTCTGTTCTTTTCCTTCTTCATAGGTTTAAATATATGTTTCTTTTTCACTTAAAATACTGAGCAATTAAGAAAATATAGTAACTGTGGCAGATTCCTTGCTTTCTTATTCTTTATTAGTATATATTTCTTTATATAACTCTTCCATATATTTTGATAATATCTCTTTTTTCAGTAATAGATCTATCTTTTATTCTCATTGTAGAAATAAGTTTTCTACTAAATACCAAGATATTCTTTTACACTTTTGAGACTTTTGTTTTCTACAGATTTACGTGCTAATTCACAATTATATTTTCTTACGCTATTATTAACTTTTTTTTTGTATCATTTCACAAAACTCTACATATTCAATTCTTTTTAATGGATCTTTTTTATATATATTTTCATCTTCATTTTTTTATATATATATTGTCTTGTCTCTGTAGAAAATTTACTGGTGAATTACTTCTTTTTTATACCAGCTATCTTTGTTGTAATTTTTAATAGTGTATCAGTTGTCTTCCTATTAATTTTATTCCACACTGAACCATTATCCAAATCTATTAATATTTAAAAATGATTTGCATTCTAATATCAATTGTTATTATTGGCTTTATTAGTTTTTATCTTTATCATTTTACATTAACACACAATTTACATCTCACTATTCAGAGGTCATTTCCTGTGTTTAATCTAATGATAATAATAATTCTAAAATACAATTTTTCTGTTAGTCAAAATATAATCCAATTTTTCTATATCTTTATTTGGATGCTAGCTTTTCATTTAACATCTTTTCCAATATATATATATCACAATATAATTTTTTTCCTGATTCCACAATTCTATATTTTTTTCTCAATTTTATCATCATAACCAAATTTAACTGCAACATTTTCATTTTTCACTCATTGGCAAATTCTAGCATTAAAGTCTTACATGATAATTTAAAAATGGTCTTTCATGTGATCAAATTCATTTTATAAAAATTCTCTACCTTTACATCATATCAAAAACATGTTGGAATATAAACCTAAATCTGTCTTTGATATTTTCATTTAAATTGATAATTAATCCTGTCACTATGACTAATACACTACCAAATTCTACAATGTTATTCTTCCGCTTTTTTTTATTTATAATGAATTCTACTCTATTTGTGCTTTCAATCTTTGTGACTTTATTGCCCACTTTTTAAATTAATTGTCTCATCATTTTTTTCTAACTTCATTAAGATTAACAATGTCATTTTTAATGTTAAATAGTTCTTCTAATCCCCACAACTTTTCTTTACTAAAAAGTCATATTGGATGACAGTCTGGGTCCACACTTAAGGATATCTTAGCACCTTCCCTCTTAAGTTCTGCTACCTTAGCTGAGTGTACAGCCTTCTGGAAATCAGGGTTATAATTTAACTTTGTTTATCTTGATTGTAAATATCTATTTTAAAAAAAGGTATTCACTTATACTTTCATTCTACCTTTAAGAAAGCTTAATGGATTTTCATTTAAGATCTATCAGAAAATTGCAAAAAAAGACCATGGTGTTTAACTCAGAGTTAAAAAAATCAATGTCCCTCACTGGCTGTTGCATATTGGTGAGTAGCCTATCCATGATCATATAATATAGGAATAATCACATAGTAATAACAGTCTCAATGACAAGAACACATGGATGACATTAAGAATTTGTTCTTCTTAATTCCTTCATGATATCAATGACAAATCAAAGTGTTTAATTCTAATTAACACTGTAAACCACTATTATTCATAATTTAAATTATCTCTTAAGAAGTTTGAAATGAAATAAGGTGAATGCAAGAGATTATCATATTCAACTGTTTGCTAGAAATTTTACTTTCATTACATTAAAACTTTTTTCCTTTAAGGTTTTTTTTTTTATGTATTTAATAAAATTATGGATAACTTTATTTAATGAATTAGATAAATTAAACTTTAATGCAATATGTCAGGTTTGTTGAGAAACGATTTTGTAAAATTGATTTGTGTGTTAATTGATTGGAAAAGCATTTGGAAAAGAATGTAAGTCTGAATTAGATTAAAAAGAAACGCATTTTAATTGACTGATATTTTTACTCTCAATTATTTCAAACTGTGTGATTGATTTTTGTTGTAATATAGACTGAAACCACAATGACATATTCCCATAGATTATTTATTGTACTTTAAGTCAGGATGTTACGTGTGATTGTGATAATTATTTTTAAAAAAAATGGAATAATGAAATCATTTATGTATCACCTTGTTAGAAATGAATAAACTAAAGAACTTAGTAATTAAACATTTTTATCTGTTTATATATAGAGTTGTTTTTTTTTTTAAATAAATAAGTTGTAATCTATGTGAATTATGTCCAATAAAAAAATCATGACGTTTTAAAAGTGCTCAGAAATGAAATGAAATTATATTAGAATTAGATTTCTCAGTACAAGAATAAATTGGATTTTATTTATGTATTTTCACTATTTGAAGATATTTTATGGAAGAAACCGAAAAATTAGCACATGGATATATTTTAAAAAATATCAGTATATATATATAATTGTCAATAACATTAATAATGTTCAGTTGGAGTGTGAAAGATATAAATTTTTAAATTACTCAATGCAACTTAGAAGGCATAAGTGTTTATGCAATTTTATTATTATTTTTTTTAAAAGTATTTTTAATATAATATTTAGTTATACTACTAATTAAAAAAGATTAACTGTTTTATTTAAAAATTGTTTTAACTATAAAATGTTTATATATATATATTTCTACCCCAGGTAAACTCTTAATTTACGGATTCTCTTTAGAAACTTATACTTTTTTCAATGCTTTACTTACAATGGGAGTAAGAGGAAAGAGAATAATTTTAGTCAAACCTCCTCTTTTGCCAGAGGTAAGTATGTTTATTTCCTCGTAGTCAACAATAGCTTATTATATTGTCGTAGAATTTATTTAATAGGACTTATGGGAAATACAAATTAAACATAAAATGGACATTAAATAGTTCTTGTCAGAGCAATATTTCTCCAGCAACATTCTACACAAAAACTGTGAATGTCAAGTACCAGATTTTCCGTTTTTTACTTTGTTTTACCATGTGGTAGAAAATAACTACAGATCAACAATATAGATGACGGACTGGATTTTCTATAAGCCAGCTATCCGACATAAAAATCCTAGATTCGGTTAGAATCTGAAAAAAAAAAAGCACTAATATTCGAACATCAGAAATTCTTCCGCGTGTATATATATATACTCACACGCATGTACAATATAATGTATGCTCGCAGTTCTGCGTAGATATAAATTTAAAAATATACATTTATATATTGATAGTGTTAATTCACTTAATTATAAAATGCCTTTTTTTTCTTCTAATTATTAACCAGATTATTTGTTTTCGTTGCAATAAATTTATATGCCAACAGCATATTACATGAAAGAGCATCTGGCTATGTTTTTATTTAATCTTTGACATTTATTACTAAGTCATCAAAACAAAAGGCAATTTAATGTTTGGATTCATTTAAAAGTTTTTTTTTTCATTATTTTTTTCTTTATTTGTAAATGTCTTGCTTCAAAACGCACTGTTAGCATTTCATCAGAAAATTTTATAATTAGTTCAATTTAAAAAGTTGCATAAATTATTCTAAACAGAAAGCAGTTCATTGAGTTGTTGACTTTTATAAGCGAAGTTCATTTTTAAAATCCATGAATGACTTACACCAAGGATTTTAAATGGTCCATTTAAAATTGTCTGTGTTTATTAAGTTGATTCATTAATTAGATTTCTGATGGAAGCAGAGTGTTTTGGCTCAGTGCATTTATTAGTTGCATCTTAATTGGACTTTTTCTTTAAAAAGAGAAAAGCTTCTAAGACAGATTTCTTTGTTGAGTAAAAGAATTATTATTATTTCATTAAAAATCATTCAGGTGTTTAATGATTGCAATAGAAGCCAAACAACAAGCTTTTACAAGCATTTCTTAATCACTTTAAAAGCCTCTGAAAAGAATCTTTTGTACTGGAACAGTTCTTTGATGTATTTAGATCTGGTATTTTCATCAGATTTTTTTTTAATGTGAAAATTGCATCTTAAATGTTGGATAAAAGACATTTTCAAAGGTATACATCAACATAATAGTGTTTACGTTGTAAAATTGTATTTACTTTCAGTAAATTTTTAGTTAAATGTTTTCAAACATTATTTATGGAAGTACCGTCGCATTAAATTGTACTCTTTATATATACGTCCACACACGTGTAATTCCAGAAATCTACGAAAGGAAACTTTAACCAAAACTTAGCGGTATTAGTTTGCCATTTTTTGCTCTATTTTAACTCTTTTCTATATATGTTACTATAAATAATCATAGATTAACGATATGAAATTTAAACGGAAGTAACTGCTAAGCCTACAGCTATTGATAAAGAGTACAATTTTTTCCGTTTCAACCTTATATATATAAAGTTCATCCTTGTTAAAACACTAATTAGATCTGTAAACCCTATATACACTTAAGTCTAGTTTATGCAAATGATCATTTTACTTTATCATAGAAACCTAAATAAGTGGTGGAGTTCTGAAAAATGTATTAACAGCGTTTGATTAAATAGTCAAGACCGGAAATTACGTACAGTACTGAAAAATTGCTGTACTGTATTTTATTATATTACAAATATTTTGACTTAAAATTCTTCTCTTTCATGGGACTTAAAATGAATAAGAAATTTCCCCTGTCTTAAAAATTAGAATTTAGCTGTACATAAATGAGTTTTTATTTTTGTAAAGAAACTTTTTAGATCTGTTAATTCCTATACACGAATAGCATTATAATGCAAATGGTCATTTTGTATTAAGAATGGCCGTCGAGTAAATACAAGTATACTGAAAAATTCTGGAAATTACACATATATTGAAAAGTGTGGTATATTTAATTACATATATATAAATAAATTTTGGAGAAATGTTTTTAAGCATTTGTTGGGTATTAAACAAGCACATGAGGGCATTAACAAATTATTTTAGGAGTATAATTTTCAGGTAAGAAACTAGCATCAGGTGTCTAGGAAAAAACAAAAAAACAACTTTCCTTGCAAATATAGCAACTGTTCATTTTATATTAATACTAGCAAATAAATTCATTAAATACTGAAAGATGATAAGTATTTAGTCCTGCACATGACAACTGAACAAAAATGGTAAATGCTCTGTGATTGGATCTAATCAAGAGAAGACAGTTTCAATCACAAAGCACCAATATTAATTTATTATATATACTAGATAGTAGAATGATAAAACAATAGTTAAATAGGCCACTATATGGCAAAGCTTTGACAATTCCCTTTTTCTCTAGAGGAAAAGTGAAAGCAACTTTTACTAGATTTGCAAATTGTGGTAGTGAAGATTATTAGAGGTTTTCTATCTTTGTTCACTCCTATAGCTAAGTAAACCTTTGTCACTTTAAACCAAAATTCTTATCAGGATTAAAATCAGAAAAATATATATATAACATGTCAAATCACTCTTTCCACACTCTTCAACAATATGTTGTTGTACTATCTTGTGAATAAAAATAAAGTTTGAATTTCAAGCAACACAGCCAAGAGATGATATTGCTGTCTGGGGGAATGAGTGATTTGACATTTTATATTTGAATTTTCAATTAGCAATATGCACTTACTTTATATATATATTATAATGGAATAAGTTATGTATGAACTGAACCTCAGTTATTTAAAACTAAGATAGATAGTATTTTTTTTATCACTATCAGCCATATTATGACATAGCTGCTGAAAGAGATAAATTCAGATATTACAGACTATGAATCCATTTTTACAATATTATAATTATATTAGATGGTATAGGATTTATTAGAATTAATATCCATGATCAAGACACTTAGATAAATGATCATAATCATAACACCAAATTAAGCTCATAGCTAAATAAATATTCCATTAATTTATATGAAATATATTTTTATGAGCTTTTAAGGCTATTAAGTAATAAAAATATAATAATCAATGGATGTGACAAATATAACTTTATGGGAATAAAATAAAGACTCGCTCTTGAATGACATTTAATATCTTATTTGATTATGAACCATAACCTATTTTTTTCTTTAATAGGTAAAATCAAATATTCTTAATAGTATATGTCTAATCATATATATTATTGGTTGGATGCTATTAAATTTCACTTATGTAACATTTAATATATTACATTAATAATAATCATTATGATACTTTTAAACAGTTTCCTGAAGCAAAACTACATAAATGCTGCTAATGCTAAACCTTTGAAGTACTCAGTGAATAACTGTTGTAATTTAAGCACAGAAAATTAAAGGCTAAGCATAAATCTCTTTTCAAATACAAGTGATGAAAACAATTTCATGACAGTAATTAGCAGGATTGCAGCTTAATAAGAATGTTACTTTAGCTGTAAATAATTAAACCATCTTTATAGATATTACTTTTTTCTAGACATAATTAATAAAATAACTAAAAACCATGCACATATGTATGAGCTATTAAAACCTATTATAACCCAGCATTTTCAATTGAGAATATCCCAGTTTCCACAAATGTGAGCCTCTTAATAGTAGATATGTTATAAATATTTATGTGACTTAACACTTGAGACTTTATCATGAGATGTGCCACATGCTTTCTTAACAAAAATTTAAAATGTAGACATAATGCACTGACAAAGTGTGTCTGTGATGTGCTATGCACATGTACTTGGCATGTTTAGATTTATTTCTATTAAAGAAATTGCTTAAGTTTTTGCCTAGTTTATTATAATGATAAAAGACATAGAAATATAGATGCATCATTGGAAATCATTGTGTGTTGTGAATTTCCAAATTATTAATAAATAAAACAATGTCCTTGTTTGAGGTAACTGGGCTTTAAAAAATTACTTTTTTTTTTAATTTGCAGAATTTTACTTTTATACATTATGAGTCATAACATTTTTAAAAATATTGAAGAAGCTGTAGAATATGCATTTTCTAAACAATGTGAAAGAGATATGTTATTACTTTCTCCCAATATTGACAATCAAACTTACAAAGAAATGCTTGCTGATGAGGAAACAGCAGATCCTACTATTTATGATGCACCTGGAGATGTTAAAATATCTGTTTCTGATAGCAAAAATGACACACATTTATTAGCACCTGTTACTTCAAAATGCCAAAAATATGCTAAATAGAAAAAAGATATGTTTGTTTACCAAAATATAAATATTGATAAAAGTTTTGAGTTCACATTTGTAGAAATGAAAGAAACACTCCATAAAAGATCTCCTTTAGCAATATTTGAAATTTTTTTCAATGACAAAGTCTACAGTTTGATCATAGATGAATAGAAATTTTCAACAATGTAGCTTTTCCCATAAGTATTTGTCTATTGATGAAATAATTGTGAGCCATTATGATCATTACTTAATCAAGCAGTTTATTAGAGCAAAGTCTATATAGTTTGGACAAACTGTGGGTCTAATGGTTATTGTTATAAATTTTCTTTTATATTGTGGAAAGAATAGTTCTTAAGGTGCTACTGATCCATTAGGCATCCAAGTATATCTCCTTATGTTATCAATCCTTTCTCATCCTAGATTTCATGAATACTTTTTGACTACTTTTACTAATGAAATTCAAAAATGAAGGTGTACATGCTACAGACAATGCTAAATGTCCAATCAAGTCATAAAAAGAACTAGAAAAATCTATACATGGTACTTTTGATTACCAATTTAATGATCAAAATAAAATGATTGTTAAATGGCACAATACCACATGTATAGCTCTAGAAACAAATTATGATATGATAGAACCCCTTGCATCTTGTAAATAAGGAACAAAGAAAAGAAAGCACTGCTTGGTTTTACAATCTAATATTATCATTAATTACAATAAATATATGGATAGGGTGAATCACCATTACTGGCTTTTAGAAAAGCATAGCATTGCAATTACAGAAAAAATGTGTATTAGTATCTCTTTATTAGAATTGACAATTTCTGAGGCTAAGCAAGTTTTAGTCATAAACCTATTCTAGCTCTTTTGTTGGGAGTCTTTTGTTGAAATAAAAGGGACCCTTATATATATATTGTAACCTTTAAAGAAATAGTATCGTATAGTTAAGTACATCGATAGCTCCTATAGTTGTGTGTTCATTTGTAACCTCTTATAAATGTGGTTCAAGCTAAGTACACTTTCTAACCTCTTAAGAAAACGAAAAGAAATTAATAATCATAGTCATTCTCTTAAGTTGAGACCTTATCTCTAACCTATATAAATATTACAAACAAAACTCTAACAAGTTCTGATTGTTGGACACATATCTTTACACAATATCTGGGTTGGGTTGAGACTCTTACAGGATTATAGAACAGACTAAGCTCAGTGGTCAGTTACATATAAAGAATTAGCTACAGAGATATACAGTTAAGACCAAAAAAGAGCTTAACTCTAATAAACTAAATTACTCTAAATAAAGCATATAATTTTGAGAAGAGATAAAACTTCAATCCTTCTCGGATAAATAATTTAAAATAAAGTACATCTCTACCTTCATCTTAATCAAACTCTCTGAGCTATAAATACTAGGACTTTCACAACATGTTTTCCAATAGACTCTTCTGACTAACGAACTCTATTATACCTTTAATATTATCCATTAATATGATCGAACAACAATGGGCCTTTTATGTAATGCAAAATAAAAAAAATCTCAGGGTTTTCATTCTGGTATTTTATCAAATAAAGTAGTGGTATAGTGTTGGAAGGCAAATGAATGACATTCCAGCAAGCTTAAATAACATACATTTCCTATGAGTTAATGCATCTGATTAACATTCTAATAATAATCACTTAGATCACCAAAGAAAATGCTTACTTTATTCGACCAATATTTAATTAAAAAAATCATGTAATGTAAATTCAGAATACTTACAACCTTTTACCTAGAATGGTATTCAATTAATAAAGGGAAAAGGGTACATTTCTTTTCCCTCTCTTATTCTATACAACACAGATAAAATACTTCATTTACAGTGTTTAAATTCAGATAATAGGTTAATAATGTGCAGTCTGAATTATGGATGGATACATCCATTGCAAGACTTAAATGAACAATTATCAATTTAAAATTTTTAATTAAAAAAAAACAAAACTATTTATGTCATTGTTTCTTATCAAGTATTATTTTGGATCTTGAGAATAATAATTATTCGATTTGACAAATATACATTTTATTTCATTTGGTGGGTTTGTGGAACCAAAAAGAAGAATTTCACACAGAAAAATACTTAAAAACTAAATTTTAATAAAATTTAAAAATATATTTATTATATTTAGACAAAAAAAAAATATTTACAGCACACTAATATAATAACAGCTTACACATCATAGCTACTAGATCCTTTCCATTTTAATTCTGAGAAGTTAATCATTTAAGTTCATTTTATGTCAAAACTATTACTTCTTGGATTTCAAAATTGCACAATAAACTTATGATTATAAATTATTATGATTTCTGGCTAAATATTTATGTGAAATCACAATTTATTCTACTTCAACTAAGGCATTAAGCAAAAATTAATGAACTTGAAAATAATAATTATAATAGTTGGCTAGCTTGCATCATAAGCTACTTAACATTTTCCATATATTTTACATCTTAGCACCTTTATGATATCTTACTATTAAAATCATATAACAAATTTATGAAGATTGACTTCAAGATAATTTATTGCTGCTTTTAACATAGCTGGCTAATATGATGATAATAACTGTTATCTTTACATTACAACAGCCTCACACTATGTTAATTTTAAAACTAAAGATAAATAAAAAACATTCATCAGAAGTTGCACATACATTGCTAGTTAACTTATTTAAAGTCCACATAATAATATTAAATTTAAAATCTATGGAACTTACAAACCCTTGGCGAATTTCTCCATATGACTTCAATAAATAGCATTGTGTCTGCATATTCCCATCATGCTATGCTTTAAATTAAGGAATTAAGTTATTACATCCTGTGGATTTACTTGTATACTACTATCAAAGCACAGTAGCACAATACGGATATTATTGTGACCAACCAAAGCACTGGAAATTACTACTTCAATAACTAGCTATCATTGCCATAACATTTATAAATACAATAGTCTACACCTTTTGTGGTGGACAATCTAGTATTTTAAATAGCTAATGAGGAATAGCATCACTAAATAAGCTCCTTAGAGCAAGACACCTAACTATAATAATGGTGGCTCCCATGCTTATCTATCAAGCATAAGTGTATGTGAAGATGCAGTCTTACCACATAAGAAAAGGGAAAACACACCAAAGACAAATGATTCTCTTCATGGAATCTAACTAAATAAGCTATCTAAAATATTTTGGAACACCGTCATCTCATGGCAAATACATATAATAATGGGAGATCATTTCCATCCCATAAATATCATAAATGGTATACCATCTGATAACTATTTCTCACAATGGCAAGATACTAATTTATCCCTAATGATAAAGATTAATAGTTTGGACCATCCTTAAAATCCACACATTAAATAATATCTGAAACCCACAGGAAAGTATTAGTCAAAACGACTATAAACACATTAAAATAGCATAGTAAATATTTGCATAAGATCAGGAATACGCACACAAACAATTGGCATAATAAATATTTATGAAATTAAGTGGACAGAACGATGCAATAGATAGTAATAATTAAATGGTTAATAAAATAAATTTGTTCTCAGACAAATTCAAAATCTAATTTTTGCTACGAATGATATTAAAAAAATTGTTAAAACTTCTGATAAACATACCTGTAATGATTATTTGTCCCAAGTTATAAAGAATAGGAAAATTTAAATTTAAACCCTTTGCCAATATATTTAAAATTGCGTGTGTGTAATAAAATCTCTACACACTTTATTGTAAACTCCTTGAGACAATTTCAGATGGTAAAGTAAGATACATTGACATGTAAATGAAGCATAAAACATATAATTATTATATTAGTTTTTTTTTTAAAAAAGAATAAAAATTACAATAATAATGATGATGATGATATACTCAGTTAATTAGTAAAGTTTCCTTGATGGTAGACAGATAATTTATGGTGCGAGGTCCCACATTGTTAGCTATGTGAATAATATTGACGCAATAGTATTTTTCAAATCAATATTTTTTTTTATTTTTTTTTTTAAGAAACAACAAAGCAGATACAACTTCACTATGATAGTAGACAAGCACACGAATACAATATACTACTTTAAACATGAACAGGTATGGATCCATTATATGACACAATTTAATATTAACTAGCTAGTATGAATATGACAATTTTGTACAGTTATTATTAAATTCTAGTAGTTGTCCATGGTTTCATTGAAAAAATATTTTATTAACAGTTTTCCCTCTTTCTGGAGAAACAGACGATAAAGCAACATTTCCGCCATAAATAAATGATATGCCAGTTTTCATTAACAATTTTTTTTTTTTATTTTTTTTTTTCAGAAGACAGTATTCCATTCATTTAGGGTTTTTTTTTTTAGACATTTGGTTTTTTTTTTTTATATATATATATAATTAAGATCGAATATTTACTTGTATTATTTTAGTTTTGAACAGTCTTAATATTTTTATTATTTTTAACTTAGTTTTAAATTTACTGCCATTAAAAATGTGATTTATTAGCATTAAATAATTATTTAGAATTTTCCTTATGATTTCAATTAAGATTACCATTTTTTTTTGTTGAAAGTTTTTAAAGTTATATGTTAAGTTAAAAGTATTATCTTGGCACATTATTATGAACTTTAGATCATTTAGTTAAAGAAAGCACAAAAACCTGATACCTTATTTCTTGTTCAGCAATTCATTGATGTGTTTTAAAAACAAAAAGGCAAATAATAAAAGTTAGACTGTTTTTTTTCTTTCTTCTTATTAGGACCCTCCGTGATCCAACTCTCCCAATTCACCTCCAGTTCCGCGCGCTCTTTTCTCCAATATATATAAAAAACAATATCACGTGTCAGTATTCTGTGTTTCAATTTTAAGGTTAACATGAATAAAACTGTTTTGTTTTTTTGTTTTTTAAAAAAAGTAATAAACAGAAAATACATGTAATAATTTACTGATTTAATATATTTTGATTGCTGTTTGTATCAGAAGTTAAAAATAATAAATATTTTATTTGCCAAGTTTTATTATCTATTTTATTTTGAAAAATTAATAAATACATTGAATATTTTAATAAATAAAATTAAAGATCTAAAAACCAACATATACACCCATGCATGCACACACACATAAGAGTATGAAACTAATATTATTTAAGGCCAGCTTCTTTTAATAATCCACTTAAACTTTAAATAACTAAATGCTACTGAATTATTTTAAGACTTAACTGAAGTATTTAACAACCCAATAAGTTTTCAACACTAAAATTAAAATGTTCATTAAGCTAGCTTTCTTTCTTCTTTTAACTTTTATAAAAAATTTACATTATAAACAATGCTCTTTATTAATTAAATATGAGTAGCAGTTATATATTATATTAATACCTTTTATTAGATAACTATTTAACTCCAAAGATATGAAATATTGCTTATTAAGTGAGACCATTTTATCTACATATTGAATGATATAGTTTTATGTCTCTGGTTATTCGTATTATTTTATCTTTTATTTTCTTTTATGACTAAGTATTATATACTGCACTGTTAAAATGCCCTAATAAAAACAGGTGGCATATCACATGGTTACACTATATATATGCTTCAAAGGTACTTTATTCATTCTTTGTGCAGAAAAAACATTGGTTACACTTATTTATTTATTTTTTTCTACAAAATTAATTAAAATTATAGACATTAGAAACAACAAATCAATAAAAAAACAGATATTATTATTGAGGTAAGTGTGTCATGTTATAGTTTTGAAGATTGAGAGAGTCTCAACCAGGTTTATATATATATTAATAATTCAAACAAATATATTTAACACAGTATTCAAAATTAAATAATATATTCTTTACCAGAAGTACTTTCAATTGTTTCACTGACAATCTTTATCAACTGTTAATACAAACGTACAAAAACAAAAACCTGCATTACCCATCATTTAATCTACTCAAATTTCCCACAATTCTGTTGCCTTTATATTAGCGGATTGTTTATTAATCAGCTAATATAAAGACAACAGAATTGTGGGAAATTTGACTAGATTGAATGATGGGTAATGCAGGTTTTTGTACATTTGTATTAACAGATGACAAAGATTGTCAGTGAAACAATTGAAAGTACTTCTGGTAAAGAATATATTATTTAATTTTGAATACTGTGTTAAATATATTTGTTTGAATTATTATTATATGATTTAAAAATACAGACATTTAATGGTTGTAGTTTTATATATATATTGTAACCCTCCAAAGTGTGGTCAACTACATAATATCACCAAAACATCAGTGCACTGAGAATCGTAACCTCGATCACTGATCACCTCCCGCTACACATTGTCAGCTATTAAGAGCTGTATCCAAAAGCATATTATGCTATCTATTTTATGCACCAAGGACCACAACCAACATCTGGAACAACTTACCATAGACCAAACCAATGATCTAACATAAACTTTTATGATTTAATTTGATCGCAGCCAGGGTATACCACGATGACCTATCATAGTAGTATGATAAAATACAGTAAACAAATTATAAGTGCAATGTTATTATGTTACAAACCTTAATTTGCGATTTTTATTGTATGAGACCCGATGGCCGACCATGTACAAGATGGCATAATTTGTAAAACTACATACGATTATGAAATTTTAAACCATCTATATGATTTTTAATACAAATGCTAGTCCAGGTAAAGCTTTGCAATAAATAAACATAAATACTTGGTTTTTTTTTATAGTTTACTATATCACTGAGACTCTTTTTATACTGACAAATGACAATTTAAAATGTAAGTAAATATTTTCAATCATATCATTATTTGGTAAATCTGTTTACAAGTCTAATAATTAATTTATATTGCATATTAGAATCAACTACGCAAAGCCAAAATGATGGAAAAGGTAAATGGGATTTTATTGTACCTTACACATCATAAACTACCAAAGACGAAAAGCATCCAAATGTTTTCTCAAATATTACTAAACTCTTATATCATGTTGACAATGGTATGTACTTCATGTATGCTCTATCCAAGGTTTATGATTTCTGATTTTAAGAATGACACATAGCAACGGCACAGTAAGTTTAATTATAAATCAACGTTTATTTACAAATTTATCAATAATAAGTAATTAATTCTAATGTGATAATTAAAAAAACATAAGTAAACAAATAAAATAAATAAATTATAATTCCATCGACTTTCTTCACTAACATATCATAGGTACAGTTTTAAAAACCTAATCATACCTTATTTCAATTTGATATAATGAATCTTGAGCAAATTATACTAAATTCCACATCAACTCATGAAATATTTAACGTCATTTCCAGATTCAATAAATCCATATCGTAAACTTATAATAATATAATAAATAATATTATATCTGTAATATTTAGCTATAATGTAATCATTAAATAAAATGAAAACGTAAACTTACACTCCGGTAAATAATAATCAACCGACAGTTAATTATTATGAAGTAACTTGAATAGAATGTCCTGCTACAATTTGATGATCTAACTTATGAATTATGCTTACAAATGGAAGAAGATGATTTAGCAGATTAACTAAAATACTTTGCCCAACTTATATCTATGAAGTAAAACATATTCCTGTGGATGTATTCATCTACACATAGGAATTAAATAATACTAAACACTTTGTGGATTGATACACCATCATAAAGTAATACGTATAATTACACAATTCCGCGGATTAACCACCAGTGCTGGAATGAATGTAAAATACAAAAAATGGCAATTAAATAATCTGCGGATTAACCACCGGCACAGATTAATGCCTTTCAACATTAAAAAACAACATTACTATTTACTTCACATTAAAGTGCAAAATCATCCTCCTCAGTTACTCTGATCATTCAGAAAACACTAACACTTTAGCAAATGTGGGTTCTTGCATAATAAAATGTTACACTAATCAGGGCAACTAATGTACTAACTTATCTTACTTAAAATAAAACATGTGTAATGCAATATAAGTAATATTAGCATAGGAATATAAATCTGGAAAGACTCACAAAATACCCCATGAAAAATTGATACATCTCATAAATTCATTTAGTACTTTTCAAGCCCTTTCGCAAGCACTATTCTCTTGAATAAGTATTTTATTCAACCCCTATTAATTTAAACTTAATAAAATATCACTTATGAACTTCACATGCAAGTTCATATAACAATAAAATTAAAGTAATAAATTATTCATCAAATACATAAAATCTAAGAGGTGTGTGTGTGATATAAATTAAATGTATAGCATTTTATAGTTCAATATATGAATTTTAGCAGGTGTGTGTGTCACAAATTAGATTGTATAGCATTTTATAACGACAAATATGATCCGTGAAATCCATATACGATGTGTCGAACAATAAATGTATGAAGTAATAGCTATAATTATGGTTGAATTCCATACATGTAATTTTATCCATTTGTTAGTTATTATCAGCAATATTAGATTAACGATTTTACGTGGCTCCATAAACAAGAAACAATTTCAAAAATATGACTCGCAGAACTTAAATGAAAATGTTTTTCAAAAGTTATTAATTTCTATATTTCTCTATTAAAATGTTCCAAGTTTATTACATCCATGCTAATATTTATTTATCCACGCTTAAATCTAGGAATAACAATTATAGCAATTTATTTAATCATTCCACACTGACGATAAAATTAGAAAATAGCTTTGATCAATTATTTGAAAACTGTTTATTATCCAAATGGTAAACAAATTAACTAGCAAATATATTCCTGGCATTATAAAGTTAAATATCAATCAATACTATATTTTTTTATTAGAATTTGAAACGGAAATATTAAACTATCTTGATAACTTTAACATTTTACTTTAATTTAAACTTCTTCTTTTTTAAAAAACAAATTTTCATATTTATAAAACTTTTGTAATTAAAATACTTATTTAATTTTTCCAAATTGTAGAACAATAAACATTTTAAAACATACCAAATTCTTGCAATTAATTTTTTTAAACTGGGAAGCTCCGACATTTTAAATGTAATATTGGGAAATTATTACCGGTGATTTGATCCACTTGGCCAGCCGACTTGAACAGACTTTTAAATTTAGCAATTCATCTTATATTTAAATACCATGATATTATTTTTACGTTTATAGAAAATTTGTGGTAATCCGTTTACTTGTTAACTATTTTAAAATAAGCTTATCAAATTTACACCATTTGCCTTTTTACCATTTTCTTTTCTTTCTCTCTCTCCAAAAACAAACTAACAGACGATCTGCTCTTCTCAATTCGCGCTCTTTTCTTTTTTACATTGAGACGCTTACGTAATTACTGTATTTATTTTTAATAATTTATTTTAATTGAACAAATGGTTTTCTTAATTCAAATGAAATAATTTTTAAGATCATTTTAAACAAATAAAAATAAAATATTATATTTTAATACTATTTTACCAAATTTAATGTGTTGTTAAAAATTTTTAAAAGTTAAACATTTTGATATGAATTAGTATATGGAACGAATCAAATTTAAGTTTATTAAAATAATATAAGAGAGTAATCTGTTCAAAGCGAAAATCAAGCCAATCAAATCACCAAAGAAGACAGAGAAATTTTTCATACTAGTTACATCAATTATTATATTTTATGCTAAAATATATGGTTACAGTTTATATATATATATATATATATATATATATGTGTGTGTGTGTGTGTAATTGGAAACTTTTCTATCCCTTTCTTTGATGGTTTCTGCTTATTTCTGAATGTAATTAGTGGTCTTGAATTTTTTTCATATCACATATGCATCTTGTGCACCATATAGCACAGAGAACAAAGATATTAGCATGTACATGCGAAAAAAGACCTTTACCAAATTCTTTAAAAATATATTCAATATTTCTATTTTTATTCTTAAATATGACTGGTATTTCTGCCCTAATCTGCTCAAAACAGGAACATAAGAAATAAATGTGAGATTGGGTTTCAGATTTCTTTTTACAAAGACCACACCAAATATGACTGATATTTCTGCCCTGATCTGGTCAAAGTAGGGAATAAGAAATAAATGTGAGATTGGGTATCAGACTTCCTTTTATAAAGACCACAGCAATTATCTATTGATTGAATCTGTCTTTTATATTTGTAAAAAAAATTGGTCGGTAAAGCTTTTAAGTTGATCTTAACCAGAAAATCAAAGAATTTAGGCTCAAGTGACCAATATCTAAATTTGTGACAGTTGTTTATTTGTAAGTTCAAGTATAGACTTTTTGTGAAGTTTTGTGGCTGTGGGGAGTAATAAAAATACTTCCCAATATTGATATTTACCCTTTGGGGAAATATAGACAAAATTTTGTATTTCTAGGACTAAGTCTCTAATGGCCTTTAAGTATCCTGTAAGTGGAGGTAATCTATCTGTAGATGTGATTTTAAATGCTATTTCCAGTTAAGGAAACATCTCAGTACATCTTGAGATGATATTAAATGATTTCTGTATTTCAAATACTTTTATTGAATGTAGACCCAGGCTATTACTTGCTAATGGACACTGGGATTTTCAAATTGAGATTGATGAAATCTTTCTATCTCAAGAGAAGTTTTCTCAGTAGTGTGTGACTATGGTTAATAAATTTCTCCGTAAATTTTATAATGGGTGAATAATATGTCATTCTAGTCATAATTAGCATGTTGTATAATAAAACTTTGGCATATAAAGAAAGATAAGATTTTATTAGGGAGTGAATCATATATTTTATTTTATCTGTCACTTGGTTTTGGATACTTGTTCTCATTTGTGTGGAATTTAAGTAAAAAGGAGGTTGGGTTTTTCTTTAAAATGTTCTATAATATTGCATCCTATGTAGATTTGCCACACACTTGATTTTTCCATATTAAACATGAGTTTGAATTTGTCAGCATATTGTTTTAGCAATTTTATTACAAGTGAAATTTATTTTCTGGATGATAAGAAAATTGAAATATCATCTATGTAAGCAACACACTTAATACAGGTGTTTAAATCTGCGATATATATGCTTGTCATTTTTTTTTCGATGACTGCTAGTAAAGAGTTTATGTATATTGAAAAGAGAAGTGCCCCCAGTGGTGAACCTTGAGGTATAGAACAATTGAGGATAATAGGCTGTGATGTTCATTCATTTATAGTTACACGTATCTTTCTGTTCTGAAGCAAATTTTTCAAGACATAAAGGTAAGCTTTAGGTATATTCATTTTAGCTGGAGTGTTAATCAGAATGTCAATAGAAACTGTATCAAATGCAGATTTAATATACAGCTGAATCACAACAGGACCATATTTTTTCATTATTCTAACAGTGTCGGTAACAGTTTTGAATATAAAGGCAGCTTGATTAGTGGAAGAGCCCTTTTTTGAAAATTGGCATTTAGAGAGCAAAGGTAAAATCTATGGCTCCATTCTACCTTTAAGAACAACTTCCAATATCTTGATCCTGAATGGACTCATTGAAATTGGTCTTAGTTTTTCCATGGTTGATATTTTTTTAAAAAAAAGGTATTAGTGATATAGGATATAAATTTTGTATTGTGTATATTTCTTTTGATAGGAAGTTTGCTAGATTTGCTAGGTAATTTGAGGTAAAGAAATTTAAATATCGATATACAAAGTGAGGTATCCTATGAAGAACAGGATGAAAAGCTTCAGCTATAGACTCCAGTTTTTTTGTAAATTCATTTGAAATTTTTTTTATCTTCTTTTGACTCACTGAAAGGCTTTTTTGCAAGGTTATAAGAATTTCCAGATTGCAACCTATTCCTGTAATACAAGTAGACTGGTTCCAGCACATAAATCCCACTAACTGTCCCTGTTTGCATTTGGATGGCTGTTGGGACTCTGATTCAAGGTTGGTGACCCAAAGCCTATCTGATGTAGTTTCTAGACTATGTATGAGTTTGTCCAATAAATATTCTCCTCTTCTCTATTGCTAGATATTCTTTGAGTATTGATTCTGTTCCATTATATAAATTTTAAAGGTTTTTTAATTTTTGTTGTTCATTTACTGAGGATAAAGTCTGTATAATATTTTTGTAGATTTTTTCCATTAGTACCAATAGGCTTGTTGGTGATGGTGTGGCTCTGGTAATATGGTGAATCATAATTTGATAAATATGTTTACATATGCTATCTAGGCTTACACTGGATCCATATCAATCTTAATTTATATATATATATAAATTTCTGAAAACTGAAACTCAGGTGTTCTAGATGGTAGTAGTATTCTAATAGTATGTCCAGTGGATATTAAATTTTTATTATTGAAATCCAGATCAATTTAATGACATGTGCAGCATGGTCTGAAAGGGGTGCATTCTTTATTTTTAGATTAATAAGGTGACAAATAGATGGGGAATAAAATACGAGATCAATTAGTGAAGAATACCTTCCATTATTAAAAAAATTGATACCATTTGGGAAAAAACCGTCCCCACTCATCAATAGGAAGAAAAAAGATGTAATCACTTTTTAACAAATTTTTTGTATGACAAATTAAAATCACCCATAACTATGCATGTGTAGGGGGAAGAGCCAAGAATAGAATTTAATGTGAGGATCAGTCTGTTCATTATTGTAGGTTCAGGAGGAATATATACAAAAATCACATCTAGCACCATTGCTTTATGCTGCAATAAAATAATAGTAAAGTGTTCATCAATATATCGAATTTTAAAAGAGCTGAAAGGGTTAAGTTTATCTATAATAATCATTGTACCTGCAGAGGAAAGTTTGAATATTTAAAGAAAGCTGCAAAACTTTTATTTATGAAGTAAACAGAAGAATCAATATGTAAACCATTACAGATTTGTTTTCAAGTAGACCTGTTAGATGCAAATGGACAATATTGTACCATTATTTCAATTGATAAATTCTATTAATGGATTTAAAACCCCTAAAGTTTAAGGATGCAATTTTTATCTTCATTAACACCTATTATCAAACTCACCACTTCTTAAACCAAAAACACAAAAAATTACAACTAACTAGAGATAAACAGTACTAGGATAAAAACGAAAAACTAATTACTTAGTGACAAGTGCATTACAATTATCTTCTAATTAAGAACTGTTTTTATTGACCTACATTTTTTATTAAGTTATTAGTAGTTATAATGGTAGAATCTAAGATTTTATTTCTTTTATCCAAGCACAACTCATCTCCACCACAAAATTATTTTCATCAACAGGAATTGTAGAGTCAATGTGTTCATTACTGATATTGGTTTTAACTTTTTTTGCAATGTAAACTGCATCAGTTCCCACATTATCTTTTGTCTGTCCTTTATTCTCTCTTCTTTTACTAGTGGCTGACTGGGCATTAGATTGTTGGATATCTTTAAATTTCTTTTTATCAGTATATATTATGATTCCACAATCTCTGGAGTTGTTTTGTTTAAAATATTAAATTGAAATTCCGATTGATCAATAACAGAATAATTACATTATCAACAGGGATGAGAAGACTGCTAGCATTGTGGGAGATTTTTTTTATTTGTATTTCCGGTTCATCATTCAATGATGGAGAAGACTTGATGGCTCTTTCAGCTTGCACAATTTGCTCTATTTGAAAGATATTATTTAATGCATTTTCAGGCAAGTCATTATTTATATTCAGACATTGATGCAATGGAGTCATTTTTATTTTACATTAGGTACAATTCATTTTAGGACAAACATTGATTAGATGTGCATGCTCTTTGCAATGATAACACTAAGGCTTTATTCCTTTTGGCATCAAACACATGCATTCTGATTGATTATTTGAGAGGGAATGTCTTTTGGTTCTACATTTTTATGTAGCTTAACTCTAAATGAGAAACCGTTTCCATATATTGGTACCGGCATACTTGGGAGCAGGTTTGGCTGAAATTGAAGAACTGTCTCAAATGGCTTCACTAATTTAACAAAGTCTTCACTTTTGTAGTTTAAGTAGGCATTCTTCAATGTACCATTTATAATGTTTTTATTCGAGTTTACTACTGCTAATGCATAGCAATCCAAGATTGTGATTTCTTTTTGAAAACTATCCCTTAACTCTTGTGTTTTAAATTCCAGCACAATGTATCTAGGATTTGGATGATCGGCTATACAATGAATTGATTCCCATAAGATTTTGGATGTGAGTAGATTGAATAATATATCTTTTGGGAATCTAAATAGGCTATAAAAGTGATCTGTAATCACAATTATTATTGATTTTTCAGTGAAGAAACATTTGAATGATTATATAATTCTTTATTCATCATTCCATGCCTCTTTTGACTCTTGTAAATTTATAGTCTGATGTTGCCGTGAACAAATCCAATTTGATCAGATCATTTGCTGTGGTTTGATGGAATCTTTGTATGTTTTTATTTTTGGTGCTGTTATTTGCTATGTTACCTACTTTATATGATTGTTCCTGCATTTTTTTGCTACTTGTGCATATGTGCATGTTTTGTTACACATGTTATCCATTGTCATGACCATTTTGTGCAACCTTGATGCTATGGCAGCAGTAATTAGAAGGAATAGATTGTAATCTAGGAAGATTTTTTATTTCAAACTATCCTTTTTATGTTTAATAAATTGTCTATAAACTTATAGTAAGCATAAACTTATTATTACAATTGCAAAAAAAGAAAAAAAAACACTCACTGATATGACTTGAATTGTATACTATGCACACAGTGCCATCCAACCCTTTTATATATATGTATAATTGCAACAATAAGGAAGTGGGAATCACTTTGATAATGTTCCATAAATTTAGATGAGCTAAAATGTAACTGTAAAAAAGGGATTCAGCTTAATTATACCCCATGACTTAATTTTAGTTTTAAAAAAATTAATGTATAATGAGACATTGTTATAAAACTGAACTTAAATATAAAATATTATTATATAGATTAATAGACATATCATCAGACAAATGTAATCAAGAACCAAAAGGACATTTTATTGAATCCAAATTACATTTAATAAATAAATAATTTAATGTTTTAATCAATTAATCTCTTCTTAACATTGGGATAAAGCAGATTACATCTTAATTTGAGTATCTCAGAGCAAGTTAAATATATGAATTAGCTATCATAATCTGTGACACAAAATCTTTTGATAAGTAATGTAATCTTAAATAAAAATATACAAAGTAAATTTCTAATGAGTAAATAAGTTAATATTTTATTTACACAAATAATAATAATAATAATAATAATAATAATAATGATGATGATGATGATGATGATAATAATAATAATAATAATTAATAATAATAATAATAATAAAAAGAAGAACAACAACAACAAATAGCAATTCCATTATAAACAGTTTTCAAATAGTGTAGAAATATCACATTTGGATAATAAACATTTATTATTATAATATTAATAAATGCTATGTTATATAAATAAGTAATATAATACTTCTTTATTCAATTAGTAATTAAATAAATTGAAATAATAGGACTATGTCTTCATTGGTGAATAATTATTATTTGTTCAAGTATATGAAATTCTTAAGTTTAAATATATATATTCTTCATTAATACTATTCTTAGAAAAATAACAAAATTATAAATGTAAATGACAGCAGATCCTCTTATCAAGTGGCAAAATTTTAGAATATGATAGGAATACTATTAAATGAACTCATTTATTGTTTCAACTTCATTTATATTCATAAACAGATTCAATAAATACACATAACAATGCAATTCTAAAGGGCCACTAATTTTTAAATATATATTTAAAATTACTTCCTTCAAATCTATAAAACCTCACATTTATCATTTTAACTCAAGAAAACCACTACAATATTAATTCATATTTAAAGACCTACTTTTAATGATTAAATAAATTGTCACAATCAAAACAAAATCTATATTTATAATAATAATGATTTAATAATTTAGGTAGCCTTTATCAATAAAAAAATCTGATGTATATTTAAATTTAATTCAATTACACTATTAAACAAATATGTGCTTAATATAAATAATGTATCACATAACAATAAATTAAATACCTGCATTTGTAAGCTTTCAATGGAGAATTCTAAAAAAAAAAAAAATTAGAACGTATCAAAAAAGAAAAAAAATATAAATAATAATCAGTTTTGACCTTTCTCTTTATATATATATATATATTATTTATTTAAAGTTCTGTATAATTTTAAAAGTTCATTTTTTTATTTTCAAACTTGATTTTCTAATGATTTCAATGCGAAAATGGATGATGATAAGGTTACCAAAAGAAATCTTGCTTATATGATGTTTTTTTAAAAAAAATTCAATTGTCTATTAGTTAGGTGTGTACTTCTTTCAAAATAACAATGGTAAACAGGTGAAAACAATTAACAATACTTGGAAATGCTTTATCTGTCATGATATTGACATTTTTTCCCCCAGGGATTTAGACAGATTGTTGTTTCTTATGTTTTTCTTCCTCTACCACACATTTTGTTTTGATGATTTTCTGGTTTATAAAATGGGCAGATAACAGATAAAAAAAATGACAAAACTCCAGACAACAATAATTTAATGAGCATCATTATAGTTTGCTCATACAGGCAAAACTCTCCATAGAGTGATCATGTGATGTTTGTGTGGTTTAATAAAGCAAAACAACAAAAATGTTTTTGCTTATCCAGATAGAAGCATAAGCAAATACCAGAATAAAAATAAAAAGGATAGTAAGAAAAAATAAATTGTAAAAATTGGATATTTGAATATGCAAGGTGATAGGAGAAAGAAAAAGTGGCTGGAATAAACAAAGCAGTTAAAAATGATGGGCTTGAGGTATTACCAGTAGTGGAAACACATCTAAAAACAAAGAAACTATACTGGAAGACTTAATATGGCAGGGTATAAAAAAAAAAAAAGAAAATAAGGGTGGGGGTTTAGGAATTATGCCAAAAAATATTTAAATATTAAGATTAGTTTGAGATAAGGTTAGGAAGACAAGAATGGATGGTGGCTATAGTGTATATAGATACTGGAGATAGTCAAACTATAATGCAATGGAACAGTAGCATTTATGAATGCCTAGTGAAGGATATATAGAGTTTCAAAGAAAAGGGAAAGAAAATAATGATTATAGGGGATACGAATGGGCATATTGAAGAAATTGATGACATGAATAACAAAAATGAACAGCTTTTGAAGAATTTTTGTCAGAGATTAAATTTGAGCATTGGAAATTTATCAAATCTTTATGAGGGGCAATACACATGATATAGAAATAATATATTTCACACAATGTATTGTGTATGAGTAGAGAAAGAGGGAATTGAATAGGATATGGAAAATTAGTGTTTGATAATGAAGAGAGAGTATGTAATAATAATCATAATTTCTTTATAATAAAAATGCTTAGTAATATGATGGAAAATAGCAATAAAAGTAAAAAGAATAGTAGAAAATGTGGATGGAGAATCAATGATAAGAAAGAGATAGAACAATATAAAATAAAAGTAGAAGGAACCATGGAAGGGTTTGTTGGGGGTGAATATAAGGGCTGGTGCGGTGAAGTAGAAAAAGTGACAAATAGGGTATTAGGTGAAAATATTCAGGAGAATAAAAGTAATAGAAAAATGAGAGTTAATAAATGGGTAAAAGAAATGAAAAAGCATGCAGAGAATGTAAATGGACTACCAAAAACAAAGAAGATCAAAAATATGTTAATATTAAATGGGAAAAGTATTTCAAAAAAGAAGTTGGCTAAAATAGATAATTATATAGAGAGAATGAAATTAAATAGTAAATTATTGGAGGATATTAATAAAAGTGGACCAGATGGGAGCAAAAAAAAATTGAAAATATATTTTGTTATTTAAAATATTATTGCCATTGAATCTTATATTTTAACGATGAATTGTATGTAAATAATATGAATGCTATTTCTGATACCATGTAAATAAATGCTTGTTTTATATAAAATTGAGCAAACAAACAATCAGTACTTTATTATTTTAGGACTTAACTTTATAGATTCATCCAGGAAGACCATTTTTTATCTTTAAGGGATTACAAGGCATGATTATGACTGACAGATACTTCTAATGGTATACTGTCAGATATTCAGCATACCGGAACAGCCTCAATGAATTATTTCGTAACTTTAATCAAGGAATATATTAAAAACTTTTCCTTTTCAGATCAATTTATCATTTTCCTGTTTTCAGAATTTGTATTTAATATTAGAATTAATCAGTATACTATGTTTGAACCATGGAGTTTTCTTTTACTTTTGGCTTCACTGAATTAAAGTTCCAAAGCTTGGCTAGCCAGCAGTTCTTTGTAATAACAACGAACCAACTCTCTAATAATTATTTGAAAATTTTCTTCTACTTTGATAGCCAAACTGTTGTTGACTAAAAACATATTTTTCATAACCAGCAAACTACTCTTTTCATTTGTACAAGGCAAAGTTGATTTGTGTGCCCCCCTCCCTCTTTAAAAAAGTGATTGTTTGCTTTAAAAAAATATATATATACACTATTAAGTGTGGATATATTTAACTTTTTTTTTAAATACTTGATTTCATCTTTTTGAGTTTCCAATGTATAAATTCACTTCTTAACATATATTTTAAAATACTGTATATCATTCTACAATACAAAGTTTATTTTTTTTCCGTAATAACCTTTTTTTGTTACTCACTAATAATTTGTTCATCTTTTGTATTCAGCCTATACAATTTTAGTTCAGTGTTATCAGTTATCATCTATTTTAAAATGTGTAAATATTTATATTTGATTGTTGTTCTTTAAAGTAATTTTTATACAACGATCATAAATGATTATTAATAATAGTTAACAAGTTCTTTTGTCTCTGGCTAAGATTTTAACCCGTACTATAAATTAATGTAGAATAATTCATGTTTACACACAGTTCTTTAGGCGTATATATGATATCTACTATGCTTAATGTATATTTTTTACTTTTTTTTATTTGATTTTAATTTAACTCATTTTAAGGCTATCATATCACGCCGTTTATATCTTTAAATTCTACTTTATTTTGCTTTTCTTGTTAATTTTCCTAATCTAACTAAAATTTCGGGGGGGGAAATTTAAAAAAAATAATTTTTAAATTTATTATATATTAAATAAAAAAAAAAAAAAAAATTAAGCTATATACATACATATTTTTTATACACTAGTGTTATGACTTCATTCTACATAGTCATTATGTATATACATAGTGAGAGAATTGATAATGATAATATAACTTATGTAGAGAATGAAATAACTGATAAAACTTTTCTAAATATTTTTTTATTTATTATTTCCGATAGATTTGAATTTTATTTAAATAAATAAATACTCAGTTGGTTAAAGCATTATCTTAAAATCTAATATTCAAGAAACAAAAGATTCAGATTATTTTTTGTTAAGCGTTGATGGCCTTGTGGTTAGCGTAGCTGCATTCCAAGCAGCTGGCCCGGGTTCGCTTCCCGGTCAACGCATTTGACATATGAAAAAAAAAAAAGAATCCAGATTCGATCCCACGCTAGTACCGCCACTTGTCAGGCCAGCAATACCTGAAGAAGAGAGGAGAATAATATCACTTGAACCATTGGTGTCAAATACTAACCTGTATGCTATTAGTAAAAGTGGAATGTACTGTATTTGGAAAGTTTAAATATTACTAAAGACATTCAGTTCTTAATATTAGACGATGGGAATAATCCAATATATAATTAATACATATCAATTGAATTGATAATTTTATATGTTTAAAAGAAAATTTGGCCTAGTTCTTTCTTGCAATTTAATTGAAAAATTGTATTTTCTATTTTATATTATAATGATTTATTTTTTTATATTTTTGCATTGCATAATTGAATGATTAAATATTACGGGAAACACAAATTAAACTTCCAAGACATCTCTCTTAAATTGCCATTTATTTAAAACAAATATATATATATTGGAAAAACGAAAAAAAATTCAAAATCACAGTTAAGAGAAATTGTAACAGATTATTATTAATTCATTGTTAGTTATTAATTCAAATATTATTAGTTATCATTTGTTAAAATCTAAAATAAGTCATTCGGTATTTAACCTTGGAAGGAACATAATTTAGCCACAGTGGAACTAGCAAAGATAAGTAGTGTCTTATTATCTCGTGAATGGGGTTTATGGATTATGTCTGCACACTCACACACACACACATATATATATATATCAATTTGTCTTAATGAGGTAAAGTTACATAACAGATTTTTGAAAGAAAATTCTTGTTTATACTTCACCTTCCCGTAGTAAGTTACAAATTGTGCTTTACACAAACAAGTAAAACTCAATTTCAAGAGAAGTTATATGGCTGAGCACTTTCAGGAACATTTAAATCCTATATTCATATCCTATCTTAAGAGTGTTGGTTTGAGTTGTGATTTTTAACAGACTGGATAGTAATTTATGCAAATATAGTCAATTTTCTAGAGATAGAATAGCAGATTCCTTCCAGTTTATTGCATTGTCAGCATTTGTGAGGAAGCATGCTTCTTTTATTTTGCACTTAATATTGCTCTGTTGCACAGTGCCTTTGCTATAGTGAGTTCAAATATATGACCCATGATATTCTTTGGTGTTTGAGGAATATAGACTTACTCTCAGAGTTGACATGATATTAAGAGGTTCTGGTTGCAATGTTGGCATGAGTCTCTCCATAATATGCTGCTTTGCATCCATTGCTTGGTCATGAAATTTTATAAACTGCTTGTGCTATTTGATCAGAGGGTATTTGATCTTTGGTGTTGTTTATTAATCTATTAGTTAAAGGTAGTGTATGGAATCCTAGTTCGAAGGAATCAGTAAATATTTTATTCAATTTTCTGAAATTTGATGGTATTTAAGCTAATAGCATTCTTGGTTTATTATTTCTAATCATGTCAGTTTCTTTTGAAATTATCTAATCCTTTTGTTGATTGTGTTCTGTGTGAATCCTATGCTTTTTAGTTTTTTAATATAGTTAAAGAGGTTGTTTTTGTGGTCTAATTTAAATCTATGTAGCCTATGATTTCTGTGCAGGAAGAATGTAAATCAGGCAAAACTCACCATACATATGTGCCACACATAGCAAGCTAGAGTAATCAATGGATGCCAGAAGACTTGTGCATAAAATCCCCATCTAGTGCCTACTCATCCAATATCACCAGACTAGTTTCTGGCTTGTGGCCTTCATCAGTGAGGAGCCTTGGATCTGAGAGCACTGCATGTAGATCTTAGGATCTAACACAACCCTCCAGCAACCATCTTTTATCTCCATTTATCTACAAAACTATGAGTCTTAAACTGAAAACACCTTAATGTTTTCAATTCAAGCCCATCAGCTTATATAGTTATATGGGTCTGAACCCAGTTCAGTTCCCATACATTTTGGTGTCTTTGGTTCTTTAATAACCATAGCCACCAATATCCTATTAGGCAGGATTGGTTTTAAGCCAATAAACATCACATGACCACCATCTCTTATGCTTGTGTATAACTGTTGTTAAAACAGGCAAAGGCCCCTCATTGACGAAGACCACAAGCCAGAAACTAGTCTGGGGATATTGGATGAATAGGCACTAGATGAGGATTTTATGCACAAGTCTTCTGGAATCCATTGATTACTCTAGCTTGCTGTCTGTGGCATATGTATAATGAGTTTTGCCTGTTTAACCAACAGTTATACACAAGCATAAGAGATGGTGGTCATGTGATGTTTATTGGCTTAAAACCAATCCTACCTAATAGGATATTGGTGCCTATGGTTATTAAAGAACCAAAGACACCAAAATGTATGGGAACTGAACTGGATTCAGACCCATATAACTATATAAGCTGATAGGCTTGAATTGGAAACATTAAAGTGTTTTCAGTTTAAGACTCATAGTTGTGTAGTTAAATGGAGATAAAAGGTGGTTGCTGGAGTGTTGCATTAGATCCTAAGATCTAGATGCAGTGCTCTCACATCCAAGGCTCCTCACTGATGAAGGCCACAAGCCAGAAACTAGTTTGGAGATATTGGATGAGTAGACACTAGATGGGGATTTTATGCACAAGCCTTCTGGCATCCATTGATTACTCTAGCTTGCTGTGTGTGGCTTGTGTATAGTGAGTTTTGCCTGTTTTAACAACAGTTATACACAAGCATAAGAGATGGTCATCATGTGATGTTTATTGGCTTAAGAATGTAAATCCTGGTAATTTGTGCACATTGGGTGAGTTAGATTATGGGTGTATGTATCCTTGAATTTACAATGGCTTGACTATCATGGTGTATGTTAGTTGGTTGGGTTCTCTATGAATATGAATGTCCAAGTATTTAATATTGTGCTGGAATCTTCTGCTGCCCTGATTACTGTTAAAGTGGTTTGTGTTTGCAGATTGATTTGAATATTCCTTATTAATTCCTCTGGTACTGCTATGAATATGTCATTGATGTAGCATGTATATATTATGTTTTTCAATAGTGGTGTACTTAGTTATTATTTGTTTTTCATAATAATTGAGGAAAATTCTAGCTATGATCCCCATTCCATTTTTCATTTTAAACCATTTACTGTTAAACATGACCTTAATATTCTGATCCACCCATTTTAAAAATTCAGCTATGAAGCTCAGTTGTGCCTGTGGGCAATTATTATTTATGAGTTCATTTTTTATAATGTTAATCGAACTTTTGTGGTTAATTAAGCTCTGTTACATCATGGTGTGAGACTAAATTCTGGTTTGATTTTAGCTTGTTTGATTTTATCACTGAACTCAAAAAATGATTTAACAGAATAGGTACCAAAACCTATTCGTTCAAGCAGCTATTGATTTATCATTTTAGTGATATTGATGTAATGCACTCTGCCGAAGTCTACCATCAATCTTAATGGTGCATTCAGTTTACTTGACTTAATGTTAGTGAAGATTCTTGGGGGGTATAGACATGGATAGATAAATGTGATAGTATTGTGCTTTTGAGAAGGCCTTGTTAAAATGTACTCGAAGGTTCTCTTTATTTAATGTATTGTTAAAATTGGCTATCTTTCTGTATTTCAAATTGCTAATCTTATTATTAATTTTTTCTATATAATCTCATCTGTTTATAAGAACGAATCCATTCCCTTTGTCTTTTTTAATACAAATGATCTAATTGTCCACTAAAAACTTTTTTATGCTTTCAATTTTTGTATTCCATTTCTCTATGTTTTGGGTCAATGGTTTATGTTAGATAGCCTTTGTGAGTTTATTGATGAATGTATCTTTCTCAGGATTGTCCATAACAGTTGCTTTTATGTCAGCTACCAACTTGATTATAGGATATCATCATTGGCTGCCTACAAACTCCAGTCCAAGTTCCAATACCTTGCATATTTCTATAGGTGGAGTTTTGTTGGTGGCAAGGAATGTGGACATCCATTTATAGGTGGAGTTTTGTTGGTGGCAAGGAATGTGGACATCCATTTAAATTTACACAATAATTTAGCTGCTAAATTATCACATTTATTAACAGTTTGCTGCAGGACTGTAATATTTTCATTGATTATCCACCAGCATTTTATATCTTTCTTTAGAGCATTACTACATCCCTTTATAATTAATTTAAGCAGATTTCAATGTGTTTGCATTTTTATTCTGTTATAGTTGTGAATTGACTGATTAATTTTGATTTCACCACAATTAGGAATTACTTGGAAATGATCACACTTCCACAAAAACTCTAATCTCTGTTGAAACATACACATGGATCTGCTGAGATGTAATAATTGTGTACACTGGATGTCTAAATTCATAATATTGAATGAAAATTCTTGTTTATACATTGCTTTTAAGTAGTAAGTTACAAATTTCACATTATGCAAACAAGTGAAACTCAATTTCAAGAGAATTATACAGTTGAGTGCTTTCAGGAACCTTTAGATCCCATATTCATAGTCTATCTTAGGAGTATTGTTTTAAGTTGTGATTTTCAAATTTATTCAAATTTAATCCATGAATTCATATAGTCCATTTTCTAGAGATAGAATAGCACAATTCCTTCCAGTTTATTGCACTGACATCATTTGTGATGAAGCATGCTTCTTTTATTTTGTGCTTAGTATCACTGTGCTCTGTGCACAGTGCCTTTGCTACTGTGGGTTCAAATATATGGCCTATGGTTCTTTGGTGTTTGAGAAATATAGACTTACTCTCAGTGTTGTTTAGTGCTTTTCTATATAAGTAGTGATGCTGAGAGGTTCTGGTTGTGATGTTGACATGAGTCTCTCCATAAATATATCACTTTGCATTCATTGCTTGGGCATATTTAAATAGATCTGCAAGCACAAACTGCTTTAACAGAAAGCATGGTAGCAGAAAACCTCCAGTACAATCTTAAATACCTAGACATTCAAGTTCACAGAGAGTCTGGCCAACTAACATATGCCATGATAGTCAAGCCATTGGAAATTCGAGGATACATACACCCAAAATATAATTCACCCCAATGCACACTGATTATCAGAATTTACATCCTTCATGCACAGAAATCACAGACTATGTAGATTTGAATCAGATCTCCAAAATGTTGAATTTACATAGAACATGATCAACAAAAAGATTAAGACAATTTCAAAACAAACTAACAACTGACATGATTAGAAACAATAAACCAAGAATGCTACTTACCTTATATAGCATCAATTTCCAGAAAATTGAATAAAATATTTACTGATTCCTTCGAACTAGAATTCCTTACACCACCTTCAACTAATAAACTAACCAACAACCCCAAAGATCAAGTACTTTCTGATCAAATAGCACAAGTTTATAAAATTGCATGCCCAAGCAACAGATCCAAAGCAGCATATTATGGAGAGACTCATGCCAATATCACAACCAGAACCTCTCAACATCACTACTTATATAAGAGAGCATTAAACAATACTGAGAATAAGTCTATATTCCTCAAACAACCTAAGAATCGCAGGTCATATATTTGAACACACCATATAAAAGGCACTGTGCACAAAGTGCAGTGATACTAAGCACAAAATAAAACAAGTGTGCTTCATTGCAAATGATGACAATGCAATAAACTGGAAGAAATCATGTTATTCCATCTCTAGAAAATGGACTATATGAAGACATGGAATAAATTTGAATAGATTCATATAAATTACTACATAGTCTGTTAAAAATCACAACTCAAACTAACACTCCTAAGATAGACTATGAATATGGGATCTAAAGGTGCCCAAAAGTGCTCAGCCATATAATTCTCTTGAAATTGAGCTTCATCTGTTTGTATAATAATAGATTTTTATAATTTTTGATTGATAATATATATATATAAGCTGATTGCAATAATAACAAACTTACATTGAAGCTATCTTTGAAATCATGTGTATTCCTATATAGAATTTGTCTATAAGTTTCCAAAAATAATATTACTCTAAAAGCTTATGCAAGTCAAGAGGAACCTCAAAACGTGAAAATTTTATTCTTTATACAAAGAACTCTATATTTATAATTTTTACTTTATATTTGCATGAATACTCTTAAATTTACCAATAGAAAGAACACTTATAATGATGTTCAATAATTCTATAATGATATTTAATAATTCATATCTTGCAGATATAATTTATTTCAAGCAGCTAGTTTTCTTGACCATTTAAATAATTTGTTGGTAACTATGTCTAATTTAAAATTATTTTAATCTAATCTGCCAAATATATTAGCAAATATACATTATTATAATCACAAATTGAGTATATTCATGTATTTTATTACGTATATATACAATTTAAAATATTGCTTTAACTAGCAAAATGCTGTTGATTAATAAGGAATTAGATTTTCACATATTTCTAATGATCAAGATTTTCATTTGAACAATGGGCATAAATTTGTACTGAGATTCTAAGAATTATAATTCTTATTTATTTTTGCACTATGGGCATAAATTTGTACTGAGATTCTAAGAATTATAATTCTTATTTATTTTTTCTATAGTTTAGTATTTAATAAGATATAAATAACCAACTCTACTATTTATACAGTTATTTCATTCAGTAAATTTGTTATTTTGTTAATTAACTCTCGGCAGTTTTTCTTTCTAGTTCAATACTTTTAAGTTAATTATTATATTACTGTATTCCATGCTTATCCTCTGAGTTTTGATGGGAATATAAATTAAGTATAGATGAAAAATGGCACTCTGAATACATATTTTATTCTTTACAATTTTTTTTATTTGTAAGGAGGCTACCAGTTGAATTAATAGTTACTTATTAAAATCTAACTTGAAGGCTTAATTATTATTCATGCACATATCTATTGCTTCATCAATAAATATATATTAAAAATAATTCAATAAAAAATTATTTAATAAGACTTTTATTTTTTATATATATATATATAAATTAGGAAGATATAATTAGATGGCATAAATATACTAGTGATTACTATTCTACTACTATACATCTTTATTCTATTATAATATCGATGTCAAATAACAGTTTTATATAACCCATTGTAAAAGAAATCTCTCCTTAGCACATCTCCACCTATGCTATCGAGAAATACTGAAGCCTACTTATTATTGGATTAGAATTTATATAAATATATATTATTAAATTATTATATTATCTATCATACGTTTTAAATAAGAGAAAAGATTAATCTCATTTTATTTTTATCAATTTTGAATAGCATTAAAAAATCATTTCTTTTGGTTATTAATAGATAAATCATAAATAATTAAGAGTAATTAAATTTGAATTAAAACATTTAAAGTTAACCAATGACTTGTAAGCAATTATAATAATGCTTATTAATATTGAAAAATAAATAAATAATACTTCTGTATATAATATAAAAATAATATAAAATAATTCGTGTCAATTGTTAATACAGAGTTTAATGTAAATAAATAAAATAATAACAATATTTCCAAGCGCTTTCAACTCTTACTAGTCCTTATCAAGGCAGTATAAAAAAATTCTATTTTCTCCTAGGTGATGAATTTAACATTTCATTGTATTGGCCAGGAACAACTAATCGGAAAGCTGGTTAATTTCGAATTCATAGCACAAGATGAATATCAAGGGTAGTTGATAAATTAGTATATAAAATGGTTGTAAAACATATAGATAATAGAGGTTACATTCATCCAACATCTAATGTTCTTTTAGTACACAAATTAACTGGTTTTAGAGCTTTTTTAAATGTAATAAGCGACTGTGTTCAAATGAAATGTTTATGAAAGATAATATAAAATGTTATATGCAAGATTTAATACAAGTGGGTTATAATAAACAAATGCTATTATTTACTGTATTGAAGCATTATAAACAATGTCATAATAGTGATCATATAAATATGAATAATAAACCATGGATGTCATTAGCTTTTATTCCCAATATTAATAAAAATATAATAAAAGTTTTAAATCAAGATTTTCAATTAGCATGGAGAACTCCACCTAACCTTAATAGGTTAATAAATAATTCTAAGGAAATAATAAATAAGGAGAATAAAAGCAGTGTTTTATACTCTATTAGATGCCCACAAATAAATTGTAGTGCAATATATGTTGGAGAAACCAAAACAAATATTAAATATCACCTTCAACAACATAAATATACTTATAATAGAGCAAGAGAAGATGATACAGTTTATTCAGCTTTTTATGTTCACCAAAATAATACAGGTCATATATGTAGTCCAAAGGATTTTACAATATTAATGCATGAAACACATGATGAAAAATGCAAGATTAAAAAATCATATCTTATACAAAATTCATCTTGTGCTCAGCTTTCCGATTAGTTGTTCCTGTCCAATACAATGAAATGTTAACTTCATCACTTAGGAAAAAATATAATTTTTTTACACTGCCTTGATAAGGACTCGTAAGAGTTGAAAGCACTTGGAAATATTGTTATTATTTTATTTATTTATATTAAACTCTGTATTAACAATTGACATGAATTGTTATTTTATATTATTTTTATATTATATACAGAAGTATTATTTATTTATTTATTTACAATGGAACGTGATTGGAAGTTTAAAGAAGCGATATATTTGCGAAGAAAGTGTATTGTAGCTAATGAACATTTTATTTTCTTTAAGAGATGTTGTGAGTTTAATATTATTCCAAATTTTTGTAAAATTAAAAATTAATTATAGTATACATAATAGAATTAAGGCCACGAATATAGTACAAAGAACTTTAGTTCATTTTTTATTGAAGGATAGCAGAAAAGAACTTTTTTCGATAATAAAGAAAGAGAAAATATTACAACAGTTTTATTCATTACCGTTATTTACAGAATGTTGGTTTAATAAATTTAAAAAAGATATGCAGTCTAAGTATTCAAAGAAATTTGAGTTTTTATTATATAAGCAAAAGCATATTAAATTGTGAAATAATAATCAACAAGTAGTTAATTTATCTAAATATGAAATTCCGGATAACATAAGTGAAATTTTATCATTTGAGCCTAGATATGTATATAGTTCATGGAAAAATGCAAAGGCTGAAGTAATTGCAGATGTGAAAGCAGCATACGATGGTATTGTTACTAAAGAAAATGTTATTAAAGTTATTTATCCGAAAATTAATGCATTATCTAATAAATTGAATTATAGTAAACAGCAGGCTTTGAAAGACGTTAAATTATTTTTAAATAATAACCAGCTGATTTGTTCTAAGGAAGATAAATCACATAGATTTGTATTAATGGGTAAAGATACATATGAAATTAAACTGTCAGCAAATAGAGAAATTGAATTTTATTAGAATTAAAAATTATAATATAAAGGCTATGAAGGATAAGTTTGTTTCAAAGATTTTAAGAGCACGTGGTAAAATGTTTCTTACTAATAAGGAATATAGGGAAGTTTATCCATCAGCAACTTTTATTCTGCAAATGTTTGCAAATGTAAAAACACATAAGCTTAATGCTCCTTTAAGATTAATGATGGATTTTACAAGGGCATATTATCAAAAGCTAGCAAAAATTTTAGTTAAGTGGATTTTAGATTTTGTTGGGTTTGGAAAATATACATTAAAATCATCATTCAATTGTGTTACTATACTTAATAAAACAGCTATAATCAAGGGATACAAGTTTATTTCATTGGATGTGGTGGAATTATATGGATCAGTGGATCGATCTGCATCTATTACAATTTTGAGAGATAAATTGTGTGCTAAAGAAATGCCACAGGATAAAATATCTTTCATTATAGATGTTTTTATTTTGATAAGCAATGATATTGTTGCAGCACATGGTAGTAACTTATATAGAATGGAAAAAGGATGGCCAATGCGTTTAGCTGTAAGTGGATTATTAAGTAATTTATTTGTAGATAATATAGAACAGCGAATTGGGCATCCCATATTAGTAAGAAATGAGAACACATTATATTGTAGATATGTAGATGATGTTTTGATATATGGGATACCAGACACTATAAGGCAAATTTTTGATATTTTGCAGAACCAGAATGGTTTGGTTTGGACAATAGAAAGAGAAGACAATTCTAGTATTAAATACCTAGATTTGAAAATATCAAGGGTAGATGATAAATTAGTATATAAAATGGTTGTAAAACATATAGATAATAGAGGTTACATTCATCCAACATCTAATGTTCCTTTAGTACACAAATTAGCTGGTTTTAGAGCTTTTTTAACACGTAATAAGCGACTGTGTTCAAATGAAATGTTTATGAGAGATAATATAAAATGTTATATGCAAGATTTAATACAAGTGGGTTATAATAAACAAATGCTATTATCTACTGTATTGAAGATTTATAAACAATGTCAGAATAGTGACCATATAAATATGAATAATAAACCATGGATGTCATTAGCTTTTATTCCCAATATTAATAAAAATATAATAAAAGTTTTAAGTCAAGATTTTCGATTAGCATGGAGAACTCCACCTAACCTTAATAGGTTAATAAATAATTCTAAGGAAATAATAAATAAGGAGGATAAAAGCAGTGTTGTATACTCTATTAGATGCCCACAAATAAATTGTAGTGCAATATATGTTGGAGAAACCAAAACAAATATTAAATATCACCTTCAACAACATAAATATACTTATAATAGAGCAAGAAAAGATGATACAGTTTATTCAGCTTTTTATGTTCACCAAAATAATACAGGACATATATGTAGTCCAAACGATTTTACAATATTAATGCATGAAACACATGATAAAAAACGCAAGATTAAAGAATCATATCTTATACAAAATTCATCTTGTGCTATGAATTCGAAATTAACCAGTTTTCCGATTAGTTGTTCCTTGCCAATACAATGAAATGTTAAATTCATCACCTAGGAGAAAATAGAATTTTTTTTTTTACACTGCCTTGATAAGGACTCGTAAGAGTTGAAAGCACTTGGAAATATTGTTATTATTTTATTTATTTATATTAAACTCTGTATTAACAATTGACACGAATTGTTATTTTATATTAATATTGAAAAAATATTAACATATTTAGATATAATTTTAATTTTCTAGATTCAAGTTAAAGTTTTTATTTAGAAATGGCATTGTTTGACCTCTAGTTTTTCTTTGTTTTTACACTTATCTGTACTGTTATTTTGCCTATTTTATGCTCATTTTTATGGAAGAATTTTTATTGATTTATTAATTTACAAAATCCGAAGAGAGCAGAAGTCTATAGATACCAACAGCCTAAAATAAGTAAAAAGAAAACAAATCATGCCTATAAAGTTACTACTCATTGATAGAGAATAGTTGTGAATATAATTGTATGCATAAATATATTGTTAACACTAATAAGCAACAAAAAATAAAGGGTTTTTCATAATTTATTTTGAATATTTATGATTATTATAACAAAATATTTGTATAACAATTATTTAAAAACAAACGAATATATTACAATTTGATTTTATTTGAATATATTTTATTTTTAAAATATAAGCTAACAAATTCAATCATAACATTAACAAAAAACTATTGTGGTAAGATTGTTAATGTCAACACTTTTTAAGATGGTAATCTGTAAAGTTTTAAAAATTTTTATAATAACATTTAATAGATTTATGATGGTTTCACATCACATTTCCCTTTATAATTTTAAATTTTTAACAAGGCAAATCTAATTTATTGCATTCGTATGCCAAAACCCTTTTCAGTGAAACTTCTGTTGTTTTCTATATTTTACAACTATATAATAATATATTATGCATATATTAAACATATCTAATTTTGTCCTAATATTGTGTATTTGTTTTTCTAAGTTCTATCTATGGTTTATTTTTTGATGCTTATTTTTAACTTCTATTTTGGCAGTGTAAAATTACTAGTTATAGTATTTTTAGTATGCAAACAACTTTCTACATTGATTTATTTATCTTCTTTAATGATTTTAATGTGTCTACAAATCTTAAATTATTTTAATTTCAACCACTGAGTTTCTTTGAACTTTTCTTTGACTTTACCTTTTATATTTTTTAGATATATGACAAATATATATGGTGAGTTGGATCAATTTCAAGCTATAATTTCTTTTGAATTATTACTATTATTCCTTAAAAAAATAATTAGTTTAGTATCTACTCAATTTACATTGATAGTTTAAAGATCAGCCTTTTAAGCTATTGTGCATGCGCTTTTTACGAGTGTTAATAATAAATGAATACTCATTCCCAACACAAGATATAGTATTTATGAAAGAATAAAATGAATCCACTTATTCTTTCCAACCAAATGCTTATATATTTGCCCATATATGAATCCACTTATTCTTTCCAACCAAAATGCTTATATATGGGCAAATATATAAGCATTTGGGTTGGAAAGAATAAGTGGATTCATTTTATTCTTTCATAAATACTATAGCTTGTGTTGGGAATGAGTATTCATTTATTATTAACACTCGTAAAAAGTGCATGCACAATAGCTTAAAAGGCTGATCTTTAATGTATTACAATTTATAAAAAACATAGCACTGTAAAATAAATGCTTATTTACATTGATAGTTTACAAAACACAGATATAGGTTCTTTTTATTTCTAATTTTTCTGCAAAAAGATGGAAAATAATATCCATTGTATAGTACTCTCATATTTTATAAATACAATTTATTTATCTGTAAAATGTTTTTAAATATTGATATTCAATATTTCTGTTTAGATGTTTGTTAAGATTTTACCTTAAACGTTTTTGCTTTATGTTCAACCTGTAAAATATTGTACTACACATAAATTTTTTGAAGTAAAGTATCACCACAATATTTCATCACTTTTTATGCATTCCATTATTTGCAAGCCAACTATTTATTTTCAGTTTATTTACTGTTTTTAAAATTTCTTCTAATAAAATATCATTTTCACTATTATAAAATGGAGACTCAATTTCAATAAGCTAGTTCAATAATTGTTATAATTTTTTTAATTTAAATTTATGGGTCTGAGAACAATGTTCTGCCCAAAAGTTTAAACATAGAAAATTTCAAAAAAGGGTCCATGAAATAATACAGCTAAAAAGAAATTACAGAATAATAATAAAGTTTTGTTCAAAATATTTTTAAGTAGCCAGTTATAAAAGCTGAGTAATTTTTAGGTTAAAATGGAACATCATTTATTCTTTATACAAATGAATCTAATTATATTTATTTAGACAACGTTTGAGTTGCAGCCTACTTTGAAAAAATCTTTATAATCTGCATTACTGTTAAACATCATTAATTTATATAATAGGAGATAAGGCTGATTGAAGCAATGTAGGGGAATTCTTGTTTTTTAATTCTATAGAATTTTATCTAATGATAATTTGCAGTATTTAACATATATTGTTCTAAACATTTATTTGATGTGACCGTATTACATATATATTTATTATTTATTTGTAGGAAGTGTCTAGTTTTAATAACCCTTATATAGAGCAAATTATTGAACAAGTTTTGATCAATCATGGAGTTACTATTTACGTGGATTTTAAACTCCAAAAGTATCTTCACAAGAAAAAACTATTTAATGAAGTGACTTTTATTTCTGAAGATCATGCATTAGAAGTAAATTGTTCTGTAAGATATTTTTATGCTGAATTATTTTATTAGATTTAATTTTAAAAAAACTTAACATGCTAATTACGATAATTAATAATAATGATACAATATAAGCCATACATAAATAAATCTTTTACTTATACAATTGTAATAAAAACAATGAATTATAATGGTGATAAAATATTTTATAATTAATTATTATAAAATAGAAATATTTTTTAATAATTTCTTAACTTTTTTTTCCCCCATGTGTCATAGCATCAGCCGGGAAGCGAACCTGCTAACACGAGACAACTGCTTGTAAAGCAGCCGTCGCTGACCTCTCGACCACTTTTTCCAACTGAAAAACATTTAAATTCAAATTATACTTATTTATAAAATATATTAACATCTTTATAAGTCATTTTTATTACAATAATTAGTTCATAAAGGACATTTTATTTTATAGGTATATATAACTTAAAATCTTTTAAATTGAAGGAATTTCTAATGTAATATGTTTATATATTTGATATATGTTAATCAGTTTTTGATATCGTAATTAGATTCATTGCATTAATAATTTTAATAAAAAATATTTTTATTTTTTCAACATTTATTTGATTAAAATTATGAAGAAATTTCTAATGTAATATGTATATTTTTATGATATATATGAGTCAGTTTTTGATATCTTAATTAGATTCATAGCATTAATAATTTTAATAAAAATATTATTTTTATTCTTTCAACATTTATTTGACTAAAAATATTAATGTCATGAATATGACACTATAAGTTATTGAAAACTCACTTGAATAAATGTGCGTAGATTATATAAATTATTTTTGTTTTGAATATTTTAAATTATATATGTATTACAAAAGAAAACATATTATATCTATATAATTACAAAGAAACTGGTTTGAGATTGGGGATATTCTGAAAAGGCTTAATAAGAGCTATTGAGCTCATTATATAACATTTGTAATACAAGCTTAAATTAGGTCATGTAACATATAACTT